>JAZDUH010000145.1:11402500-11517500 GCA_036419115.1 Scarus forsteni
GCTTGTTGCTGGTACATCATGTGTACTTTAGCAATGCAATCTGCTGTAACTATGACAGTTATAAGTGTCTAAAGGTCACAGGTATACATCACTCTTCAAACTGTAGCACCAGCCCTTCTGGCACTGACAGTGAGTTTGTGCTGTTATTGTGTTGAATACAGCAGCAGTGACCTTCTGAGCTCACTCATGCATCTTCATTCATAAACATACACAAACATAGCGTGAAAGCCTCTGTTTGTTTAAGCGAAAGAATGTAAATGTCCAGGTAACATCTACTGTGTTATAGGTTTCATATAAACAGCGGCGACAGTGTTGAACAGTTTTGTCAGCCTGAGGAGGTGACACAGGAGATTCAGGACGAAATCTTTTCCTGTTTACATGCGAATGAAAATCTTTGCTGGCAGAATCTTACAGAAAGAACCTTTTTAGAAGCTTAAAGAGGTTCATGATGGTTTTTCAAGTGTTGCATGACCTTAAGTGTGATACACCTGTCTCTGCAACATAATAGGGCACCTCAATGTGCAATCAAACAACAAAAGGGCGTCCACATTGAGACGAATTCAGGCATGTCAGCACAAACAAAGCAGTGGCCTTGCGTTTCTAATAGCTTCAGAAATGATGGCACGTCATAGCCCTGCCTCTCACTTAAACCGCAGTCTCTACAACTAGACAAACAATGGTGGGATACAGTGTCATTTATTGTGCTGCAGAAGCTTATGAGCTTGTTTTGGCTTTTACAGCAAAATCTTCTGCATCTCTGCAACCACAGGACAGCATAACCCAGAGTTTGTGTAAATCTCTCATGAAGTATGCGCATGCTTCATGTCATGTTCTCTGGATGAAGCTGTGTTCACATTAAACACGAAAAAAAAATGTGTTCTGCCTACGTGCAACTAGATTTTGCGCAGGTATCCACGTTGTTCACATAAATCATATATTTTGAGGCTAATTTTGCCCCTCAGACCCCTAGGGAACTGGAGAAGGGTTCAGGCCTGTCTCCCAGCCACAAAAATGCTTGTTTCTTCCTTCTTCTTCCGTGATCAACCACGTGGATCTTTCTACAATTTCTTTCTTTTGTAAGAAACTAAATGTCCCAGAAAAGTGTGAAATGGAAACACATTCATTTGATGATCCATTTTGGAGCTGCACATGAGTTTCACCAGATGTCCGGCTGATGGGCCCCCCCTATGTTGAACCTTCCCGGCTTTATTTTTATTTTTTTGTCATGGTTCAATCGCAGACCCACTCATCCTCTCTCCTTGGTCTATTCTTTCCCTCAAGGGTAGTCCGGCCGTTCTTCCGTGAAGTCAGCATATTTTCTCTGGCAAAAAAACATATTAAAGGGACTGTGAGGAGTTTCTGAGTAATTACAAAAAAGTCTCACTTTTAGATATATGCCTGATCGAAATACACACTTTCAGATGAGTTTTATAGCATCAAAATAGGTTATCTATAAATGCTATTCCTTAGCTTCGTGGTCGGGTCGGACAGGGCTGGACTGGCCTGGATACTCAACTTTGGGAACAAGACAATTAAAACTAGAGCAAATTTATATTATTTTCTTATTTATATTGCACATCTTAGAGCATCGGGCTGTAAGTAGTGATTTATAGCCGGCTACAAAACTACGATTCTAAGTTTTCCAAAAATAGCTTGTTGTCACACATCAAAAACTACCGCTACGTAACAAGAAAGAGATACATTACCTCGTCGCTTTGCATCCTGTAAGTTGTTGAAAAAAGAAGTTGTAAAGCAATGCTGAGTTCTCCGAGCTGCATTCATCAGCATCACAACAAACACACGCTTTGACTTGGGTCTTTTGGTGCATTCCAGTTGTAGTCAGAAGTAGGAATTTCCGGGTTCCGAGTAGGAAACTGCAACTGGAGCGTCCCCCGAAGTTGGAATTTCCTACTGGGAACGCGGTGAAACCTCACCACCCCCGAGTTGGTAATTGAAGATGGATGTCCCCAGTGTGAACAGTTATTTAGCTCCTGTAATAATCAATTTATTTGCACTTCTGACTGGGGTGTGTCGCTCTAGATCAGCTGTATACATAGTATTGTTAGACTTATATTTACAAAAATGCTGCCATAGTGATAATCACATTCTTCATACAACAACGCAGGGCGTGCTAACAACAGCTAACAATAGCCTGGTAGATCGGCAGTTTTTTTTCAACTTCAACTGGAACGCTGATAAGTTGGAGATGATGTCACTCCTAGTTCAGAGGTTACTGGAACGCAGCATTACGACAGTCGCTGCACGTGCTCATGGGTATCAGAGTCTTAAAGTGATATTCTGGGATTGAACAAGTTGGGTCCTATCACAAGGTTTAGGGCAGAAATTACCTCTACAGCAGTGTTTCTGTGTAACAGAAACCCAGGGCGCTAGGACCAAGCACCCTCTTCCTGCTTCGGTTCTGCTCGTCTGCTGATTCTGCTGCAGTCAGACGGGGCCATATTTTACTTGACCAAAAACACAAATAAACGGACTCCCACCGAAAAAATCTGATATCGGTCTGCATTCACGCTTTATTTAGAGAATTTTCAGTGCGTTACTTTCACACAAAAGCACCGCTAAATAAGGCTCTATTTCTCATAGCGCTGTGAAACGGCCTCTGCTGAAGAGCCTCCAGCTTTGGCTGTGCAGCTCCAAAGCCTCCAACTTGTTCAATCCCGGAATATCACTTTAATGTCGCTGGAAATAGATTCTCCTCATAGCACCTTTAAGTCATCGCTATAGTTAGACATAAAAATACACCATTAGTCAGCTCACTGTTATGCTGGTGGACGTTGTTCATGCTACAGCCCACGAAAAATGCTAAATGAATATGAGCTGAACTTACTGGATACTCAAAACTCCAGAGACTTTCTCCCTGTTTCTTCTCTCTGTGGTTCAGTCTCTGAACACTAATATAAACCATGAAAAGGAGTTCCGATCACGGCTTGCAGCAGTTTACTTCTTCATCACTGTTCACGCAGAAGCTGAATATTTTCAGCAACAGCAAAGATTGCGAAGTTTGCGCCGCTCATGTCACAATTCAAGTTGTTCACATGACAATATCGCCACACAAATGACATGTATTTTGAATCTTCGAGTTCACTTTCACTATTTTTCTTTTGTGCAATTAACTGAAGTTAATGTGAACACATCTTTACAGCACCACGTACAGGTCTGGCATATATACTACAGCTTTTTCAGTGACGGACAAATCTCTTAAAACAATGCAGTCTTCACAGAGATTGTTTTAAAAATTAAATGTTTGTGTCTCCTTGTGGACATGACCTTGATGAATGGCTAGAGCAAACATTGGGTTTCAGACCACAAAAATCTGCATTAAAATAAATGAATGGACAGACATACTCTGATGTCTGTGATTGGATGTCAACTGTCTTTAAAAAGAAAAATAATGCAACAACCTACATTTCAATACTGACAGGAGAGATTTCTCAGATTGAAAGACGTAGTTTGTTCACATGAAGATATAATGTTTTGCATCATGTAGGTGTGGTTAGATCCTGTGTATGATCTGTTTGTGCTGTGGCATTGGGGCCCTTACTAAAATCTCTTAGAATGACCCCAAACTCCTCCTCCATTTCCTGCGATGTTTTTGTCACACCACTTACCAAGATGACAAATGAAGTAGTTGGAGCAGAAAAGTGTTACAAGTCATTGGTTTCTCTTAATCAAGTTTCAATTTGGAAAAGAGCAAGCCTACACACTTTATTGTTGGTAAATTCAATCAAAGGGCATAATGAGAGCTAATGGGCTCTAACATCGAGCAAAAGCAGACTGAGGGAATGGAAATTCTACTTTTACTGTACACTTATGTTAATCATCAATCTGTGATGTTTAAAATGTTCCGGGGGTAATTTTGTGACTCACTGTGATAATTTTCCTTGTTCTGTATACATTTTCTTGAGCCTGCCTTCTCTTACTATTCTTTCACTTCCTCCACATTCCTCTGAGAAACTGACAGAATTAACGGTGAACATATATAGACCACATAAAAGCTTTCCGTCTCTTTACCAACCCTGTAATTTCGCCGTCATTAATTATCCGTCCATCAGTCACTGACTAAACGCCCACTTAGCTACAGGGCTAAAGAAAAAGCCACTGATTTTGAATTGGCCTGAAGAGTTCATGGTATATGTCAAACAGCTGCTGAGGTGGAAGACATCCTCTCCCTCACTGGAGGATTTGACCAGGTCATCATGAACAGCTCTCCAGTTGCATACGGGTTCATCCCAGGGACAGATGTGGTTGCTGGGGCTGGTGATTTTCATGTGCTCCAAACAAACTCGGCCACCTCAGCAGCAGCCTCTTCATATCTGTTTCCACCCTACAAAATAAATTTCATGTAACCTCAGGCTTCAGTCACTCAAAATGTATTTGGACGTGTAGATAAGGGCCGGGCATACAGGTAAATCAAGTTTATAAAGCTAGGGTCTACGATCTGAAAACCAATTGGCTGTTGAGACAGATTTGAAAAACGCAGCCTGCCCGCCCTTCACTCACCCCTCTGTGTTCCAAGATCCCGCCCCCCAGCTCATGTCGCCTCCTAACAATATACGTATATATATTTCTTCCTTACTTCAGCCTTTTCCTCGAAACTTTTACGTTTCCTTCCCTTCGATGTGGAGGGTAACAGAAGCGGCCTCCTGGTTTCGGTGCTGGTCTTCTCCGGCTCCATGACGCTTCAGTAGCTGTGCAGCTAGCTGCTCACCGGTACATGAGGGAGGTAGTGGGGAGGAGGCGGGACCATGGGCGGGACGGTGCGAAGCAGGGGAGACAGGGGATTGGATGGACTCACGGACCAATTGGTTCGGATTGGTCAACTATTATGCCACTTTGCAGCGGCTATACCGAATGGATTTTTTTCATTCTTTTTGGTCTTTATATTGCGTAGATCGGACCATAGGACCATAGCAGCTTTATAAACGGTGTTATTAAGATGCACCAAGCTTCCAAATCGTAGACCATAGCTTTAAGAAACAAAGATAGTAGGTAATGAAAACTATCAAAAGAGGAAGAAGAGCAGGTTGATGTTTCTGCATAAAAACAGAAAGGTTACTGCTTTCACGCCCACAGCTGAAATACCCTGGAGACCCCCATTTTCTGGAGGACTAGAGATTTTGGACTTAAAAAGGCACGTAAGTCCAGAGTCACAGTTTCTGGTTCAAATAAAAAATGTCCACATGAGACTTCATGAAGCAAAAATGCCAGTTAAAACTTGTTCTTCCTAAGCCAACTGTGTTCTTACAAATATCCCATTTCTGAAGTAGTTGTCAATCACATTGCAGAATTTTGGATTGAATTCCAGTAAGCCTTGCCCCAATTTGGCCTAACCCCTTTGGGTATGGTGGTCGCACCTCACTATGGTTACAAGAAACACTGATATAGAGTCAGCTATTAACCTAATAAGCATGTTTTTGGTCTGTGGGAGGAAGCCAGAGTGCCTGGAGAGAACCCACACATGCACAAGAGAACATGTCAGCTCCACACAGAAAGGCCCTGACTGACCCAGGGATTGGGTCTTGCTGTGACGGATGTGCACTACCCGCTGTGCCACTGTGCCGTCCCCAAAGAATAAACTCAAACAAAATAAAACTATAGGCAAAGAGGAAGGAGTGTGAACATTGTTTTCCATGGATAGATGTCCTGCTGAGATATTTTACCATTTGTTATGTTTAGCGTTTATTTATTTATTTATTTCAGTTTAGGAGGGTTTTCTGCTTGTGGCTTGTTTTTTGACAAAATTCACACAGTTACATGAAATAACTGAACCTGCCAAAGTAGTGCACCTTACAGGTACTCCAAGATTTTTCTTCTTTTTGTGTCTTGCCTCACCCCCACATTCATGACAAGCAGATAGACACCATTAATTCAACTGTACATGCAGTAACAAGGAAGAGACGGGCAGAGCTTGCACACCTCTAATTAGCTTAGCTCAAACACTGGGAGTCAATGGGAAATGTTAGCCTGCCTCCACCTATAGCCGTCAGATAAACCCTTCAGCAACTCTAAACTGTCCTATGTGCTTGTTGTGACTCATTTTTTCATTGCGTTATGTTACTTTATCTTCAAGTATCATCATGTTATCTTCCTCTACTCATAAACAAAGACTTTGTTCTTTTTTACTTTTCTGCTGTGGTTTGTGACAAAGATCTGACATTTGTGAATGAGTGGAGTCTTTTGAAAAGCTTTTAATTGAATGATGAGAACTGGTTTGCATTTGTGAGTGAGCCGTTGGTTTGCAAGCCATTCTCAGGGCCTGTTTGCTTGAAAATTGACAAAAACTGAGAGTTTCAATTGTGTTTAAACTTCCTGTTAACACAAGAATGGTGTCTGGAGTGCCTGAATCCACAAACTTTGAAACCAGGGTCCAGAGTGAAAAGTTTGGAGAATGTTTTAGTGTCCGTCTCCATGTTGACACGATTTAGCATTTCTAGAGAAAGCACTGACAGTGCACGGTACTCTTTCACAAGAAGGCTGCATGTGCATCCCAGAAACAACAGCAACAGCTTCGATCGTCTACCGAGCAACATTTGTTATCCACCGTGCTCAGTAATCCAGACAAAAATATCCAGACAGATTTGTTGTCCAGGCAAGAAACTTCTGTGTCTTCGTGCATCCACTTGTCATTGTGCAATGGTAAAATTAATCATTCAATCATTTATTATTAATCCACAGGTATAGCTCTGGTTTGAATCACGCTGAGTTGATATATTCATTTATGTGTTATCTTATGCTGCCTTACATAACCCCTGAGCTAATTTACAGATGTGACTGATGGTCTGGAGTCATTAGGAGTTCACACGAAACAGAGCTGATTTGTGTGCAGGTGTGAGAAGCTCAACTTACAATGGGCCTTGGAAACTGAGGATGTTTGTGAGATATAACAGATACTTGTGCCATCCTCCGTTTTCCTCATGTGAAACAAACAAGACCTAAAAGTCCCAAGTTGGAGAAGGGAGGGGGAAGCTGATACCGGGAAGTTGAGGTGTTCTGGGGTATTGTGTGTCTCACATGAGCAGAAAGGGAGGTGTAAAATTTATGTGTATGACGTCTTGTTTCATGATGCCTGTATGGTTTAAGAATCTGTGCTTCCTTATGTCTGGCAGAACTCTCTCTGCAGACTTTGTGTGCTGTATGACAGATTTCTCTCTTGCAAGATAAATAAATATTCACAAAGATATCTTTTTGACTCAAGATCCTTTATTGATCCTCAGCTTTGGTCAAATTGCCACGACAGTTGTTTGTGAAAAGTTTTTCTTCATTAGAAAGGGCACGGTGTTGTGACACGAAATACGTGGGTCTAATGAAGTTGTTTCCTGAACTACAAGTGTTGCTGGAGCCCTTTTTAGCTCTTCAAGACCTTTTCTCTCCAGGCACCTTGGAAGTCGGTGAAGCTGTGCCAGAACTTCTGACCTTTCATTTTTGTGACACCACTTTGTCATTACAAACCCACTTCACCATCTACTGGTCTGGCATGCATGCTACAGTGTTTTCAGTCATTCTCATATATTCATCCTGAATGCTTTTGAAAAATGCAAAGGAAAAACCTTCCTGCTTCTGGTGACACTGTTGTTGTGACTAAATTTGTCAGCACTTTGTATTAAGAATGGCTTGCTATCTGCTTGTCATGGACTCGAGAGTGAGGCAAGGCACAGAAAGAAAAAAAGTTGTTGTATCCCTTTAAAGGTGCAGTTTTGCTGGGAGCTATTTCAGCCACTTTGCTGACTGTTGTCAAGGAACTGATACACCCCAACTCCAAAAGTACTGAACTGTCCCTTTGACTCATAATTAAGGCTCACCATGTTGTTATGCTTTGACAGCTGAAATTGCAGCTTTACTGTTGATCTCCATGGTGTTACATTGTAGTGAACAGTTACTTACAGAGTGTCTGTGACAGACTGAATATGCTTCTGTGGTTATCAGAAACACATTCACATTCGTATGTCATATTTGGCATAGTTGGACATTTCATTAGGAACATTCCATTCCCATTATCATTATAGCTGTTAATGTAGATATTAGCATGATCTCCATATCTGTGATCGATACATCTACAGTATCTTTTTTTTTTTATCACCACATAGGCATGAGGTCCCTCTGAAAATGGGATGTCACATTTCAAGAGGCCTTTAGCAAATTTATACTTAATGGAGACAAATATGGTTGGGATGCACTTGTGGTCTGGGCATCCATGAGTTCGTCACTACCATAAATTCTTATTTTCAGTAAGAATATCATTGGATATACTACTATAAAATGATCACCATAGCTATTCAGACATGAGGACCCTCCTGAAAATGAGATGTAGCATCTCAAGAGGCTAACCTCTAATAGATCAGACCACAGGTCTGTGGTTCATGGATCTGTCCCTAACTTTAGTTCTTACTTTAGTCCACTTGTCTCCTCCTACCTCCCTTCCTTTGCCCTCACACCAAACACAGCATCGTGTGGATTTGCTGTTCATCATGAGACTGGGATCCACATTCAAGATTTCCTGCTGCTTAACAGAAGGTTTTTTCTTGCTGCCATGATGGAGGGATTCATGATTGGCTGTTTGGATTCATGTTGGGTGTTGGATGTATATATTTGCATATATACATATATGTGTATTTTATATGTATATATGTATGTATGCATATATGGGTATCCATAAAATGAAGAGTTTTATGCTCTATTGTAAAGTGTCTTGAGATGACACTTATGAATTTGCGCTATACAAATAAAGATTGATTGATTGATATTTTGTTCGGTCTGCATTAAAGTGTATTTGTGTATTTTTGGTGATTATGAGGAGTAGCTGCACGACAGCTGATATGCTTCTGCCTGTGAAAGACAAACCACCATGCTGGTGCCCAAAGTTCAGGATGATGCCTGGTTTATCACACACCACAACAGAGTAAAAGGAACAGACTGGTGATGGAAATATAGTGTAACAAGTCTACAATCTGTTAGGATATCAGGGCTAATTAATTCCTCATTAAAAGTAAAACAGCATGTTTCTGTCAGGCCTGGCATGTTTGACTTCCTCGTACAAATATTTTACCCAGAGCTCAGTTAAAGTAAACTGAAGTGTTTCACAGCTCATATGATTTGTGAGGATCTTTTTACATAACTTTTAAAAATCTACGCGAGGAGAAAGTGTTTGCCAGCATCTTTAAAACAAATTTACATAAATAATTTTGGTTTCCAGATGGACTTAAGAGAAAGCTGCATGTTGCAAAATATCTGTGATAATTTGCCGAGTTAAGCCATTTACACCGTATTTATCTCACCAAACACAGAACTGTCTGTTCTTCTGTTCCATCTGCTCGGGAAAACTCTTCCTGCTCTGAAGTTGAACGCTGACTTTTGAATAATGAACATTTTTGTGGGTGAAAAAACTAAATGAGTTTAGTGGAGTACAGCTGTTCAGATATCATGACTAATTTGAGTGTTCATTTTTTAATTAGATTGATCATTCACTGATTCTCTGGTGTGGCACCGCAATTTTCTGGAGCAAATGGAAGCAGATATTTGGACTCCCCTAAACCCAGAAGACTTAAATATAATAAATGAATAAACCACAACATCCCTGCTGTACAATAACTTCATATATATTGATTGTGTAATATAATAACACTCCTGTGAGGTCCATTTGGGCTCTTTTCTGTATACATTATTCTTTAATAATTGGGTATTGTCTCTGATTTGCTGATGAAGCCAGAATGAAACTGTCTCTGAAGCTCTAAGATCTATACCAGCCATTAGCACATGTGGAATTTTGTGTATATTATAAATGATTTATTGTCTATGATTATGCATGAATCTGAATTTATGGTAATTATTTCTTGCTCTGGCCCTGTGTCTGATATTTTCTAACTGCAGAAAACAAGAGATGTGGAAACAAAAGCAGAGCATAACAAAGACAGGGCTGTTGACAGAAACACCGAATAGCCTGGCAGATAGTCTCTGCTTCTGTCATTGATGGTGTCTCTGTGCTGGAGGAAACAAAAAACACAAGAAAAAACAATAATGACAATAACAGGGAGGAATAGAAATTTGTCACCTCTACAAGTTCATTACTTGGCTTTTGGAGTGCTGTGACAAGAGAAAGAAATTTTTTGAAGGGAAGACAAACTCCTGTTTTTCAGAGCAGTTTACTGAGAAAGTGTAATACAGATCTAAACACCTGAAGACAAAGTTCACAGAAACTGCAGAAATAAAGGACATAGTTGTCTCTGACCCTTTGGACTTTCTCTGGTGTTTCTGCTTCACGTGTAGACTTAACACTTGGCATGTTTACATACAGAGTGAGCCGAGCTCTATGCTTATAAAGCTCTGTTCGTTACAATGGATGTTGAAACCAACAAGAAAATCCATGAATTTGTGGGGGCAGAACAGACTTTGTCGCATCAATGTGATGCCTATTCTTGTTGTTGTTGCATTTTTTGTTGTATTTTTTAACACTGATACCAATCCTCTCCTGCAGTGCAGACATAATGTTATGAATTTAATGACATTCATGGCACCACCCACGGTTAGCTGCGCTGCTCATTCCAGGACTGCCAGTCTTGGTACGTTGTACCTCATTGTAAAGGTGACTAATCAGGCTGTCCTGCAATAACAACTGATATTTTTAATGGGGAGAAATAATCAACCAAGTACCAGTATATATACAGTATATTCATATATGTATACATTAGGGGTGAAACGAAATTTCGTCGCAAAATAAAAAAATGAAGAAATAAAAAACGCGAAGGGGCACGCGCACGACTAGTGATGTTTACCCTCCTCGCCTACTGTAGCAAAACACTCGCTTCAGAATGGAGGAAGACGTAGTGGAGAAATTAGCTGATGCTCCTTCGTCAAATAAATCGGTTGTGTGGACCTATTTTGGCCTCCTATGTAAAAGACGAGAGAACGGTGAGAAGATTGCAGACAAAACAACAACTGTGTGCAAAATATGCCGCTACAGTTCGCCGTATACTGCGGCGAGTACAACTACCAACTACTTTGAACTGGAGACAGGCAGCAACTGTATGTTTGTGTAAGTCTGCATAAAAAAAAATATTTGATTTGCATCTACTGTTGAGTTGACAGAATTTGATCATAATTGAAGATCAGAAGTATATGCACTGTTATAGGCTAAATATTATAGTTCACAGTTCAGACATTTAGAGGTATAAACTGCAGCTCTGAGGACTGCTATTTGTTTTCCTTTTCATTCAAGAATGTATTTATCCTGATTGTTACAACAACAAAGCATATATTATTGAGATTTTATGTTTGTATTTGCACTGTAGTCTAAATAAGGGGAAAAAAACTACAATTTTGTTTTTTTTCAAAGAGCATTTATTTCGTATTGATGCAGCAATATTTTTTGTATGTCTGCATTAGAAAGAAAATAAAGAAAATGAGATTTTTGCACACATTCATACTGTTGGAGATTTTCTATAATCTTTATTTTGTATTGTGAGTATTTTGTATCGTGAGCCCTGTTTCGTATTTCGTATCGATTCGTGAGTTGACCATTTCGTTACACTCCTAGTATACATCTATAATACCTCTTACATTTGTCATATTTCTCTGTTGTGTTGATTAATATTTGCTGGGAAAAGTGCTTCATTGACAATCTTGCAGTGCAGCTGGATCAGCCTGATTCAATGTCTGTAATCAGGGAGATCCATCTTGCCAAGCTCCAATCTACAACGATTGAGAGCGTCCAAGTCAGCGCCTTTTAAAGCAGTAAGAGGTGGGTGTAATACTAATGGTGTTGAGTCGCAAGCTATCAAGATACTCCTCTGTTGGTTATTGAATGAGATTGTCTGCAATTGGTTCACAAAGATGCAGTCCATGCTGTGTTGAGAGAATTTTGCCTTCCTATCCACACGTGCTTATGTATTACAGCTGTAAATAAATTATCCAGGTTATGTTATAACGTCATTGTCAGTATCCCTCATCGCAAATACCAAAACAAGACAGTGGGAGCTATGAGTGAGACAGCATGAAGTGACTGCTTGTACAGAGATTAGCATAGATGCTAATAGCTTCAGTTGCAGTTTTATCAAATTCATACCACATTTCTAACAAATAAAGCAACCCTTAAAGGAGACATATCATGCTTGTTTCTCCTTTTCACTATGCCAGACTAGGATGCCTGTAAAGCATTTCCGCCCTCAGTACAAGTCATTTAGTTCCTTCATTGCCCCACAATTGCGTTCTGGAAATCCTCATTTTAGGCCATTATCAAGCTCTCGTTGAAAAGCTCAGATCTCAGGATGACCTACAGTTACCTCGCAACGTCACAGCCCTTTGTGCTCTGATTGGTCAGTTCTGTTAGAGCTGCCGAGAGGGTAGAGCCAGCCTGTCCTTCTTTTTCTACTGTAATTTCCGGCAGGCTCAAAGCAGCGACCGTGTTTCAGTCCCCCTACAGGCCGGTGCTGGTAGTGAGTGAATGTGAGCTAGGGATCTATATACTGCTGCTGGTGGATGTGTTCCTCGGTGATGGTTTTGTGGCTAACGGACATCACAGAGGAGGACGTGTTTTATCAGATTACTCCAATAAAAAGAAAGGTACCTCGTGTCATCACGACTATTTAAATCTCGCGGACATCTCGCAATGACCTATTTTCAAAGGCATCAAATCTCGTTCTAGGATATCAGGAAAAATACAATATCTAATTTTTTGAAAATTCAGGGGGTGTAAGGTCTTGTTTTCAAATTTATTATATCATATGTAAGTATTAAATCATGCATCAGCATGATATGTCTCCTTTAAAGGATTTATTGATATAAAGGGTATTTTCACACTACTTCTGACACGTTTGTTCCAGGTTCCACGTTTGTTTTTTTTTATTTATACTAGTGCCTGCATCATTTGATTGCCTTCTAATGAATGTGATTGATGAAACAATGATCCGATCACCTGTAGGATATGCTTTTGAAAAGTTCAGGTTGCAGGAAACACTGTTATGACTGCAATACCTCAAGTAACAAAAAGGCTTGTGAAAAACACCTTATCCTAAAAAATACAATACAGAGAAACATCAAATCAGACATGCACACCCCTCAGTGGCTCTTGATCCAAAAGGCTCAAACAAGACAAAACAAAGATATCATGTTGAAGGACTTTATTCAGCAGCAGATGATGTTTGGAGCCAAACTGCTCTTCCTCAGACTTGCCAATGAGGAAGAGCAGTTTGTTGCAGAATAAAATCCTTAAACAGGAGCTTTCTGGCGTAGTTAATCTCTTTATATTGTTATGAATACATCCACGCAGCTCACAGAAAGACTACATGTTCGCACTTTATATGCTGTTGGAACATTGACATGGTTTGCTGTGCAGCTCTTCATATTTGCACAAATGACTGTTGCTTTAACCTCTGTTTGAAGAACTTTTATAAGCCTTACTTTATTTTATGTTTTCATCTGTCTAACTTTTCGAATCACTGGACTGCACATTTCTATTGCCCTAATTTCTATTGCGACTATTTTTCATGTTTCTTAAATGAGTTGAATTTTTAAGTGAGCGATCGGTTTTATTTGTAAAAATGAAAAAGATCAGTGTGGTAATAAAATGGATTAAACTGTTGCTGGTAAAATAAATTCAGTGTTATTCTTACATCCCTCTATCTGAGAGAGCCAGATTTTCTTGGAAGGTTTTTTTGCTCAGTGCAGAAAATAAAATGTTAAGGCTGTGATGTTGTGTAAGAGATTTTCTGCCTTTGAGTCACCGCTAAAACTGCTGCCCATGGTTCTCCTTCATTACTTCTCCTTGGAAAGCTGTCCAACCAAGCAGATTATGTCCAGATTACAGTTTGTCCAGAACTCTGTGCTGCTTTCCTGATGGGAGCTAAATGGAGAAGACAGCCTAATACTCCATTTTAACTTCACTTCATTGGCCACCAGAGCAATTTGGGGAGGATTGTAAAATTTTATTGATCAGCACTAGGTGCACTTTCCTCCTCAGAGTCGTCTAATAACACCACATTGTTCCACTGTTGCTGCAATAAAATCACCATTTAAGGCGCGATGAAGCTGTAGACAGAGAAACATTTTGCAGACATGACCGGCTTATTACATCCTCACTCACGTGGCTGCACAACCTCTGACTCTGTTTGGGTCATCACACTCACAAATGAATATACTCGCTCGCCTAATGCTCATTATTGTCTCCTTTTTCTTCACTCTCACACTCATGAATGAAAAGTCAATGTCCTGAATACTTTATCAGGACTGAGTGGGTCATTATGTTGAGGGTCACCTCGGTAACAGCCTCCTATAGCCCATTACTGCCACACGCTCCAAAAATGCAGCAATTACATGGCATGTATACTATTAGAACTGGCCTGCTTTGTAGCAGCGGCAGCCAGCAGACAAACAGCGGGCGAGCTGAGGTCTGTCATGTGCTGGCCAGGGAGCATCATTAATGAGGGGGTGAGATGAAACATGGCACGATGACTTGCAGGCCTGTGTGGCTCGCTAAAGTGGCACCGCAGGGACTTCCTCTACTGTATGAGAAGCTGTCATCATCTGGGCAGCACACCAGCATCGCATGAGATGGTAATCACTGTTTAGATGTGCGTCCGTGTGCGAACTTTGCCGACATTGTTTATGTTCATTTGCGTGAATTACCCATCTGTTAGCAAAAGTTAATCTGTGACAAAACAAACGAACATCTGCAAGGCTCGGAGAGTTTTTTTAACTAATGTATTTCCCTCTTTGTCCTCATTAGGAGAAGGTCTGTGCCGACCTGATGCTGGGTGAGGCGGAAGGAGAGCCAGGTGGCCGCCTGAATGGGACCGGCATATTTAGGATTGCAAAATGATCCGAGTCACGACCATCAGAGATGATTGATCGGCAGTGACAGCTGTCGGCATGGCCAAGTTCAAACTTGACAGCCCCACTGTTTCCTGCTACCTGCAGGTCATCCCCAAGTAAACAAAATGTCTGAAATCATCCAGAGTAGGAGATTTAAAGTAGCACTAGTCAATATGCTTCGATCAAAACTGGATTCTGTGTCTGCATGAATTATGAAAAGGCCCCCTCATGGTGATGAAAAGTTCAGACCAAACCAAAAGCTTTCCCGAGAAGCGTTAGTCTTGTGGTCGATGTTTTGATTTCCTGCAGCTCTGCTCTAATCAAACTGATTAGCAAATCAATTTGAGGGAATCAGCTGTTATTAGCTGATTAAGTTCAGATCCAAGCAGATACACACAACCTTCACATCCACACACAGAAGACAAAGAGCCCGCCAGTAAACATCATGAAGCAGTTAGCAGTTAAAAAGACAGATGTTTCCCTCAAGACAGAAATGATGGTTTCAACAGAAAACTACAAAGATGGTGACTAGACTTAAACTCGATGTGTGGCCAAAACTCGTGTCTGTTAACTGGGAACAGCAGGTATGTTGAGTAGTTTTCTTTATTTAGATTTAAATTCAAGACATCTGATTTTTTTTTTTTAATCAAATCCTGCCATTCAACATTTTCATGGACACTTTTTTTGTAAGATAGTAACACCAACAGTGAAAGAAGAGAGAGAACAGAGAGAGGAAAGTAAAGTAGAAAAAGACTTAACAGTCACAGAGGGACAAAGTGTAGACATAAAAAATATGAAGGTTTTTAATAGTCAGTGGTTTATGTAAGGTACATTTGGGGAGGTAATTTTGATGTCAGATGTCAAGGGAGGGCGAAACAAGGAAAAGAGAAGAGTTAACCAGTACTGTATTAACCCTTTCATGCATAAATTACTAAATTGCATACTTTTTTCAATGCTTCTTTTTAACTTAAAACAAGTTAAAACCACAGTCATTTTTTTCAATGTTTTATTTAAAGTAGTTTTAAATTCATCCACTTGCATCAACATAGTAATTTTTTGAAACTTGATAAAGATCCACAAACACTTTTTTGACAAACATTTATTGAGAGTAAATAAAAGAAAAAGAAAAATCTGAAGTATATATACTGATGCTGTTTAATCCACTTATTCACGTTTGAATTACACCAAAATTTTAAATCCAATGAAACAAAAGTATGTGAAATCAAAATTCCAAATACCAAATTTTTTCTTCATCTGCTGTTTTGGATTTTGGATGCAACATCTCGATATGGTAAAAAAGAAAAAAAAAAAAAGAAAAGAAAAAGGACAAAAATAATATTTATTTGAAACTTGAGACAAGGGTTTGGGAGTTCACCAGCTGATAGTTGGACATGATACTGCAACATAAAGTGTATAAAATTAATTCTAAATATCTGTCTACTGTAGTGGACATGATGAATGAAAGGGTTAATGTCTAACTCTCTATATTAATCCATTCTTTCATATTCTTCTTCTGCAATGCAACATTTAATGTAGTGGAGCGTAGGAAAGCATAAACAAGAATGTAATTAACATGTTTATAAACCATTTTTTAAGGAGAGGATATTGCATTAATATGTCTGATATATTGTTGGATTCAAGTGCTGTTATAACCATGGCAACCACTGAGCAAGTTATCATGGTTCAAGGGTCACTTGTTAAACAGTGGACGTTTTCAAATTCACCTGCTATACTAGCAGTGCGGACTGATTCACCCAATATGTAGTATGCAGTATACAGTATGCGAATGATTCAGGAAAAATTCACAGTATGCATTGGACCAGTCTGCTTCTATTACTGTTACCCACAATGCAAAGCACCCGAAT
Source organism: Scarus forsteni (assembly GCA_036419115.1). NCBI lineage: Eukaryota > Metazoa > Chordata > Actinopteri > Labriformes > Labridae > Scarus > Scarus forsteni. Next base: position 11,419,183 of record JAZDUH010000145.1, read on the forward strand.
TGAAAATGACTGAGAGCGGAGCATCAACAACTGGAGCAGCAGACGAATACAAATTTTTTTTTTTTTTTTTTTTTAATGTGTATTTTTGGGCATTTTGTGCCTTTATTGACAGGAGAGAGACAGTGGATAGGCTTGTGAAAGGGGGAGAGAGAACAGGGGAAGACACTCTGCAAACTGGTCACAGGCGGATTCGAACCTGGACCGGCAGAAGCAAGTACATGGGGTGCTAACCACTACGCCAAACCAGCACCCCAGACGAAGACAAATTTAAGAGCCATTACTTGTTTTCTTTACCTTTTCAACACGAGCTATTGTGTAATAAGTTTTAAAAAGGTCGCTGTTGTTGTTTTTCTGTTATGGTTCTTAACGGCTGGGAGTTGGTCTTAAGTCTGTCCTATACCTGTGGCACTATTGGTGTAATCCACTGACAAGTATGACAATATAGTGTTACGTGCTGTATTTCTCTATATTTCCACCACCTCAAATTTTTTGCTTCTCCTCATTCTTTATACTGTACTGGGCTTGTGATGTTTATTCTTGATGTGGTGTTTTTTTTTCTTTAAGTGGCCCTAATATGCCGTCACACAAAAATATACAAAATAATTCTTCACTGATATAATAAGTAATCTCCACTACTGACCGTTTTTATACAATGCTGCTTCTGGCAATATCTTTGCAGATTAATACCTGAAATGTCAACATGTACTCATGGTTTGATGTTTTGTCCTATCTTTATTTCATTGAAATATTTAGATTAGCAATTGGATTCATAATTACCTCCGCCAAGGAGGTTATGTTTTCGGGAGAGTTTGTTTGTCTGTCGGTCCGTCCGTCCGTCCGTCTGTGAACAAAATAACTCAAAAAGTAGTGGATGGATTTTGATGAAATTTTCAGGAAATGTTCAGCATTGAAAAATAAAGAACTGATTTGATTTTGGTGTTGATCCGGATGTGATTTCTGTGAGAACTAAAATAGATATCACTCGAAAGCACTCGGAGAGCGCAGACCTCTGCCAGCGCCACAGTCCTCAGCCATATAGTCATTTTCACCATAAATATTAGTCCATCCTTTATTTTATCGAAATATTTAGATTCCTTGACCATGAAAACATACCATTAGCAATGGGATTCATAATGATATCTATTTTAGATAATATGGCTGAGGACTGTGGCGCTGGCGGAGGTCTGCACTCTCCGAGTGCTTTTCTAGTGATATCTATTTTAGTTCATTAGTTACTCATGAAAATCCCATTTTTCTTCATGGCGACCAGACGCTGATCCGGATCAACACCAAAATCAAATCAGTTCTTCCTTTTCCCATGCTGAACATTTCCTGAAAATTTCATCAAAATCCATCCATTACTTTTTGAGTTATTTTTTTCACAGACGGAAGGACGGACAGACAGACGGACCGACGGATGGACTTCAATTGTAAGATGGAATTCAAAGTAGTCAGTAACACCTGGTCTCTGAAGGAGTGACAGGAAAGCTGTGATGGCATGTAAAAAGTCATGGTAAAGAGCAACATATAATAACACTGTTTAAATGTGAGGTTGGATGAAAGAGGCGGAGCTGAGGCAGGTCATGAGCTGCTTGTTTACAATAACAAGCTGATGACTCTTTTATATCAGCCCCTACAAGTGCATTACTCATATCTTTAATTAGGTACTTTAGTGTGCCTAGAAAGACATAAATACATTCAAATTAAATGTCAGCAAACATCTTATTTCAGTTGTAAAAATGGGCGATTTAATACAGGAGTGTGTCTTAACCACAAGCCTAAAGGAACTGCAGTCTTAACACCTCTGCATCACACTGGATGCCACTGTTATGGGGAAACAACAAGCAGGGGAAAAATGAGCTCTTGCTTCAGATGCTACACAGCAACAGAGAAATCATACCGTCCTGAAGATCCTCAAAGACCTCTAAAACTGTCTGCATATACACTATGAGCTACTTTTTTAGGAACACTTGCTAGTAACCAGGTAGGACCCCCTTTTACTGTTCGAACATCATGGCGTAGTTTTACCAAGATGCTGAGGCATTCCTGAGAGATTTTGGTCCATACTGTAAAGATTACATCACTATGTTGCTACAAGCTAAGCTACTGTGTCTGAATCTGTAATAAATCTCCTGCTCCCCCACATCCATAAGGTGCTCTATTTGATTGAGATCTGGTACCTGTGGAGGCCAATGGAGTAATGTGAACTTACTGTCATGTTCAAGAAACCCGTTGAAGTTGATAATAATAATAACTAGAAAAGCACTCAGAGAGCGCAGACCTCTGCCAGCGCCACAGTCCTCATCCATATTGTGATTTTGACCATAAATAATAGTCCTACCTTTATTTCATTGAAATATTTAGATTCCTTGACCATGAAAACATACCATTAGCAATGGGATGCATAATGATATCTATTTTGGTTCAGTAGTTATTCACGAAAATCACATTTTTCGTCATGGCGGCCAGTTAGTGGCCATCAGAAGATGGATGTACCGAGGTCATAAAGGGATGGACATGGTCAACAACAGTACACAGGTAGGCTTTGGGTGTTTCAGCAATGCTAAATCATTACCAAAGGGCCCAAATGCAAAGAAAAATGTCCCCCATTGAACCATTCATACAAGGTAGGATGGATTCATGCTTCCAAATTCTGAATATTTACATCCGCCAAGGAGGTTCTGTTTTTTGGAGAGTTTGTTTGTTTGCCTGTCTATGAACAAAATAATTAAAAAAGTTATGGATGGATTTTGATGAAATTTTCAGGAAATGTTCAGCATGGGAAAAGGAACCAATTGCTAATGTTATGTTTTCATGGTCAAGAAATCTGAATATTTCAGTGAAATAAAGGTAGGACTAATATTTATGGTACAAATCACAATATGGGAGAGGACTGTGGTGCTGGCGGAGGTCTGCGCTCTCCGAGTGTTTTTCTAGTTTCTGAATGTGATGGCAGAAATTCAGATTTGTCTCAAATTCAGACGAGACAACCTTTTTCCAATCTTCTGTTCAGCTTGTTCGCCTCAGTTTCCTGTTCTCTGGTGACAGGAGCGGCACTAGGTGTGGTCTTCTGCTGCAGTTGCCCATCCGCTTCAAGATTCAACTTTCATCTGCATACCTTTGTTGTGATTATTTGAGTAGCTGTTTCCTTTCTATTATAAATCACTGTTCATCCTCTTCAAACCTTTGCATCAAGACAACATTTTGGCCCAGAGAAATGGATATTTTCCTTTTTTGGACCATTCTCTGGAACCTTGAAAATCTCAGTATATCATCAGTTTCTGAAGTACTTAAACCAGCCTCTCTGGCACCAACAACCATGCCATGCTCAAAGTCACTTAAATCACTTGTCCTCTACATACTGATGCTCACTTTAGGTCGGCAGGTTGTCTTGGCAATGTTTTTGTGGCTAAATGCATTGAACTACTGCTATGTGATTGGCTGGTAAGCTATTCACAGTAACAGTTTTTTATTTATAAACCTGACATGATGATTGACCAACATGAAAATGATTTGAATTTAGAACACAATCTAACTTTAAAAATGTCATCCAGCATGAAGGACACTCAAACATTATTTAGTTTTTCAGACTTATTCATTGTCTGTGGTTTGCAAAGTCAAATTGGTGCATGTAAAAAAAATCCCTCTGCATGATTTGAGCAAGAGAAAGTAAAAAGAAATGTCCAGATTCCTGGTGAAGTGGTGCATTTATGTGATTATGAACTTATTTTACACTCCCTTCACCTCGGCTTTGGCCACTGGAGAAGGGCTTCATATCTGCGAGCAGCTCCAACAGAGGTACTGAAATAGATAAACCTTTTATATCTGTGAGCTCTCCAGTCATTATCTTTATCTAACCATGCTGTAGCCCTATCAGCTTTAGTTCTACTGGGTCACTGAACACAGAAACCTACTCCATCTTCTTCTATCACAGCTTCTCTTTAACTATCATCTCTGTATCTTTGCACTGTTCAAAGCATGAAATGAAAGCATCAAAAAAATATGTGCTATTTTCTCCAAACAACTCTGCAGTGACTTAAGGTTTGTGTTGCCAAAAGAGAAGAAAGGATTGTAGCGGTAATAATAATGCACACTGAATACACACCTCGTTATCTCCTGGTTTTTCCTGTGTCGTGCAAGATCCCAGGAAAGACTATTTTACATATCAAATCTCACAGCATTTGCATGTACAAGAAATGTGAAGGAGTGTCGAAATGTGCCATAAAATCCTTAAATCATTCGGCTAAGGCCTGGCACCCGTAAATATTTTTAAACCTTAACTGGCTGTAATTCTGAGTAAAATTTTACGGTTTTGCTTTTGTAGTCAACGCCACACAAATCATTAACCCCTGAAAGACCAAGGTGTGATTTCCCTACATTAAACCCGTTCACTGGAGGAGAAACACTAACACCCACCTCTGGCCAGCGTTAACCACTTTGGCCTGGCTTTAAACAGCTTTCTGTTGAAGTCCTTTTCTCTAACTAGTTCACCCTTTTTAATCATTCTTTATTTATCTGCCCACCTAAATTTTGCTCTGTTCCCTAACACAGTCCAACATTTAAGGCCAAATGGTAAATAAAACTGGCCTGACACATGACAATCTTACATAAAAACGGCAGGTAACATTTTATTAAAAAAAAGAAGTTCATCTTTTGAAACAATGTAATATACTTAAGTTCCCATGAATAAATGTATTTTTTTGTTTGTTTGTTAGGACAGTTATACCTGCTTGAATTTAAGATGGACTGTTTCTAACCTTTAAGGCATACTGTAAAGCCTCTTAAAATCATTTCTTTATCAAATGAAAAACAAACAAGATCAAATGCATTTCCTGATAGAGAGTTATATATGTACCTTTTCCTTCCTGTCCACCTTTCTTAATTTAAGAAGGGGGCACACAGCATGCTTGCTGTTTCCTTGGTGATTTTGGGTGCTGTCTGGCAGCACAGAAAGCCAGAAAATGTCTGATAATCTGTTCATAGCTCTGCTCTCACTGGTCAAGTGAACACAGTCATATGACTAAATATCAGACATTTCAGAAACCCATCTGTCTGGTCAGGAGCAGCTGATTGGGCTGTGATCTTTAGTGTTGTCTTCCTGCACACTGCACAACAAATGATGCATGGTTCAGCCTGAAATCCATCCTGATGTCAAAACCACTCATATGACTTAAAAATCAGGTCAGACCTGCCCTGAGATTGCACAGTGCATGCCTGGCTGAAGACAACCTTATGAGACAATCCAGGGGAGAGGAGATCAGCATTCAGAACAGAAACATCAAAAACTGCTTAGAAACACACAACTGAATATGGAAAGTGTTCAACACAAAACCATCAGCAGCATGAGCTCCTGAGTTCAGTTTGTGAATGACTGATGCTCTCTAAACAAAGTTACTGTGTATTAAAGAGCTCACACAGGTGGTTGGAAAACCTCTCCACCTTCTGTCATAAATGGGTTTCTGGTATGGTGTCAGTTATACAGACAGAAAGACTCAGATTCTTCAAGGTCTGACTTGGTTAAAACTTTCTCTGCTACTGTATCTGGAATCGGTTTCTTGCCCTCTTGGACAAGGCCAGTGTGGAATGAATATTGACGGCATGTGAACGTATATACCACCAAGGAGATCATGCGCTTGCTAGAGTTTGTTTTTCAGTTTGTTTGTTTGCTAGCAAGATTATACAAAATCTACTGGATGGTCTTTGCTGAAAATTTCAGGAAATGTTGCTAATGGCCTAGCTTAATAATGATTAGACTTTGGTGGTGATCCAGATAAACGCCATTAGCGAACAATCATCTTGGCTCAGTAACTGTCTAACTACTAATGATATCCACGTGATTCTGAGTGCTAGGTGTGGGTTTTCAGGGCCAAAGAATCATATTATGATCAGTGTTAGGGAAGTCACTTTTTAAAAGTAGTGTTTGCTCGTTACTCCTTACCTCTGAAAAAAGTAACTTGTTACTTTACTGTCACCCTCTATGAAAGGTAACTTTTCACATTACTTGTTACTTTTACATTGCTTGATCTTGGACAAAACCCCATATCTGTTCCTAAATGTGAAGGCCTACAAAAATCTCTAATACAGAGAACATAACAGTTATTTCTTTTGTGCTCTTTATTTTACAAAATGTCACATACCCATGTGGAATGAGAGCTCCTGCCCAGTGTTTCCACATTTTGCTTCTGAAATAAGCAAGCTCCAGCTATTTCCTTTCGTAATGTGATATGCTACTTTTTTAAAAGAGAAATTACATGAAGTGTGTTAGTTTTCGTCTACATAACATTTCAATATCACAGTGCCAAGTATCTATTCAAGAAAAGACCATTGTTCTACTTTCCCGTCGCCTAAAATAAGCAGACCAGGCAACTTTGACTCTGGAGCATGCGCCATGGGCGTGACTGTGTTTGGGGCGTGTGTGATAACCAGAAAACGATGAAATGGACAAACTGACTACCACAGTCGTGTTTTTCTTTTATGTTAGGAGCTGGAAGATAATCAGAGGGATACACACAAACAGAAGAGCCCCAAGAAGCAACTTCACATTTAGAAACAAGCCCAAAAACACAACCCACGGCCGTGGCTCACTGGCTTTGCGGCCCTTAGAAGCTTACAACGAGCAGACTTGGCAACGCTGATCGTGTCTATGTGAGCAGCTGAGAAGGCAGCTTCGGTGTCAGATCTGTCTGTGGGACAAGTAACGTCGCACCGCATTAAAAAAGGAACTATGTTTCATTCCCAAATTTTCAGTAGTAGCGCGTTACTTTACTTTTTACCTGAAAAAGTAGTTACGTTACTGTAACACGTTACACACAATACTGATTATGATGGTAACTTTATCATAGAACTATGCCTATAGAAGTAACAGCAGTATATGAGCTACCTTGTTGGAAGTTCACGCTCTCTGTTTTAGGGTTTCAGACACACTACACAAAACATAACGACCAATTTTCATCAACAGCAGGTCCTGAAACCGTACTACTGACAGGTACGGGTGGAGTCGTGCAGGATTTTGTGTGGTCTGACCTTGGATTTAGTTGAACATAACCACCATTGAAAAGTAAATGTTGTTCACAAAAACATGTTTGGCTTTTGAGGTGCATTTCTATTTTCCTTCCTCCTCAGAGAATATCTGTCAGGGACAACAGTTGGAAATTAGCCAATGACTGTGATCTGGCTTGTTTACTTTGCTGTATGGTGATGTACATGAACACGCACTGTCCCCTCTGAAATAAATAAAATGTTTTCACGCATTTTCCCAAGCCACTAATAGCTTTGGATTATTCTAAGTTGCAGCTACAGTAAATGATTTCCCCAACTAATTTTAAAAATGAATTCCAAGCTGCTTCTGTGAACATTTCCACATGGAGAACACACTTCATCCCTCCTACTCTCCAGTGTGAAGAATGAATTCAGCCTCTCTGCTTGGCTTGACCTGTTCTAGTGGGAATGGTCCCAATATAAAAATGTTAATGCCATGCTCTACCAACCGACGCCCATGGGGACCAGATATGGAAATTTCCTAGGAGAAGTCTTTGGGCACCCATTAATATCATTATCATCACCACTCCTGCCACCATCACATTTGCATGCTGCTGGATGGTGCGATGAGGCTTTGAAGGGCAGTGTTGGGTCACTACATTAGCAACAATGAGGAAAATCAGCAGTCACACGTCAGAACGAGCCCAGAGTGTGAGTAGAAGAGTGGGCTAGCCTCTGATGTGACTTCCTCTAACATTAATGTCCAAAACTTCTGCATCCGAACCAAAGTGAGGGACCTTATGTTGAAGGTCGTGTGTGTGCGTGTGTGTGTTTTGTTGCATTTGGATGCTGAGTGAATGGGCGTTCCAACCAGCCGTCCCCCCCGGAGGTCACTTTGAAACGGAATAGATTTTTCTAGATCTCAGCCAAGGCTGCAGGGAAGGTCACTTCATTAATCACAGCTAAATGCCACTGTCTGCCCGTCTCCTCTTCTTAACCAAGTAACACCCACTGATAACATCATTGATTGATACTAATAATTAATTCTCCTTCGGTACAGAGCGACACTGAGTATCATTCAGTGGGGAACCTTTAATTACTATGTAAAGACTCATTAGGTTAATGCCATCGTGTGCTCTGGTGGCACGGGGGGCAAATAGATGTCTTCCTCTACTCATGGCCTTTTGTGGAACAGACTGCTGTCCTCACCCCCCTCTATCCCTCTCTCTCTCTTCCCTGCTATTACTTCCTATGTCTCTCTGACACGATCCGTCTACGTGCTAGCCTACTTTCTCTGCTGATTCAGTGTTGCAAAATGTCAAGTCAGATTTTGCTTGAGAGGATTTTGGCAGATGGGTTGAAGCACAAATGACGCAGGAGAAGAACTCACACACACATGCTTATAATGTCTCTGTGCATGATTGTATGACTGTTGTCGCGTGCATGCATCAGTGTCTGTAATGTATACATGTGTTTGCCTTTGTATTGAGTCACTTAAACCCCACCAGTCATGAAAGTTGCATCTGCACAGCAAGCAAGTATAGAGGACATGCCATGTTATTTTATGATCTACAGATCTAAGTTGTGTGAAGGAAGCTGATGCAATGCAGCGCTCAGAGGCTTTTACTTTTTAATGTAATACTCTCTGACATGTTCACATAAATAAATGTGTCATCTACTACTATCTCATTCAGTCTTTGTTTCCGGTGCCAGTCATTAAAGCAGAGTAATGACTCAACTGATGAGCGGCTTTGTGTTTGATTTTCTTCTCAGCCAGGATCCTCACTGGGAGTTCTCTTCCTGCACACAGAAAGCAATGCATTTTCAGATGTATATGCAAACAGGACTCACTTTAGCATGAGCATGAAGCCATAAAGAGAAGCTGCAGACAGAAACGGCAGAATAAAATCCAAGGAGAAATCTATTTAAGGAGCAGCCTCCATGTGACTCAGGCGTAGCAGAATTAGAGTCTAGACATTTCTTTTTTTATATTCTATTTTAAGCTGCTAACATGTGAACAGATTCAAACAGGAGACACATATATGTCCAAACAAAGCTGCATTGGATACTGATCTCATTAAATGGCCTGAATGCACCATTCAGATGCATCATCGAGCTCTGTGTGAGATGTTAGCTCCATCTTGTGGCTGCTCCAGACTCTTCCCTGAATCACTGATGCATCCTTACAGCATCAACCTGCCTGATGTTTTTATATATATCCACATTTATGGCTTTTACTCCCGTCGCCAAATTGAGCTCACATTGGAAAAGGAGTTGTGTGTAGTGGGATCAGGAGCAGCTGATGCCATCAATCTGCCACATCTTGTAAAAGTGCCTTTGGAAACAGGCTTAGATCTTAAAGCATATGTGAGCGGCTTAGCAGGCTTAGAGTCCATGTGATGTGTTTTAAAGAATGGGATGAGCATTTGATTGTTTGAGCTTGCCGTAAATCTGAAGAAATTGATATGATGATGCCTTTTGTAGGCTTTCTTCTATAAATTGTTTATTTGAATCACTGTGTGGCTGAGGAGAAATGTGCATGCACATTATCATTCATCCATTTGCTCTAATTTACACTCAGGCTTTACTGAAGAGTAATCTGGGGCCTGCTGCACCAGCTTTGGGTAAATTCTGTCTTAAGTTAAGGCTTAAAGTTCCCTTTCAATCTATAAATTGAGAGTACTCAGGTCAGAGATGGCAACTTTGGACACCAAAAAGGCCACATTAAAATTATCCTCATTACCAGAGAACCCAATTATCTCAATCTGAAGGGTACTAAAGGGATGAATATGTCTGCCATAGTAAGTATTTTTTGAACATTATAAAAAAAACCTAATTCCAATGAAGTTGGGATATTATGTATATAAAAGAATACAATTACTTGCATGTCCTTTTTGACGTATTTTCAAGTGACTATGCTACAAATACTACGAAGCAAAGGTAGCTCATACATAGCTGTTACATCTATAAGCAATAGTTCCATGATCATGTTACCATCATGATACGATTCATTGACCCTGAAAACCCTCAACTAGCACTCAGAATCAAATGGGCATCATTATTAGTTAAACAGTTACTGAGCAAAAGTGATTGTTCCATAATGGCTATTATATGGATCACCAAAAAGAAATAATCAATTTTAAAATAAGCCTTTAAGACATCTCCTGAAATTTCAGCAAAATCTGTCAAGCAGTTTTTTCATAATCTTGCTAACAAGCAACAGATTGACAAACTGTTACGGCTGCTGCTGTTTGAGTGTTGTGAGTGCATGTGTGTGGATGTGTCCCTCCCTCTTCCCTCAGGTTGCCAGGTGGAGGGTGGAGCGCCTGACAATCAAGACCGTATGGCGTCTCCAATGAGAAGCTGACCAGTGTATGGCAACCTCTTTAAAAGGCTGGCTGGACCTCCAGTCGGGAGCGGCCGTGTCTGGTGTGACCTGTCGCCCAACCTCGCCTGGCTCGGCACTAGAAATTCGGAAACTGTTGCTGAAATCAATTTATGTTAAATTGTTTAGTAGTTTAAGTTTGTCATATTTTTGAAATCTTATTTGGTATTGTGCGCAACAAAGTTTGTAAGCAAATCCTTATTATTTTTATTAAACATCTCTGTTAAACCGTTCCATCTGGTTTTTATGTTACCTCCTTTCACCTTTTACCCCTTTTAAGAGCCGGGGACGTAACACAAACATACGGCCATTAAAAACATAACCTCCTTGGTGGAGGTAAAGAGCTTGGGACGGGACCAACAAAAGACTGGGAGAATTGAGAAATGCTCAAAAAGCACCTGTTTGCAACATTCACCACGTAAGCAGGTTCATTGGGAGCAGTTAAATGTCACAAAAGGAGCATCCACGAAAAGTTCAGTCATTTTCAAGAAGGATAGAAAGGTTCACCACGTTGTGAACAATTGCATGAGCATATTGTCTAAAGGTGCGGCTCATTTTGGTCACCGTCACCGTCGACCAATGAAGTCACACCCTTATCAGATAGTAGGATGTATCAGCTGATATTATTCCAACCACAGAACTGCAGTATGATTGTCTGTGAGTTGTCTGCGGTCCTATCTAGATGGAACTAATATCCTCACTAACTTCATGTTCCCACATGGACATGGACTGTCACTCTGTGATCCAGAATAAAAACAGTCTGTTACAGGTGTCATCACACACACAATACACTGATTGGCTGTTGCAGCACAGCCATACATAATGTCGCCTGACATGTTTTTAAAATTTTTCAACTTTGGCTACAAGCGGCTAGGATCAAGCCCAAATCGCATCCGTCGCATCGCAGGAGGGTTAACCCCGCCCCACCATGGCTGTACATTGATTTTGCATGAAAAGCGGTAGCCTAGATCACCCAAGTACTTTACAGTCAACTTAACAGTTAAAGAACAGTGTTTTTTTAAGTACAACTGCAAGGAAATTTAAGGGTTTTTATTGTCTAGTGTCCAGAAAAATAATTAAAACAGTCAGAGAATACAAATAAATATTTAGCTGATTCATAAAACCTTCTGAGAGTGAGTGTGAATGGTCACTTGTCTCTCTATGTGGCCCTGGGATTGGCTGGCAACTGGTTCATGGTGTGCCCCACCCTTTACTCAGTGTTAGCTGGGATAGGCTCCAGCCCACCATGACTCCAGAAGGGATAAATGGTACAGATAATAGTTTAACAGATGGATAAAGTATTTTGGGTTTTCTTCATTTACTCTGCTGAATTTTTGTCTTTATTGTTTCACAGAGGCCACATTTTGAAAAGCATCAAATTAAATAAAGATAAATAAGGGTTAGTCAAAAAGTGAGTTGCTTTTAATTGTTTCAAAGGGATGAGAGGCCAGTAAAGGCAGATTTTGTCTAACCTACTAAGTGTTTAAAAGAGAGGCTTGAGTTTCACAGAAGCAGCCACAGTCAACCATAACTTTGTTGTTCTTGGAAATGTTGCTGTTTTATGTTTTCAGGCAGATTTTCAGGTTTTCATCATGAACGTAGACATTTTTAAATATTTTAAACTGACTGGCAGGCTGCATTAATGGAGTAGGAGAGCCGCATGGGGACCCTGGGCTGCCAGTTATCCACCCCGATCTAAAAATGCAATCTATCACAGAAAATCCACTGCCAACACAAAAGTACTATGAGACCAGTTTTGGGCCTGATTTTCCCCTCTTGGTGATCGAGGGGCCATGTCCAAATTTGAGGCTTGTTGCAGCCAGTTGTTTGTCCACATAATCCTCCAGTGTGTGCTGTCTATATTACTGGTGCCTCCCTAGTCTTAATAGAAAAACTCAAGCTTGTTTGATGAAGTGTTTGAACTGCCACACTATATTTTAAAACAATCCACCCTGACAACTTTATTTTATGAGGCACCTGCACTATGAAAAAGATGAAGATCTTAGCTGTGACTTAGACTTGTCATTGGAACTTTCTTAGCTGGTGCAATACCTTGAATGTTGTTAGAGAGAAAACTTTGTCCCAAATAAGAATTTAAGTAAAAACAAAGCCATGTTTGACTAAATGTGAAGCTAATACCCACAGTTCTGTTAATGCATGACTGTAAAATACTCCTTAATTCCTATTGGCAAACTTGTACCCTGCACCTCCTTCTCTGCTAGAGCCAGATTTAAATCATTGACTTGAAGTTCATCAAAATCTTTTGTATTCTGTGTCTCAAATCGCCTCAAATATACCTCAGAAATCTGACATTTCACTGACATTTACCCAGACAGAGTGACAGACGCCCCATTTAAGCAGTTGATGATAACTTTTTCTGGGAATGACCCGGCAAGATTGACAGAATGCAAATAAAAAGCAAAGAGCAATTGGATTTATGGTCAATATTCATAGCAGCTGATGGAAAACAGATGTCTGTCAAATGGAATTTCTCAATTTTGGATAAAATAGTGACACAAAACAATGTAAAGCATGCAGACTTTGGCTTCTGTGCATGCATGGTAGAGTGATTTCAATAAATCAAACACTTGTGCCCAGAGGAACAGCCTGGCTGCCAGAAACTACATCAAACTCTGCTGCCTTTGGTCAAGGTGAACAATAAAGGAGAGAAAACTTGAAGCACATTTGGTTCATTTTACAGTTAGACTATTAAATTAAGCCTGTGCCAGCATCTGAATTGTCCTTTGAAGATTGGCTCCAGCCATTAACGGATTATTCTTTTAAATGTAACTTTACAGGAGCCTGCTCGTCGTAAACCACAGACATCAGGGTTATTTTGTGACACGGGGCTCACATAAAGAGCTTTATGAACTGAAATGCATCAGAGAGAAAAGCCCTCTTTCGCTCAGACTTAAAGAGTAGGTACCTGTCATGTTTTTACCAGTGTATCAATGTTTTTCTGTTTAGTCCAAAGATGTTCATTCATGAAAGTCTGAATGTGTTTGCTCTCTAAATTAGAAATGGTAAAGGTGGCATATGGACTCTCAAAGACTCTATTTAACCTTAACCTTGGATTGAAACACAGAAAATAAAACAGAACAAGAGCAGGTGCTGTTTTCAAGGTTAATACTGACCACAGTCAATGATTAATGTTTGAATATAAACATTATGATATTGTACCATACTGTATCTTTATATACAATAAGCATTACTTTAATGAGATTTGCCCTTCAAGGACTGCTCAGATATTTACTTGAAGAAAGTTGTGTGTGAAGCTGCATGCAAGAAGGTTGCTGGTTTGGTCCCCCTGTCCATCAGGGCCTTTCTGTGTGGAGTTTGCATTTCTTCCCATGCAAGCACGAGTTCTCTCCGTCACTCCTGCTTCGTCCCAGACAAAAAAATGCTCATTAGGTCAACTGTTGACTCTAAAGTGCCCTTAAGTATGAGTGTGAATGGTTGTTTGTCTCTCTATGTGACCCTGTGATTGGCTGGCAAACAGTTTAGGGTGCAACCCGCCTCTTGTTGCTGAATGTCAGCTAGAACAGGCTCCAGCCCCAAAGGTCCTGAAAGGGATAAGAATAGATAATGGATGTTTAAATTCAGTTTAAATTCATAAAATAAACTTATTTGCCTTTTTTAATGGTAGAATTTTGATACCTGTGGTAACTGTGCACCAATGTCTATACTGCTCATATTATCATGTATGTTTTTTATGTTTTTATGTCTGAATGTGAATCTGCTGCAAACCAAATCGCCCTTCAAGGGACAAATTAATAAAATGAACTATGATCTATGAACTACCTAACCTGATACACAAGATGAACTGTTCAATACATATCCCATAAGGAACGCTTGGAAATGTGTAGAACCTTTTTAAAGTGTATCCGGCAGATGATTGGACAATTGTTCTGTCAATCACAATCATTACAGGCCTATTAGATAATGCAGCAGGCAGATGTTTTTTTTTTTTTAATGTATTTTTGGGGCATTTTGTGCCTTTATTGATAGAAGAGAGAGGCAGCGGATAGGCTTGTGAAAGGGGGTGAGAGAGTAGGGGAAGACACTCTGCAAACTGGTCACAGGCGGGATTCGAACCTGGACTGGCAGAAGCAAGTACATGGGGTGCCTGGTTGCTCACCACTCCGCCAAACCAGCACCCCAGCAGGCAGATGTTACTACTGCACATGAAGGACAGAAAGTTTAAAAAACTCTTGCCAAAACATGTCAATAGAGCAAAATTATCCTTTCTACAGGGAGGTTTGTGTTGTTATTTGTTTTTCATTTCAAAAAGAAATGTCGTCAAGATCTGATAAACTTCTACTGAAGCCGTTAGCATCTATGCTGTATCCATACTTCCTGCTGTCATCCTGCTTGTAGCTCCCACCTCATATTTCAAAGTTTTAAAGGACACCGATTGGGACGTCCTGCTTTGGCTAAGCTGTTGTAGATTAGAGCTTGGTAAAATTGATCTGTCTAATAACACACATGAATCAGGCCGATCAATCTGCATGCAAGATTAAGTGCTATCTGAAGGTAATATAACTTTGAATGTTCATTAATGATTGATTAGCCTTAAACATTTTTGATTTTACAGCATCAGCTAAACATTTTGGTTTTTGAGTTTTGAGGAAAGCCAACTGACAAACTCAACTGATCTTATTTTTCTTTTTTGACCCTTAATACTAAAGTTTAACATGAGCTCTGAGGACCAGAGTTTTAGGTCTGAACTGGAACATAGGAACAGAGATGTAGGTGTGAAGGTTAACCTGATGGAGAGACTTTTCAATATATATATAGAGAGGATATTTTACAGGAAGAGTCTGGATTTCTGAGTGTCTGGAGATTGCAGGTAATATTTTCAGGCCAAGAGAGAAGGAGATGTCCCAGGATGGTCTGTGAGTCAGCTCAGGAAGCCTGCGTACCTAAAGGAGAGGATGTGAGGGAGAGGTAGTCATTCAGCTTAGTCATTAATCTGCTCAAGGCTGTCAGACAACCAAAAAAAAAAAAAAAGACAGAAAAAAAGAGAAACCAGACGACTACAGCTGCAAACTTCGAAGCTTTGAACAAGTTTTAGATTCAACATTAGGATAAAAACAAGGTCGTTTAAATCAGCACTTTCAGGAGTTTGACTGACAGACTTTCTTTTTTTGTTTTTTTTGCTTTTTTGGAACAAGTCAAAGACCTGCCTCAGATCCATCACTTTGCTTTTTTCATTGTGACATTAGACCTGAATGGCCAGATATACATTTCAATATATATTTTACAGAATACATTTCACTAGTCACATACATCACACCAAGAACGTCACTGGTTTGATCATCGGTCAGGGCCTTTCTGTGTCGAGTTTGCGTGTTCTCCCTGTGCATGCGTGGGTTCTTCCCAGGCATTATGACTTCCTCCCAAAGGCCAAAATTTGCTAGCGATGTGGCGTAGCCTCTGTTTAGAAGTAGAAGAAGATAATACGATGATAATAAAAGATAACGTAACATAAAGTGACTAAAAACAAGCCACATCAAGTGCACAGGACCGTTTAGAGTTGCAATTGAGTTTATCTGATGACTGTCGGCAGAGGCAGGCTAGCACTACCCATTAACTGGAAGTGTTTAAGTTAAGTTAACTAATGGTGGGCAAGCTTAATCTGTCTCTTTCTTGTTACTGGATTATTAGCCAAAAGAATGGTGTCTACCTGCATGCAATGGACTCGACAGTGAGGTTAGACATGGAAACAACAAAAATGTTGGAGTGTTCTTTATTCAAACACATTTGTCCTGGTCTTTTGCATATTTCTCCAAACACAAAGAGTGAAAAACAAACATTCTCCGTCAGGTAGAGCACTTCCACCTGCTTTAAGCCAGACCACTTAGCTAATACTTGACCCAGCAGAGGTTTGTCAGGTCTGTTTTGTAACTCATGCAGTGGGAGGTTTTTCTCTCCAAACCAGATTTGCCTACAGGATGAAAAGTGAGTGTTGAAAGGTGAAAAAGTTAAGCAGCCGGCAAAGTAATGGCTGAGTCATTGCTATTGATTCATCACCTTTTTCATCCTACACAGATGTATTATTTTCATTTCATCCTCCAGCAGTTAAAAAACTTACTTATTTCACATTCAATAACACACACTTCAATATTTGATTGTTTTTGTGGGCAGAAAAATGAAGGATGGCCCAAAATCAAACATTAATCAAAATAAAGCATGAATCATCCATCAATACATATTTGAGCTTTAAGTTTATAGTTTTAATTATTTTATGTAACTCAGCAAACAAGAGACTGATGTAAAGGAACACTTTTGAACTCTCAAGCAGCTAAACTTATTTTTTTATTTAATCATTTTATTAACATGGACACATACAAACCCTAGTTCCAATGAATTTGTGATGTTTCATAAGACATAAATGATAACAGGATACAATGCTAATCCTTTTCAAAGTATATTCAACTGAAAACACTATAAAAGACAAGATGTTTCATGTTTATTTAAACTGATAAACTTAAAGGGACTGTGAGGAGTTTCTAAGTAATAAAAAAAGTCTCACTTTTAGATATATGCCTGATAGTAATACACATTTTAAGATGAGTTTTATAGCATCAAAATAGGTTATCTATAAATGCTATTCCTTAAGCCCCAGTCACACATTCCCGTTTCTCATGGCGATTGTGCACGATTGTCATAATGCTGATAAAGCGTGCTTTGGTCGTGGTGCATGTGCTACTTGGTCTGGATCAGCGCTGTATAGTCGTGGATGAACGGAGGGGAACGTAGAAGCTCCACGACAGTTTTGAACAGTTCAAAACTGTCGTGGAGAATCGCCGCTCTCGGTATAGCGGGATGGAAGCCTAATACAGACCTAATGCGGTATTAGCGGGGCATGTACGGAGCTCAGTCGGGCTGATCGTGGCCCAATCGCGGCTCAATCCTGAAAGCTTTATGAGGACGACTGACAAGGATGTATCCGTATGAGCCCCGACTGTGTCCCGTTCAAGACGGCGCAAGCGACAGGGCTCAGTCGGGGCTTACGTGACGCGAACTGAGCACGAGCTGGGCTGACGTCCTGCCAGCGGGATGGAATCCTCGTCATATCGCTGTATTAACCTAACTGGAGCGGGACAAACGCCCCCTGAAGCGCTGTAGCAGCCCCACTGACGGTGTATTTACGGAGTGTCTCCAGGGGTGAGACAGTAATTTAATCCCATATCATAGCGATCACACCAGCCTCCTCAATTGTGTTAAGTCGTGCACAGTCGCTATGAGAAACGGGAATGTGTGACTTAGGCATAAGCTTCAAGACAATTTAAACTAGAGCAAATTTATATTATTTTATTATTTATATTACACGTCTTAGAGCACCGGGCTGTAAGTAGCAATATATAGCCGGCTCCAAAAGCACGATTCTAAGTTTTTCAAAAATTGTTTGTTGTCACACATCAAAAACTACCACTACGTAACTAGAAAGAGATACATTACCTCGTCACTTTGCATCCTGTAAGTTGTCGAAAAAAGAAGTTGTAAAGCAATGCAGAGTTCTGAGGAAGGTCCGAGCTGCATTTATTGGCATCACAACACACACACACTTTGGCTTGGGTTACGTGCGTTCCAGTTGTTGTCAGAATTTCTCCAAGACAGTCCAGCTGCAGACCTCCACTCTCAGCCGACTAGCTTGCAGACTCTACACCTCCATCGTCAGAAGGAAGTGACGTCATGATCACCTCCAATGTGAGAAGGAAATGGTGCCAGCGTTGTCGGTTACCGTGGTAACTTGATTCGTCAGTCGTGTTACATTGAAAAACACAAAGTTAACTGTAACACTGGGACAAAGGCAGCATCAGTTCTAGGTTTATGTAGTTAAGACCCCTCCACACCACCGCGCGGCAACAACCCCAAAAACAGCCTCCATGCCAGAGTCCATTAAATATAAAGCGTTTTTAAAGCGTCTGCTGCCGCCCCGGAACGAGCATGGAGTCCGAGGCGGAAGTGACGGAAAGAACACAAAGTTTTAACCGTAACACGGGGAAAAAGGCAGCATCAATTCTAGGTTTTATTAGTTAAGACCCCTTCACACCGCCGCGTGGCAACAACCTCAAAAACCCCCTTGCCAGATGAGTCCATTAAACGTAAAGCGTTTTTAAAGCATCTGCTGCCGCCCCGGAACGAGCATAGAGACCGATGCGGCAGTGACGCAGAGGTGATTCGGTGAACGTCACAGCAGGGCCCAAAAGTCCTACATAACACTCCCTCCTCAAACATTCTTAAGTGAAATGCTGTCTCATACCAAGTTTTTCTCCCGATTATCTTTATATGAAGGTGGAGTTTGGTAGAGCTCATTTAATGTTAGTTTTGACCCGTGAAGTCTGTTATTTCCGGGCTCTCTCCCTACTCAGATGTGATTGGCTGCAACTATACGGCTGCCGCTAGAAAGTTTCTGTGCGGCAGGGCAAAGTCTATAGACATTATATACATATATCATACGTTTATAATACGTATTTTATACGTATATGTTATATATTACACATATATGATTTCTATGACAAGATCTGTGCGCGCTGACGTGGGCGCCAACCGCTTCTCTGTCGTACCGCCGCAGTTAAGACTGTTTCCCGTCCGCCGCCCGTCACTCATTAAAATGACTGGAGGTGGTGCAATCGCGGCGGTGTTATTTATAATTATTTATATTTACGTCACGTCCGTCTCACATTGGAGGTGGCTTCCGATTCACACTGGAGCAGCCGTTGGCCGGCTGAGAGTGGAGGTCTGCAGCTGGACCCCTCTCGAATTTGTGGGTTCCGAGTAGGAAACTGCAACTGGGACGTCCCTCGAGGTCGGAATTTCCTACTGGAAACTCGGTGAAACCTCACCACCCCTGAGTTGACAATCAAAGCTCCTGTAATAATCAGTTTATTTGCACTTCTGACTGGGGTGTGTTGCTCTAGATCAGCTGTATACATAGTATTGTTAGACTTAAATTTACAAAAATGCTGCCATAGTGATAATCACATTCTTTATGTGATATTTGTGAACAACAACGCAGGGCGTGCTAACAGCAGCGAACAATAGCCTGGTAGATTGTCATGTTTTTTTCCACCTTCAACTGGAACGCTGATAAGTCGGAGATGATGTCACTCCCAGTTCAGAGGTTACTGGAACCAGCACTAAGACAGTCGCCGCACGTGCTCATGGGTAGCAGAGTCTTTGTGTTGCTGCAAATAGATTCCCCTCACAGTCTCTCTAAGTGATTTTTTTGTTTGTTTTGGGTTTATTTTGCAAAATGTTATTTTTAATTTATTTGTAATTTGATGCCTGCAACAGGTTCAGAAAAAGCTGAAACTGCAAAAAAAACGACTGAGAAAGTTGAGGAATGCTCAGAAACCACCTGTCAGAAAGTTCCTCAAGTAAACAGATTAATTGAAAACAGGTTAGCATCATGATTGAGTATAAAAAGAGCATCCTCAAAAAGCTCAGTCATTCACTGCAAAGGATAAGGTGAGGCTCACCACTTAACTGCATGAGCAAACAGTCCAACAGTTAAACAACATTTTTCTTCCAACAATTGCTACAATATTTAGGGATTTCATCATCTGGAGTCCATAAAATAATCAAAACCTTCAGAAAATCCAGAGAAATCTCTGGATGCAAGCTGCAAGGCCAAAAAGCAAATGTTGTGCAGAGCTTTTTCTCTTTTATCTTCATGTTTGCAGCCTTTTGGAAATTTGAAATCGACTTTCAGGCTGCATTCAATGAGGAAAAGGGCTGAATGTGGCCCTCGGGCCTCCAGTTGCCCACCTCTGGGGGGTTTGAGGAGAAGTTTGTGTGCAAATGTATTAAATATTCAAAAGAAAAAGCTTAATATTAGGGACTTAGACGCTTCATTTCTGTTGTTGTGGTGATAAATATAAGTAGGAAAAAATTTCAGCAGTTTATTTCATATTCTTTCATATATTTTCCTTCATGGCATCTTAAATATTCTACATGTGGTAAATTTTGCTTATTTAATTTATTTTGTACTCTTATAAAAGATTTTAATGTCTTTATCTGATATAATTATTCCTATTCTGAATAAAAGAGCAACTGAAACAACCATATGTCTTCTTGGGGATTAATAAGGTATTCATGATTCTGATTTTATTAGAATCAAATCAAAGTTTTAACACTGGAAAAAAAAACAAAAACTTATATAAGAGTCACTTTTAATCTAAAATAATCAAGTCTGGGTTATGTTGAATTAAATGTATATAATGCAGTAACACCATAAACACTTCCTTTGAGTGATAATGATAGTATTTAATTGCTCCTCAGTATTGAAAATATATTTCTCTGATATTAAACCTTCATAATTTCAGTGAAAGAGTCCAAATCTGGTCCAGTTAACATGTCCAATCTCATGCATGTAAGTGCGAATGTTCTCCAGAAAGCTGCCATGATTCATAAACTCCAGGGCATGCACAGTAATTATTCATGACAAGGAACACCTCCTCTGCGTGGGCGGGAGCAAACCCAGTCATATTGACATGTTTGAACAGGAGACTGGTCTGATTTCTCCCACCAAGGCTCTGAGATTTGTTTTCAGCTTTTGTTTATTTCCACGAGGCTCCTCAGAGTGACTGTAGAAGCAGTTCAGGAGAAAAGAAACAAGAAGCTACAAGTCAAGCTCAAGGCTGCAGAACAGCCTATCTACTATAATAGATTTACTGTAACTCAGTGACATCATTACACCCTGGAGACGAGTCAAACCTGTGAGGCTAGACCGGAAAGGGAAAGATTTGTCCTTCAAAATAAAATGATGGTGTAATGAAAAGTAAAAATAGACATTTGTGAAGCTTTTTTAAAGTGTTCTTGAAATGAGAAGTCATCAGTAAGAGTCGAATTTCATGTTACTTACAATATTTAGTGAGTGGTTTTGTCAGAATAAACTGTCAAAACACATTATAGTTGTTACAGCACAACTGGCTTGCAACAGGTCCAATACTTTTCATTGGGAGACACTAAGTACAAAATCAGAACTGGTTACAAATCAAACACAGTGATGTAAATAATCTACATATGGACATGCATTACGAAAACACAAAAACAGTGTTAGCAAACAGGAGAAATGTAAGAACCTTTGTCCATTAATGCACATTATTAGTAGCAGCCTCATTTTTCACCACATTTTAATCTTTTCATTTATGTCCTATGTGCTGGTTGTATCAAATGTCTAAAATACTGCACTTTGGCGTTTTATGAGCTTCGAGTCTGCAGCTCAAAGTTTTGCTATAGCAGGTTTTGGTCACCAACATCACTCTGCTTATATGCAAAATCAACTGCAAAATCATCTTTTGTTTTTCATACTTGACAATGTTGCTGATACATCCTGAATGTTTCGATTCTTTTTTACAAGAATTAAAATCTTTAGGTCTAAATCTGCAGCTTATTAACTATTACAGAAACATAGTAAATGATATTGCTCATTACTAGTGCTGTTCATTTAGAGTAGCTGTGGCATAAACCTTGCATTTGGTGGTGGTCTAATATTTTTTAAGAACTGTACATTTTACTGATATCTTAACCCTTGAACTCTCAGCTCAACTTTTTGGCCGAGGTCAATAAATGCAGGAATATTTAATTTGTTAAAAAAAAAAAGTGACATCGTTGTTTGTTTCTTTCAACGATTTAGGATGCAGAAAAAAACTGAACTCAAACCAAAAGAACTGATATTATCTATGTGTAGTAATTAAAAAAAACTTAATTATTATTATTAACATCATTGTTATTTAAAATACTTATCTTAACCATTTACTACAATAATGATTCATATATAGCCTTTAAAATCTGTTATTCATCAAAAAACATGTTTTTTTTTTGTTTGTCAAACTCAATATCATCTATTTTAAGTTATTTTTGAGATTTTATTTACAAACATTTCTGCCTTTTCTGATATATTTAGTCCCGCTTTTTTGCATTATTTTGTCATCACATAATCAACTGTTAGCTTTTTAAAACTTTAAATCCCAAACCAAGAAAATACTTGCTTTTTTTATAACATAAAATAATCCTGAATTCAATAATGACCTCTGCCAAACAGTTGAGCTGGTAGTTAGGGTGTTAAATTGACTGGTGGGCCTCGTTAATGGAGTAGGAGGGCCACATTTGGCCCCTGGGCTCCCAGTTTCCCACCTCTGGACTACCCTCATTGTAACAGGTCCTATGTGTGTATGTCTTCAGTTTAATTAAATTTTCAAGCAGAGATCTCACTAATAATGTGTAATGTGTAAGAGATACGGAGTAGGCTACATTAATTTTACAGTTCGTCTCTGCTGCTACACATTTTGAAAATCTTATTTTGAAAAGCCCCACCGGAAGTGCCGTGTAGAACCCATCTCCTTGAACTTGCGCAGTGTTTTGCTTTACCTCCTGAGCGAGTGATCTGCGAACAGGAGGAGAAGTTTCTTTAGTTTCGCCCTCTCCTCTTCGTCATGGAGGCCCAGGCCCACTTCTCCCGGGAGGAGATCAACAGCACGGTGTGGGAGGTCCCGGAGAAATTCAGCCGGCTGAAGCAGATCGGGACCGGGGCGTACGGCTCCGTGTGGTGAGTGGCTCCTCAGACGCGGCTGCATGAGAGGGAGACTGTTTGTGTTGGTCGGGGGAGAGACTGATGTGTCAGAGCTGGTCAGTGTGAGCCCCGCACTCATGAGGCTGCACTCGGTCTGTGGTGGGCCTCGGTGACGCTGCGCAGGGTCCCACTCAGGTGCAGGAGCCCAGGTGAGGCTGTCCGGATACCTGGATCCTCAAACACACCCGGACAGTCAGAGCTGAGCCTGAGCTCCAGGACTCTGCTGTCATCATTCTGCTGGAGTTTGTCTGCAGAGTCAACATTTAATCACATTAATTAAACCTCTTGACCTCTGAGGACGTTCATGGGAACATGTGTTTTATTTTGAAGGGCATGGATACTGGACATGTTACATAATGCTCCAAGATATGGTTATGAATGATATAACATGAGGCACATTGTTATTCTCCCAATAATACTGTGCTACAACATTAGTACGTATGCACAATATTATCAGAACAACACTGGTGTTAGCAGATAATCGCCTTAAAAATACTTTGGCTACACAAATTGAGAAATCACAAATATTCTTTGCAAATTTTGCAGAATTTTAAAATGTTACTAGAAAAGGCTACTTTTCATAAATCAAAGTGATGCATGATATTATCGGTAAGATTAGGGATGGGAGTTGATAAGATTTTATCGATACCTGTGCTATTAACAATCTTTAACAATTCCCTTATTGATTCCTGCAGATTTTCCATGTGGGCAAATGTTGGCCTGTAGATTTTCAGTGGCAACAATGTCAAACACATGTCACAGCATAGATAATTGCCTCTGCAAGTTGCTGGTGTTTCCACTAACTTAAGGTTGTCCATTTTTTGTAAACAAAAAATGAGCCACAATTCTGACCGCTTCTGAATCCTGTCAGTGGAAGGAATTAATGAGCAAAAAGACTCATGATATCAATACTTTTTTTTTTTTTTTAATGTATTTTTTGGGCATTTTGTGCCTTTATTGATAGGAGAGAGACAGTGGATAGGCTTGTGAAAGAGGGAGAGAGAGCAGGGGAAGACACTCTGCAAACTGGTCACAGGTGGGATTCGAACCTGGACCGGCAGAAGCAAGTACATGGGGTGCCTGGTTGCTAACCACTCCGCCAAACCAGCACCCCATGATATCAATACTTTGATGGAGGTGTGAACGGTTCTCAACTGGAATTGGTTTTTGATTCCCATATAGGTAAGATATATCAATATCAGCCACTATCAATCTAAAGTTGCTCATATTTTTGCTTGCTAGTATTTAATATTCCGCTGAAATTCACACCAAATATATAAAGGTTAGGGATGCTCTTGTGATACTATCTGCATGGTAACGGTATCAGCAAATATTAGCTTAAAAAGTTGCATGTGTGCTGATGACTTAACCATACACATATACAATATTTATCACATATATTGGCTGTAATACCCAGAAAATGTATGAATACAGCACAATGCTTCACACGATTGTTGCTGAATTTTCAATTTTAAAGACAATAGTGTCTTCTTTTTTTCTTTTAATGTATTTTTTGGGCATTTTGTGCCTTCATTGATAGGAGAGAGACAGTGGATAGGCTTGTGAAAGGGGAGAGAGTAGGGAAAGACATTCTGCAAACTGGTCACAGGCTGGATTCGAACCCAGACCGGCAGAAGTATGTACATGGGACGTGCATGGTTGCTAACCACTTCGCCAAACCAGCACCCCTAATAGTGTCTTCTGTTAGAGAATTAAATGTTATTTTCCTTGGTCCACATCAATTTCTTACACAGATATTCTGTCACAGTGGGTTAGCTTACGTAAAGGAGATGGTTCGTACTCTTGCCAAAAAAATATCAGTTTCAACATGGCAATTATAAGTTAGGAAATGTTAGCATATATTTAGGATTTCAACAAAAATTCAATATCCTGCACCCCTCATGGGTATCAACCATATACGTACACCTTGCATGAAAGTGAGGAGTTTTGATAGCGAGTATCAAAGTATTGACTCTTTTACAAGTTCTCTTTTAGGGGTGAGCATTGGCAAGAACCTCCCGATACGATATGTATCACGATACTTGGGTCACGATAAGATAATATCACGATATATTGCGATATCACAATAATGTGATATATTGCTATATTCTACAGTTAACCATGAAAAACTGGAGATGGTGTTTTTGTAAATCACACAATATCCCCTTGTAAAAACTACAACTACAACTTTTACCCAGCTTCCCTTGCAATGCCAGTGGAGGAGTTCTCCACATGGACAGACATGAGCGGAGACTCTGCCGTCATATCGGAGGGTGTGGTGATCCAGAATTGTATCTTGGCGGAGGTCTGCTCTCTCTGAGTGCTTTTCTAGTTTGTATTGTGCCTAATCATAGCAAATGACATCTCCAGACAGTAAAAGAGCAGGTCAAAGCCATACCCGTCATTTCATAAATAACTGGACAGTAAGATTTTACATTATCAGCTGTAATGTTTATAAAGTGGAGACTGATTAATAGCAGCATTCACTTGAATTAAATTGGCTTTAAAAGTTAAAAAATGGGAATTTATGTTAAATGATGTACCTGTTTATGATAAATGGAGGATAAAGCATTTGGACAAGAGGGTCTACAGCAACAGGTCAGCTATACTGGTAGTCATAACTCATGACTACAGTAATATACTGTTTGTGTGATTTTTGCAGGGACTACTGTGTATTTTAATCGATTGATTGATCACTCTGATGTTGATATAAGAACGTTAATGATCATGTAATTGGACTAAAAAAGGCCAGATATCAGCAATTGTAGTAATTGGAGCTATTTAGTCCACAGCAGCAGACTGTTGACACCAATGATCCGGAGCAGCCTAGAAAATAAAAACTAGAGACGAATACAAGAGCGAAAAAAAGAGGGACACGAGAAAGAGAGAGAGAGTGTTGTTGTACATGTTATATATTGCTTCAACATATCTTTTTTTTTCTTAACACTATTTTACAACAGAATCACTGTGAATGTAAAATGTTATTGGAACAATACTAGATTGCGCTGGTAGTAGCCTAAAAAGTATATCATTGGCATCAGCAGATATGATCATTTTTGGTGATATTTTAGCCATTCAAGTTGGCCATAAACGTCCCACACATTGTCTGTAATATTTGCAGAAGGTACAGATGTACCATAATAAGTTTATAAAAGTTAGGATGCAAATTATTACCTGCACAATTTTGCTGATATCGGTCTGACAAGTGAAATATTGGCGTGTGCTTTATGCGCTTGATTTTGTTTGTTCTTTAAAAAATTGTAAAACAAAAAAAAGTGTCCAACTTCTGGTCCTGCAAATTATTGTGATACATCTGCTTTGTCATCTCTACATCGCAATATGTGTCATATACACAGATTTTTGCCAGAACACACCCCTAATGTAGATATATGTAGCCTTTAGGGTTAAATTTTCGCCTGTATCAGACTGAATTGCCCGTTTATATCGACATATTTCTCAGTTGCAGTTTAAAGCAGATCAGTCTGAAATACATCTCACTCTGTGCAACCTGCTTTTCAAACCTCAGCGAGATCTGTGCCCATAAAGAAATTGAACCTCTCATGTTATTAACCCCCCAGACTGGAATATTAGAGAGCATTACCTTTTTTCTCTGCTGCCATCTCAGCACACTTTCATCTCATTTCTGTGGGAGACCGCACTCAAGTCAATTATCAGAGCTCATTTTGTGCCCCCACGTCTTTATAGCTCTGAAGGTAATGGAAATTGTTTTACATTTTCACATCATGCAATTTGCTATACATGTTTAGTAAAAGGTTACACTGGAGACTTGGGCTCAGCCATATGACCTAAAAATAAACTGCCTGTTGGTTTTTACACAAAACGTAATTCACAATTTTAATCAATTTTTCACTTGAAAAAAAAAAACCAAAGAAAAAAACCCAAAGTGACACAAAAATGACATGAATCAAGTTTTGCCTTTATGTTGTCAAACTATGTTCCAAAACTAAACAGAATTACCCTTTTATAATCAAAATGCATGCTGTATTTTTGTCCTATAATGTTGATTATGTACTTAAAACATGGGGTGATCAGTCTACTAGGGCTGGGTATTTTCAACAACTTCACGATACAATACGTATCCCGATACTAAGGCCACGATACGATACGTATCCCAATACACGTAAATTGTGAACACTGAATATGCTTCAAGCAAAATTCTTGACAAGTTTAGTTTTTTCTTATAAGAAGAAAAAGAACAAGAATGAGTTTTAAGTGGTTCTACAACTTGAGAGACATAAATTCAGATCCTCAAAGATGGTAGACCTAAGTTCAAATTTAGAACATATGCTTCATTATGTAGCTCGTCTTCTACGTTGAACTGTGCCACTGTTAACATTAGCCAAAGTGTATTTACAACAACTGTCAAAATATTTACGCCGTATTGATTCTGTAGAATTCGTATCGATACACGTATCCCAAAGGAGTGCGATACGATATTTTGCCGTATCGATATTTTGAGCACAGGCCTACTGTCTACATGAATGAATGAATGAATGCTTTATTTTGGTTTAAAAAAACAAAACAATAAAAACATTGTTTATACAAAAAAAGAAAACAGATAGCAACCGAAAAAGGAATAGGCTGAAGCCCCAAGGCTTATTTTAGCCTACCTTGTTCCACCATAGGATTAACTAAATAATTCACAGTAAACATCAGTACTTGTACATTATTTCAAAACACATGATGGCTTAAACTGAAAAAATGAATTCAATCAAATTTCATTGTAACCTTTGATAATTTTGGATTTTAAAGTCTTCTTAAAGACTAACATAGAAATACACGTCTTTATTTCATTGTTTAGTTTATTCCATAACTTCACACCCAAAACTGACACACGTCTGTATTTGAGATTAGTTCTGACTTTGTGAGTTTCAAACATTAGCAACCCCCTTAAGTTATAAATGCCCTGCCTTAGCTTAAACCATTTTTCAATTGAAACAGGAATTGTCTTATTTACTACTCAAAACATAATTTCTAATGTTTTTAAATATACAGTGTCCATAAATTTTAATGTATGTGATCTTATAAAAAGTGGATTTGTAGGATCAAGGTACCCAACTTAATTTATTAACCTAATAGCTCTTTTCTGTAGTTTAATTATTGGATCTAGGTTCCTTTTATATGCATTTCCCCAAATTTCAGCACAGTATGTCAATTAAGGCATCACAAGTGAAAAGTACAGTAAATGAAGGCATTTCTTAGTCAGTAAATCTCTTGTTCTGTAAAGAATTGAAATAGACTTGGATAATTTCTGTTTTACATATTTTATGTGAGGCTTCCAACAAACTTTATCATCTGTAATTACTCCCAAAAACTTAGTTTCATATACTCTTTCAATTTCAACATTATTTTTACCTCAGTGTTAGTACATAAACGCTAAAGGATGAGCTATTTTCACAGTATTAATATAGCTCATATTAACACGGAACTATCTGATCAATATTTAATCTGATTTAAGAAAAACAAATAAAAGCCTAAGCTGTGCTTGTGCCAACCTTAAAAGGCCTTGCATGATGAAAACTGTACATTTTGAGTAATCATATTTTCAAACATTGTAACAACTTTTGATTGGAGTTAGATTAAAGAAAAATCTGATTCCAAAAAAAAAAAAAAAACGTATGCAGAATTAAGTCAAATTTATCGCTTAAATTGGTATATTTCCCAGCCCTGTTCGAGACTGTATTGTTAAATTGTCCTTGCATTGGACCTGGATGATAAAAAAGTATTCACAAAGTGTTACATTCAGCTGAGAAGTTTCTGAGTGATGGTCAGTTCTAGTGCCAGGCCAAACAAAATGTCATCTGAAGGGTTATGGGGAAAAAATGTGAAAAATGTGTTAAAGTGTCAATCAAGATTTCAACAAACTGAAACAGCTTTTTAAATTCCTTCTGTTGTCCAATGGCAGTTCCCAATAAACTGCTATTCTACTTAGCTGTTTGCAGAACCTCACAATTCAGCAAGAAACTTAACTTCTCTCCTACAAATTTTACAGCTTTTCTGTGAACTCTGAGGTTAAGGTCAATAACCATGTGACATCAGGTAAACTGTTATTAAAGCTTTGTCTGTGAAACAAGAACTGGGGATTTTCTACTCCGTCAAATGAAACATTTGCAGCATGAAGTGAGTCATGACCCATGAATATTGCAATTACAATTAAACAAGTTTGGCTCCAGTAGTAGGCTTGTGGTTTGAGGCATGAGCTCTATACTTTATATAATGTCTTAAGTGTTGGAAATATTAAACTCCAAGAGAGAACGTGTTCCAGGATGCGGTTTAACTCAGCTTTTAAGTAAACTAATCATCTACCTCTGCAAACACTGGCCAATGAGCCTTGGAAGGTAAAAACTCAGGGCTTTAGGGAAGCAGGAAAAAAAGCTGAAAGTCAAAGTGTTCCAACATTCATCCATCATCGTTGATCTTTGTGCCTCATGTTGTCAGCACTGCAGCTATTAGCATGCTAACTGTGGTCGCTGGGGTTTTCAGCCTCGTAGCGTGGGAGTTATGGTCAATTAAAGCCTGAAAAGACTGACCTTTTAAAGAAGCTGCATCTGATGAAGTGGGATCAGCCCACCGACATTATCTGTAATAATTGCTCTCCTCTCAAAACCATCCTGAGGGAAATGCACAGAAGAGGGAAATAAAAACAGAAACACAGCCTGCAGTCAAAGCCACAGTATTTGTGGGATTTAAGCCACTTCCAAGAGCAGGAACTTTCCCAAAGAACTGGGAACCTCATGAGGAACAAACAGGGGGATTTTTTTTCAATTATTTAGTGATTTACTGACCAAAAAGTCTTTACTCAAAGGGCTGTGTTGAGTAAAGATGAGAAACGTTTGGATAGGATCTTGCGTTCTTCATGATTCAATGTCCAGGATTAGGCAGTTCTATCTTGCCAAGCTCCATTCAACAACAATTGTGTGCAGCCCAAAGTAGCCCAGTCCAATCAAAGTCCTATTGAGCAGGAAGAGGAACGAGCTACGAGCCATACAGCGACAGGGAGGGACTGCACCTGCAGGGATTAGCATAGATGCTAACAGCTTCAGTGGTGGTTTTATCAGATCTGGACAGCATTTCTTTATTAAATGAAAAACAACAAATAACACTACAAACTTCCATATACCAAGGATAGTTTCACTCCACTTCTGATGTGTTTTGACAAAAGTTTGTTTCACTACGTGGCTCTTGTTCTGTAGCGCAGTAACTCCCACCTACTACATTACCTGATTGGCCTCTAATGAATGGGATTGGCGGAACAATCGTCCAATCACCAGCTGAATTTGCTTCTGAAAGGTTCAACCCCTCCAAACACTTTCTGTGGATCTCTTATTTACATGTTGCATGAACACCACCATTGTGTGGACAAATCTTTTTTAACTTGCCAGTTCCCAAAAAGATGTCTAGTACATTTTCTGTGGTTTTAAGAAGATGCTTGATTTTAATAAATAAATTTTTAAAAAAAAGAAAATCTGTTTTAAGATTCCCATCAGCCTCTTAATGATATCTTGATATGTCCAGTGAGGCCACTTGTAGTACAAATGAATGGGTAAGAAGTAACCACAGACAAAGAGGTACCCCTTCAACAGCTTTTCTCTGTTTTGTTTGTTTCTTTGTTTTTAATCTCAGGCTTGATTTTAAGTAAATTACTAACACAAACTCTAATTGCAGAAGAGTTGAGTCATCCTGTCGATGTTGAAAACAAACAGGATGCAGTGATTTTGAGATTGTTTTCAACCCATTTCCAGTAAAGTACAGCGCAAAGACAAGATATTTAATGTTTATATTGATAATCGTAGTTTTTTACTTAGATACCAGCAACATGGTTAAAAACAGATTGACTGAGCATATCCCTTTTTTCCAGTCTCTCTTTAAATAACACTTATAAAGCATCAAGTCACCAGGAACGTCACTTTTTATAAACAGTGGAAATGTCTTTTTCTTAATGTATTGTTGAAGTTGCCCATCAGCGCAGGTCTTACATTGTAGTTCATATGTTTTTAGTGGCGGACTGGTCTGGACAAGGAACAGGTGTCAAAATCATTTCCAGTTACAATTGATAACAATGAGTATTAAGGACATCACACTGTCATCTGAGGCAGTTGTCGGACTTTGTGCAGGCTGACTTTTCTCACACATAAAATCAAGAAGTCGATCAAATGATAAAGACTGGAGTCGATAATAAAAGGTGATGGTGGCATTGGTATTAACAAAATTCCAATCCCTAGTCTTGACTGTGTGCAGGTTTTTCTAGTACTCCCACTGCTACTGCAATGCCATGCCGTTGCAACTCACTCAGAATGTGGTTTGGCACAAGAAGCATCCCTGACAGGACAACATCTGGGAGTGAGACATTTTGAGGCATCTACTTGTGCAAAAGAGGGGAAGAAGGAGAGTTCTTAATGCTACAGTCTGTGTCATGCAGAGGAGAAATGTTAAACACCCTAAAGGGCATATGAAACAGACTATGACCTTTTTAAAAGTTGAAAATGTGACCTCGGCTTCACTAAATAAAAGCTACTCTCTACCTGTCTGTGGGGAAATGTGTTGGATGGTCTCACTGTGGTGCAGCTTCACTCATGCCATTATCAGCTCGCTCCCCTTTGGACCCATCGTGTCCTCAGCCAGGTTAACAGGGTGCAACATAAACCTGTGGCAGTGTGGAATGTTAACAAACCCATGAACCTAGTCTCTCACCGCCTTAAGTGACTTGTCTCTCTGCGTTGTTTCTCTACAGCTTGTTCTCCACTCCTCTGAAGATGGGTGTGGCCGATAAAAGCGAATGAATCAAACGCTACACAACGCCAAAGTGATTGTCTCGCTTGAAACCCCACCCATCATTGACAAACATCACCCTTAATAAATAAATCTGGTGAAGTTGGGATGTCGAGTCAAACGTAAATAAAAACAAAATGCAATGATTTGCAAATCTTTTGAAATATATTCTATTAATTACACAACAAAGACAGAATAATGTTTCATTTGCAAACGTTCCCTAATTTTGAATTTAATGTCTGCAGCATGTTCCCAAAACATTGAGACAGGGGCAATAAAAGACTGGAAAAGTCGAGGAATGCTCCGAAAACACCTGTTTGGAATATTCCACAGGTGAACAGGAAACAGGTGAGAATCATGACTGCGTATAAGAGAAGCGTCTCTGAAAGCTTCACTTATTGACAAGTAGCAATGTGAGGATGTTCACCGCTTTGTGATCGTACTGCACGTTAGCAGCAAGCTTGAAAAACCAACATCGATCTTCAGGAACATTTGAAACTCTGCCATGCAAGGCCAAAGCCATTTATCCTGGCTAAAGAGGAAAACAACCATCCAGACTGTTATCCGCACCAAGTTCAAAAGCCAGCATCCATGATGGTGTCTTAGTGCCCATGGCATGGGTAACTTGATGGTGCCTTCACATGTATGCATCATAGACTGTAAAAAACATGGACGTCATGTTGCTGGGCTTTTGTGAAGTCGCCACAAAAACTGCTCCCCCTGGTGACTGGCTGCAGTATAGGTCAACTCTCCGTCTTCCCCATTCATCTGAACGGGCCGTAGTGAAACTTCAAAAAATTAATACACCTCGTACAAATATTTCTTCCATCCTTATGCTGTGGTAATATGAAAGTATTATTGTGCTGCGTTTTTTCCAAGTCCTCTTTTTTCTGAAAAGTTTCTTTTTCATCAGTTATCAGAGTTTAAAAAATAACCGCCGTTTACGGCAGTTTCACAATGATTGTGTACGCTGTATGGCGCAGAGTTTTGCGACCGTTTACGACAGCTGCTTCCAGATATGGTCCAGATTCTCTACTGGCTGCACAATGGCAGTGCTCTGACGGGGGATATTATGGCTTCAAAACCATTACATGGTAGAAGGCGGAGCTGCGCTATCCAGTTCTTATAATACATCCATAGTATGCATGTGTTATGACAGTGTGGCTTTGCTATAAAAGACTCCAGGCACTAGACTGGCCAATCTGCAGTCTAGACCTTTCTCCCATTGAAAATTTGTGGCACATTATGAAGCGCAAAATACAACAGAGACCTCGGACTGTTGAGCAACTGACATTGTAAATCAAGCAGGAATGAAAAAGAATTCCACCTACAAAACTTCAACAGTTAATGTCCTCAGTTCCCAAACACTTACTGGTGAAGTTGGTGGTGATGTAACACAGTCCTTGCCCTTATCCCAGCTTTTTTAATGCATTTTAGTTATCAAATTCAAAATGAGGGTATATTTGATTCATGAAAAAAAAGGTTTATTGGTTTGAACATTACATAACCATTCTTTGTAGTGTACATACACGGCCTGGCACCAAAAAAATAAGGTCAAACACTCAAATATTCTGTTGCATTGATTCAGTAAGCTTCTGCAATGTCATAAGATTTGTCATAGACCACATCACTGCCTCCACAGGCTTGTACAGCAGGCACTAGGCATGATGGGTGCATCACTTCACCTGCCTCTCCTTTTACCCTGATGCGCCCATCACCCTTATGCTCCCTAGTGAACTGAAGCCTTTTTTCCAATTAGCCTTACTAATAAGTGGTTTTCTTAAATCTACACAGCTGTTCAGTCTCTATTCCTCGAGTTCCCTTCACATTGTGCATGTGAAAATGCTCTTACTTTCACTATTAAACATACCCCTGAGTTCTACTGTTGTTTTGCCTCAATTTGAATTGGCCAAATCTTTAAGTGATCATCGCTCACCATCATTCAGAATTTTTTTCTGACCATTTCTCCCTCAAAAACAATGGTTCCTCACTATCCTTCCAGTTTTTAATTGGACAGTTCTTAACCCAATTTTAGTAGTTTCTGCATCCCCTTAGATGTTTTCTCTGCTTGATGCATGTCACTTATTTGACCCTTCTCAAACAGGCTAACAGCTTTTCCAAAACCACAGGATGTGTCTTACAACATGTTGTTTAAGGGGCCGTTTACATGGCGCCATAAGCAGTCAAATCCGATAAGTTTTCATTGTGTTTTGGCCTTGCGTCTACATGGAAACTTGTCGAAAACGGAAACTTTTGAAAACAGGCTCCAGGGTGGAAAGTTTCCAAAACGCTCTCCATGCAGCCCCGTGTAAATCCGGAGTGTTTCAGGGTGAAACGCCGGCATCACCGCATGCGCAGTACTTTTTCAGATGAAGGCTGCGCACGCATACCAGGAACAACATCAGCTTCGGCCGTCTGCCGAGTAACGTGTTAGCATCTTACCTGCTGAGTTTGTTTTCCAGTCAAAACCATCCAGACAGATTTGTTGTCCGAACTGATTTGTTGTCCAGAAAAGAAACTCCTGTGTCTGTGCATCTATTCGCCATTGTTGTTTGTGAAAGGTTTTTCTTCTTCGTACATGTATAGTAGCAGCGCTGCCTCTCTGCAGACCTACACCGCCATCTACTGAACCGGCATGCACACTACAGCGGATTAACTCGTCTCCGAGCGTCGTCGTCTGAACGCAGAAGAATTCTAAAATGCAAAGGAAGAATCTTTGCATCTATCAGTCAGGAGTATCCATGTAAACGGCCCCTAAGAAATGAGACGGTACTCATTGGGTTAAATAACTTGTTTCTAGCTGAATAATTGCAGTAATTGCAGTAATTATCCAATAGGAGGCTCGTACCTCTGTGCATAGTAAAATCAAGGGGGTAACTTTTTTTTGGCCAGGCAGTGTATTTGATTATATGTGAAAAAGGACTTACAAATCATTGTATTCTGTTTATATTGAAGTTTTACACAATATCCCATCTTCATTGGAATTTGGGTTTGGATTATTGTGACACACATAATTAGTCCAATGAGCATAATCTCTGGACTTTAGACCACTTTGTCGATGCAGACAACAATGGACCACATCAACTGTTTTTGGTGGAAAAGCACCTTTTCTGGATTATTTTACATTGTTTCAATAATAAGCTGCTTTTTGTTAAATTGAGTGTCATATCCCACATTAACACATCAAAATTATCCACAGCATTATGCACAAGTGATGTGTGTAATGTGTGTTGGTGGATGTGCTTCAAATAGCCTAACAAGCAGGTTGTCCTCCCACAGTTTGATGCCCTGCAGATCACTGCAGACATGCACATCACGAGTTGCCAAACAGTAACATGTTGATGCTGAATAAACCACAGACACACACACAAACTGTCAGAGAATGAGCTTCACATCCAGAACTACCTCTATTGGAGGGTGAGTGTGTGCTTTTGATTTCACACAGTACTTCAGAGTGAGAGTGAAACCTCAAAATAGACCCTCTTGTCATTTTCCCGCTGCTCTGAGAGTGAAATCATAGTGAGAGTAGACGGTTCAAGCAACCACAGAGTGCAATGCTAATGTCTTGTTTTTCCATTATTCACTACAGCTCAGCAATAAATGAGAAGACTAAAGAGAAAGTGGCCATTAAGAAGCTCCACAGGCCTTTCCAATCAGAGATCTTTGCTAAGAGGGCCTACCGAGAGCTCCGACTGCTCAAACACATGAAGCACGAGAATGTGAGTGGATCAGAAAGCCAACAGCATTTCCTGCTTCCTCCAACAGACTGCACTTTCAAATGCACTTTACAGTCATCATATGAAACAGGCTGTAAGTGCCTGCCCCTCACACCTGCTCTTATGTCTTTGTGTCCCACCAGGTGATTGGACTCCTTGATGTGTTTACACCTGCTACAAGCCTCGATGAATTCCAGGACTTGTGAGTATATTTTGCTGTATTTACAAAGCCCTCGGGGATTGTCATGCAGCACCTTTAATGTTTGCAGCTATGGGTTTCACCTGAAAAATGCTAATGGGACTGTTGAGCCTCTGAGAATAAGTGCTTTGTTTTGTAATTTAAGCAGCAAACGAGGAGGATGTTTTGCTGAAATTGTCTCCTTATTTGTTTGAGTGAAGCACAACTGTTAAATTTGGTTTGACAGGCCTGGTTAAAGGCCCCCTGCTTCGATTCGGCTTGTCGGTTGTGCTCGTCATCAGGAATTAAAATGATGAAACAGCTCCGACAAAAAAGGTTTAAAGACCAACTGATGAGTCAAGGCCATAATCTTCAACATTCAAGCAATGTTCAAGACTGTTCATAAAACTTGGCACTAAGCAGATGACAAACAATTTTTCCTTTAGATGTCAAGACACAAGGAAGAATTCAACTGGTGACTGTGTACATGGGGGACTTGAGAGTTGACACCATGGTTGACTTTGTCCGTAGATATATTGGTGTTAGCTTGGTTTCTTTATGGCTATATTTCCTCACATTTAAAAATTATTATTTAATAACATGATTTATAGAATGTGAGCATTGAAGGGTTCACCCTCTGTTTTTCTTATGCTTCGACTACGACATCTATCAGCACAGTCAGCCACAAGTCATTAGTTAACACAGTAACTTATTCCACCCCTACACTAAGACAGTTCTAGAGGAGTGAAATGTTGTGGGAACAGACAATGCTGATGGTGAGGTTTGTTGTCAACAGATATTTGATGATATTTATTATTGGGGGTTATTGTGCTTCTTTAACTCTCAGAATAGCTGCCATGTTTGCAGTTTACTCCTCACACAACAGACAGTTACATACAGCCTCAGGTTTTAGTGGTGTCCTACAGTAACATGCATCATATACGGGCAAGTTTACAAGCAGAAACCCTCATGACACAAACAGAAACAAACATGAATCCAGAGACCAACTGCAAGTATATCTCCGGTTAAAGTCTGACATGCATTACAGAAAATGTTTAGGGATCATCAGCACCAGTTCAACATCAGTATTGGATAATATTTACATTGCTTGCAAGCATAGGTCATCTGCACATTAAGGTGGAGTGAGCAGATATCTGTCTTTAGATGTCCAACTGTGGTGTTACACCAATTTCATGCTGGCACATCAAACTGCTGTTTTGGAAAGATTCGTTGATTAGGGTGGTAAAATGTCCTTTTTTTTCCTTTCTTTCTTTTTTTTT
This sequence comes from Scarus forsteni, assembly GCA_036419115.1. Classification (NCBI taxonomy): domain Eukaryota; kingdom Metazoa; phylum Chordata; class Actinopteri; order Labriformes; family Labridae; genus Scarus; species Scarus forsteni. The sequence continues at coordinate 11,456,093 of JAZDUH010000145.1, forward strand.
TACAAATTGTGATCTATTCTCATGATGGACCAGAGGAGAAATTGAAATTGTTGGAGAATTGTAACCTTACACAGCAGCTGGATCCACCTGAATCAATGTCTGTAATCAGAGAGATTTGTCTTGCCAAGCTCCAATCTGCAGCCATTGTGCGCGTCCCAAAGTGGCACTCACTGGACCTGGAAACAGTGGGAGCAGCAAACGAGACATCAGCGACTTCTTGTCCAGAGATTAGCATAGATGCTTCTTGTCCAGAGATTAGCATAGATGCTAAAGCCTTCAATTGCAGTTTTATGGACATGTTTTGGTGAGATGTTGCTCTGTAATGTGGCTTACATTTTGTAGTTTTCTCATAAATGCCAGCCTACTCATTAATCTGATTGGCATATCATAAATGTGATTGACAGAACAATCATCGAGTCATCTACTCAGTTTGCTTCGGAAAGGTTCCACCCATTTCCAAAACACTTTCTATGGGCTCTTTCATGGATGGACAAGTGAAATATATTAAACGGTCAATCTTGTGTGTCAGCTTAGGAGAATTTTGGCAAAAGAGCTTATTAGAAAACCATTGGTATTGTCTTAAATTAAGATTTAAACACCAGTAGCTACACCAGCCCTGATTTTCACAGTTGGTGCATCACTTAACTGTATCAAGTTATTAATGTGTATGGGACGAAAGCATTTGAAGGTGTGAAGACCCACTGAGACGTGCTCAGGCCAGATGTGTGGAAACTCAAACATTACACCAGCATGTGAGCTCTGAACATGTCTCTTCAAAATGTAACATACTGTCAATCTTCACTGGTCTGTGAGGGCTTTCCATAACAACACAACTTTTCTTCAATAGTAGTATTACTGAGAATATTTAAGCTCTTATTTGGCACTACGGAAAGTGGAAAAGTAAAGTTTTCCATAACAATAACTTTTTGTACTGCAATTTTGAGACTCTGCTCCTCCTGTTTTACAAAGAACAACTAAAGCTATGGATGCCTCATGCTGCTTCACCAGAGTACACAGATCTCAATAGAGTTGCACAGTTTGGTCTAGAATTAAAACCACAGTGGTTTTGATAAGTATTTGGGTTAATTGTGGTTCTTTCAGCCAGTCACAAGGCTGCAATTCAATACATCCATCCGGCCTTGTATCAGTGATTCAGGCTTGATGTGTAATGATTTGTTTAATACTTTCTTGGCACACTTTTGGCACCTTGGTACCAACCGAGTATTGATAAAAAACCACATTGCTGCTGATTATATGAATCCCTTTGTGACCACAGTGTATTTATCTTGTGGTGGCTTCTTCCAGCAGAATAATGCTCCATGTCAGAAGGTCAAATCCTTTAAAATTGGTTTCTTGAACATGACGATGAGTTTACTGTACTCCAGTGGCCTCCACAAATCACCAGATCTCAATCCAGCAGTGATGTACTATAGTCCAAAATCACAGAGGAATGTTTCCTGCACCTTGTTGAACTTGCACCTCAAGGCAGTTCTGAAGGCAAAAAGGGGTCCACTACGTCATTAGCTAAGTGTTTTTTGAGCCATTTGGACAGGAGAGGGATCACCCTGCTGTATATCTCATGATCGGCAGGTTGACTTGGTAGATTTAGTATGTGCAGTAGATTTAGTATTTGAAGAGGAGGGGGTTTTGAGGTTGCTACATTAACAAGCTCCCGTAAGTTTGTTAAAACTGTATGAATAGATGTATTCACAGCTTTTACAAAAAGAGAGAGGGATAATGGCAGCTAGCTAATTGAAGCATTTCTTTTGCAGTGGCTGTGTCTAAATGAAGTTTGCTCTGTTTTAAGGTTGTTTAAAAGACCTCATCATGCGGTCTATCTCTTTTCATCCATTCCCCTTTTCACTCTCCTCTTTGTTTCAGCTACCTGGTGATGCCTTACATGTTTACCGACTTGTCAAAGGTAAAAGGACACCTCTCTGAAGACAAGGTCCAGTTTCTCGTCTACCAGATGCTCTGTGGACTCAGGGTGAGCTTTGACCTTTTACACACAACATTTTATTATCAAGGAAAAAGAGAGCATTATTCACTCATACCCAGCTAGGTTTGTTACAAGGTTATTATTTAACTAATTCATTGGAGAATTTGACTAATATATAATAAAAGTGTTCTTTGGTAATGTACAGTTTACATGATGAAGAGTCATATTCAGACACAGTAGTTCATGCTTTAAAAAGTGATGTAAACAAATACCTGGTATGTACATTTTATAAACCTAGTAGTATGACGAATAGAGATTCCCCGATCACAGAATCCACTCTTTGTCAGACAGTTTGAGGTTAAATGTGTGGTTGGTTGATAAGAATGGATACTTTAGTGACTAATAAGAGTAGTTAGCTGCCCCGAGACTCAGGTGTGGTACTGACACCAACAAATCCAGAGTCTGCAAAACCAAGTCACAACACAGATTAATGTACAAATTAAGTATTCATAAACTCTGAAATGTATCAGCTCAGGAACCTTTTGGGCATGAACACAGTTTTGAAAGGATTGATTTGGCTCTGGTATGGGAAAAATTTAAACAGACCAAACATAAGCTAACAACATCAATCACCTGTTGATAAAAGAGTGGGTTTGTAATACAGTGAGTGAGTTAGCATGTAGCACTTCCTGGTTTTTGAGGCTAAAAGTAAATGGGATGCTACAATACCATTTTGGAATAGATTACGAGAACTAAGGTTTGTGATGAACACATGCAAACAATATTTTAACATTAATTTTATATGTGAAATTGATTAAATACTAACGTTGGCTTTTGGATGAACTTGGAATGGACGCTGCCATACTGCACATCATCTCAAACCGAATGTAGTTCAACCTTATCACAAACAGAAAGGCCGTGTTGATGCAGGACTTCAGGCCTCCAGACTAATGGCAATGCTGCGTTCCTGAAATTCCCGAATAAATCTTTAAAGGAACAATCACAAGTTCACCCCCTTATTAGTGACTTATGACGTTTTTTGAGCCGGACCGTGTGGATTTTTATTTAAGCCATAAAATTGTATTTTCCGCAATCTGATTTCTGTAGATTTCTGTAGCCAGCCTCAAGTGGACACTCAGGGTACTACAACTTTTGGCACTTCCAAAATGTTCTCCATTTTCAGCGTTGAAGGTTGTTACTTGTTTTTTCACAGGATGGTTGCTAATGGACTGCCAACAAGAACTTAAAAATGGCCAGTGACCCTACTGGAGGCATTTCTTTTTTTTTTTTTATGTATATTTTTGGGCATTTTGTGCCTTTATTGATAGGAGAGAGACAGTGGATAGGCTTGTGAAAGGGGGAGAGAGAGTAGGGGAAGACACTCTGCAAACTGGTCACAGGTGGGATTCGAACCTGGACCGGCAGAAGCATGTACATGGGGTGCTAACCACTACGCCAAACCAGCACCCCACTGGAGGCATTTCCGATTGTTTTTTAATAATCAATAATGTAGCTTAATAATAGCTTTTTTACTAGCTGATCATGTGTAAGCCTAAAGACTTCAAGAAAGTAAGGTGTTTCATCAATAATATCACATTGAACACCAGGAACCTTATTACCAGCAATGATCCAAGAACACAGTGAAATATTTCTGAGGCTTTTATTTGAGATAATCAGCATAATGCTAACTTCCATATTTATCTCCAAACAAAAACATCCCTGCACCACTCTGTACGAACAGAGGGATACAGATCAAGGACCTCATCATAGCTGGTTGCTGTATTACTGAATCACAAGAACATGGTTGGTACCAGGATCTGCATTTTTTGTAGTAAATGTTTAAGGGTATTTTATACCTTTATTTAAAGAGAGAGAGACAACAGCCAGGCTTGTGAAAGGGGGTGAGAAAGGCTAAGGGAGGACAAACTGCAATTTGGCCTTGACTGGAAGCAAATAGTGTTTAGGATGTGCTTGGTTACCTACCAATCCACCTAACCAGCATGCTGGAATCATCTATTAAATAAAGATTGGATATCCAGTTTTGATTAATTTAAAGGGCCGGCGCCAGCATTGAAAATACATTGTTCATATCAGGACACACACCAAAATAAACTTCTCTTTTATTTCTTTTTACAGTACATTCACAAGGCTGGAATCATCCACAGGGTAAGAACAAGTCAACACTCTGTATAACTTTTATTTTGCCAGATATTCCCTTCTGTTTTATTCAATATCTCTTTTTCAATGGAGACCAGGGACCAACAGCAAATCAGGTAGAAGTAGAAGAAGGTGAAATACAGCAATACATTTGAGACTTAGAGAATACTTCAATCAGCTTAATAAGGCAGACACATGTCCGTTTAATAAATGAACACGTCTGAAGTTGATGTGAAGAAAGTGAAACAATGGGCCCCTTTGTTTGTTCTATGCTAAACTTACTGTAGTTAGTTACTCATACTGAACTTTTACTTTGCAGTGGTTGGTACTTCTCGTAATTCTGACTCAGTCTGCACTCAGTCTCAGTCTGTTGATCTTTATTTGTCATTGCTAAAGAGTCAGATCCAACTCTGCCCCAACAGGTAAGATGAGTTTACTCCTCTCTGATGTCCCAGAGCATGTCTCAAGATGTTTGGCCACACCCTTCAGCTCAGGGACAAGGCCTGTGGGTGTGAGACTGTTGGAGTGTGTTTGCAAAAAGGTAATCAGACAAGCACAGCTGTTAAATATGCTGCTCATACAGGTCAGATTATGGTCTCTATATCTCTGTGGGTCAGAAAACCATCTCATTCTCTTGGTATTAAAGAGAGACTCGTTCTGAAAATAGCCCAAATTGCTGTTTAAACTCCTCTCATGTTTAAATGAAGAATGCAGTTTCATCTTTATATAATCTTATTCGCCTCTTGTGTTTTGTCATTTGCACTTCACTTTCGACACCAGATTTTGTTATCAGTTTTTGCTTTGTCTTAGCTCAGTTTCCTTTAACAAAGTGATCTGAATCTTAAAGAATCATGTGATAATAGAAAAGTCAAACAAATCAGCTGAAAAGGAAAAATCTGTGCGATCTACCATCAAGTTTCCTGACGCTGACATAAGCAAGCTTAAAACAAAATAATCTCTGTTTTTTTATTTTTGGTCTCATTTCCTGTGAAGCTTCACTTTATGATGCATTGTAAACACATTATAAACATGTTTAAGACATTATTCATTTGTTATACTGTGCTTATATATAGGGATGGAAGTTATAATATTTTATTGAAACCAATGCCACTAATGATTTTGCTTATTGGTTTGATTCTTTGACAATTCCCTCATCAATTTCTGCTGATTTTCTCTCTTGACAAATGTTGGCCTGCACAGGTTTTTGGTGGTAAATGTCAAAAATATTATCCTGATATTCAATATAATGCTGCCTAGATGAATGCAAGTGCTGGTGTTTCCACCCACAAGACGACTTGCAGTAAGAGTCTTAAGATAAACAAAAGGTTAATGATACTGATTCTTTGAATGAGTTGTTATATATTATTCTTTCATTTTTTTATCTTTACATCGTTTTAACTCTTTATCCTCTTTTGGTTTATCCCTTTTCCATCACTTTATTTCCTGCTTCATTTCATCCATTGGTAGTTTAAGCCTTTTTATTTTGCTTTGTTCTTCTTTTCTTTATTGATATTATATTTTATTTATTTTGCTGTCTTTTCTGTCATTTATGGCTCTTATGTGATCTGCTGCTGTTCTGTTTTAACTCTTACACTTTTGGTCATTGTATTTCTTCCCTGTCTCTTTTATTTTTCTTTTACTCTCTTGTTTATTTATTTATTTTTTTGTATATAAAGAACTTGTTAACCCTTTTTTGGAAAGCGCTATATAGATAAAATATATAATAATAATAATAATAACAATAATAATAACAATAACGATAATTATAATAATAATAATAACAATAATAATAATAACAATTATTATTATTATTATTATTATTATTGTTGTTGTTGTTGTTGTTGTTATTATTATTATTATAAGCACTTGTGATTGTTTATGATGCTTATATTGTGCTTAGCTAAAAGAAATTATAAACTCAATGCCTCATAACAGTAAATCTGACACAGTAAAGCAGTGCTTAAAGGAGACTTATCATGATGATGCATGATTTAATACTTACATATAATATAATAAATTTGAAAACAAGACCTGACACCCCCTTAATTTTCAAAAAATGAGATATTGTATTTTTTCTGATATCCTAGAACGAGATTTGATGCCTCTGAAAATAGGTCATTGCGAGATGTCCGCGAGATTTCAAACGTCGTGACGTCACGAGGTACCTTTCTTTTTATTGGAGTAATCTGATAAAACACTTCCTCCTCTGTGATGTCCGTTAGCCACAAAACCGTCACCGAGGAACACATCCATCCAGCAGAGGTATATAGATCCCTAGCTCACACCCACTCATTACCAGCTCTGGCCTGTATGGGTACTCAATACGCGGTCGCTGCTTTGAGCCTGCCGGAAAATACAGTAGAAGAAGAAGGACAGGCTGGCTCTACCCTCTCGGCAGCTCTGATAGAACTGACCAATCAGAGCACAAAGGGCTGTGACGTTGCGAGGTAACTTTAGGTCATCCTCAGATCCGAGTGTTTCAACGAGACCTTGTTAACGGCCTAAAATGAGGATTTTGAGAACACTATTATGGGGCAATGAAGGAACTAAATGACTTGTACTGAGGGCAGAAATGCTTTACAGGCATCCTAGTCTGGCATAGTGAAAAGGAGAAACAAGCATGATATGTCTCCTTTAAATATAAATAGGTGTTAATTCAACATATATGCAGGTCATTGATAGTATTTAATAAAAATAATTAAGGTTATTCAGACTTCTATTCCTGTATTCATTGTGATCAATTTATACCATTACAAACACAATTATAATAACTTGGAGTTTGAAGTTAAGTCACGCTAAGTGGTCATTTCTATGCTTTAGCGGGTTTGTTATGTATTATTTAAAGTGGGATTGCGAGAGGTCCATGGACCTCGTAAATAAGTCTGACAATGAAGTAACTTTGGGGCTTTGTCTTTGAGATATCAAGGAGTGGACGGTAGTGGGTACATAGCTGTGTTTTTTTTTTAAGATGATGAATTCTGTTGGTAATTAAGCGAGTGATTAGCTGGTGTTGGTTAAGCTCTGATTGTTTGTTTTCGAGCATGGACACACTCTCTGTTTCATTCTTCATTGAAGTGTTAGCCTGATAATTCCCCCAAAATCCAAACATGGTGGAGCTGCTGTAAACACACAGCGCCACACTTATCCCTCATTATGTCAGAGCATTTTAATGAATGACTGGAGAAAAGCTGCCGTAAGTCTCACTGTGAGCTCACAGCTGAGTCACGGTTTGAAGAACATGTTCAGACTTCAACAGCATTCATGAATTGGGATAAAAAGTTGATCTAAGTGCAGCTACAGGATCTCCAAACGCTCAGACACAGTTTACTGAAGTGCACAACCTTATAATTTACAGTGTGATAAGTATCCATCACTCAGCTCATTTTCTTTTACAGGATCTGAAGCCTGGAAACTTGGCCGTGAACCAAGACTGTGAACTGAAGGTTTGTACTCTGATGGATTAGTCCAGAAAACTCTTAATGCTGCTTTAGATAAACATTAGAATTGTGGAGGAAAGGGGGAAATGTAAAGTACAGCATTTAGCATGTGGAGTTATGTACAGACAGACATGGATTTGTTATGGTTTTGGTTCTTGATTAGGGATGGAAATTGATAAGATTTGGTTGATACTGATGTCATGAACAATTCTGCATTTTTTTTTTTTTTTTCAATGTATATTGTTGGGCATTTTGTGCCTTTATTGATAGGGGACAGTCAGTGGATAGGCTTGTGAAAGGGGGAGAGAGAGTAGGGGAAGACACTCTGCAAACTGGTCACAGGCGGGATTCGAACCTGGACCGGCAGAAGCAAGTACATGGGGTGCTAACCACTACGCCAAACCAGCACCCCACAATTCTGCTTTTTGATTCAGTTCTTGAATGATTCCCTTATTGATTCCTGCTGAATTTGGCCTTCACAGGTTTCATTGACAACAACATAAAACACATGAAACTGGCACGTGACTCCTGATTTTTGATCACTATGCTGGACAAAAATGCCTCTACATGTTGTTGGTCTTGCCACGAGGTGAACGTTTAGCTGTAAGAGTCTTTTTGTTGAAAATTAAGCCACAATTTTGACAATTTTTGCCCCTTGTCTGACATGATTTTGATTTTTTTAACTGTCGTTTCTGCTGGCTTCCTCTAAAGAGAGCGTGACCCACTTGATTTTCAATGCATGCAGAAAAAAGTTGGAGGAATTTATTTAAAGATGCTATGAGGAGTTTCTAAGTAATTACAAAAAAGTCTCACTTTTAGATATATGCATGATCGAAATACACACTTTAAGATGAGTTTCATAGCATCAAAATAGGTTATCTATAAATGCTATTCCTTAGCTTCACGGTCAGGTCGGACAGGGCTGGACTGGCCTGGATACTCAACTTCAGGAACAAGACAATTAAAACTAGAGCAAATTTATATTATTCGGACACATCTTAGAGCACCAGGCTGTAAGTAGCGATATATAGCAGGCTACAAAACTACAATACTAAGTTTTCCAAAAATTGCTTGTTGTCACACATCAAAAACTACCGCTACGTAACTGGAAAGAGATACATTACCTCCTCGCTTTGCATCCTTCAACTTGTTGAAAATAGAAGTTGTAAAGCAATGCAGAGTTCTGAGGCAGGTGCATTTATTAACATCACAACAAACGCACGCTTTGGCTTGGGTCATGTCTTCTGGTGCATTCCAGTTGTAGTCAGAAGTAGGAATTTCCGAGTTCCGAGTAGGAAACTGCAACTGGAACGTCCCCCGAAGTCTGAATTTCCTACTGGGAACTCGGTGAAACCTCGCCACCCCCGAGTTGACAATGGAAGATGAATGCCCCCAGTGTGAACAGTTATTTAGCTCCTGTAATAATCAATTTATTTGCACTTCTGACTGGGGTGTGTCGCTCTAGATCAGCTGTATACATAGTATTGTTAGACTTATATTTACAAAAATGCTGCCATAGTGATAATCACATTCTTCATGTGATACTTGTGAACAACAACGCAGGGCGTGCTAACAACAGCTAACAATAGCCTGGTAGATCGGCATGTTTTTTTCCAACTTCAACTGGAATGCGGATAAGTCGGAGATGATGTCACTCCCAGTTCCGAGGTTACTGGAACGCAGCACTAAGACAGTCGCTGCACGTGCTCATGGGTAACAGAGTCTTTATGTCGCCGGAAATAGATCCTCCTCAGAGCACCTTTAAGGGAATCGATAAGAAGAAAGACTATCGATTCTTTGAGGCAGCTCTTATCAATTCCGTACTGGAATTCACTTAATTCTGCATAAATCAGACTGCATAATTTTATTGGTGTATGAGAACTTGTTTCCATAAAAGCAATATCCCAGCTTTGTTTATTTTTTCGTTCCTTGCCTCACTCCCAAGTCCATGACAAGCAGATAGCGAGCCATTCTTGATGCAAATTTAGGAATGGTACGCAAGCCAACTGCCCCCTTACAACTGCGAATCGGATATCATCGTTCACTTAATAGAGCTGTTCAAATGACTCACACAAACACATTTCTAGCACAAACCACTGCCGAAGTAGGTCAACAAAACAAAGCCTCTGTTTGTAAGTAGAAGATAATACAATGATAGTAGAAGATAACAAGCACACAGGACCGTTTAGAGTTGCTGAAGAGTTTATCTGATGACTGTAGGCAGAGGCAGGCTAGCTATACCCATTGACTCCCAGTGTTCGAGCTAAGCTAACTAGTGTTGGGCAAGCTTTGGCCATCTCTTTCTTGTTATTGAACACACAGATGAAAGAATGGTGTTTATCTGCTTGTCATGGACTAGGGAGTAAGGAAAGATGCGAAAAGAAAAAAATGTTGGCTTATTGCGTTAAGACTGAATAATATCCTCACATTTAGGCACAAATAAGCTGGTCTGGCCATTCATAATAGCATGCTATTGAAAAAAATACTATAATTTTTCTGGTTATTTTATTCTAAATGTAGGGGCCACACCCTTCTACAGAGTTGTACATTAAAAGGTTTACAAGCACTTCTTGCTGCTGCTGTTGTTGAACTGCCCTGCAAAGTGATGTGGGTATTTTAATAGATATTTAAAATGTTGCTGACTCTGTCAGGTGGAGTTCCTCGGGGTCTCCCTGTAGTTTTTAATGGAGAAATATTTCTTACCTCGGCGGCACATTGGTAGTGCGTGTGCCCCACTGCAAGAAGGTTGCTTGTTGGGTCAGTCATCAAAAATCAACATATTTACCAGATTTAAAGCAAAATATGAACTCTTAAAAATATGGATTCTATTAGGTTTGTGTCTGTTTTTTTCTGTAAAATGAAGAAAAACACAAAGGCCCCAGCCCACACTTTAGAAGCTCTGCCTTATTGTAATCTCTGCCTCCTTTGCAGATCCTCGACTTCGGGCTGGCTCGTAGCACGGACGCAGAGATGACGGGCTACGTGGTGACCCGTTGGTACCGGGCGCCTGAGGTCATTCTGAACTGGATGCACTACACCCAGACCGGCAAGACATTCATAGCTGTTACACACTCTCACTGCCATCCTTAATGTCAGCTCCGAGCTGAGTTTGCATGTGGGTGCTGTCACTTTAACTGTTTATCGTTTGTCATTTAAAGTCATCCCAGCTCCACGTACGACGATGCGTCTCCTTCAGCAGCTGCTCGTGTCATGAGTCAGCAGTTTTTATAATCCTCTCGCGGATGCATGAAAAGCATTAAAAGTAGCCGTCTTTGTGACAATAAATCTTTTTTACTTTAATCTGTAAGCAGTCGGACACAGATGGGTCTGACAGCTGCAGGCACTCAGTGATAGAGCTGTCACTTCAGTGGAGCAGACTTCTCCAGGATTTATGCCTCTATAGGAGATAGTGCTTTTTTATTTTGTAAACAGCTTTTGCTGAAGAAATGTCACCAAGTAACAAAATCTGGCAAGTTTTCCCCTTCAGAGGATCATATTACTCACCAAAATATCCCCTAACAGAAAAAGCATCCAGGATCTGTCACTGTCTTTGTGAATGGGAACTTCACCCGGGCGTATTAATATCATCTTCCTCATTTTTGTTGCATTAAACCTGAAATAACCTGCATCCTGTCTGAGTTTTCACTGATGCTTTGTCTCTTGTGTTTTCTAGTGGACATCTGGTCTGTGGGCTGTATCATGGCAGAGATGATCAATGGAAAAACACTTTTCAAAGGCAAAGACTGTATCCTTTTATCTGCATTGTCCATATGCTTGATTTGTTGTTTTTAAGCTTTTTTAATGCAAATTTATGACAAAGGAAAATAATTCAGGACTGAAACTTTTCTCTACTAAAGCATTTTGATAATAAAGGGGACTGAAATCCATATGATTAAATCTAAGGGGTTTTATCTCATGATAAGCACTGTAACAGGAACAGATTGGAGTATAAAAGGTAATTGCCATGTTTAACATGCAGTAATGAAACACATATCCCCAGGCTTAATATAACGCATCTACTGCTACAACATTTTCTGCACATTTTATGGATGCTTTTACGCTCTTTCTGGCACCTGATGCTCTTAAATGATTTACAATCTCCATAGGTAAATAAAGCTGTCACCACTTCACCTAATGACTTTCCATTTCCTTTATTATTCTGTTTTAAATGGCCCTGCTTGAAAACCCAGCTTCTGATTTAATGATTAATGAACCTTCAGGACATCCCGGCTTTATAACCCTTTACTCCCCTTCACGATCAGACATGGACCAGCTCACTCAGATCATGAAAGTGACCGGAGTACCTGGACCAGAGTTCATACAGAAGCTTGACAGTCCAGAGGTAGGACAAATAAGAGTGTGTGAAAGCCTTACATATGCAGATTGGTCAGGAAATACTCTTTAGATTTTCTTTAGTTACTAGAATAATTTCAAAGGGTTGCCAAAAAAACAAAAATGATAATTTATTCAGGGAGTGAGAAAATCCACCAGTTGGAACATTTTGGAGCCCAGTACACAAAATCTGTCACAGAGGCTGATGAAATAAGAAAAACACGCTCAAGTAACACCAGCAGATGCTGAGACAGCAGTATTTCCAGTACACCAGCTTTCCAAGAACTGAGGGTTAAAATATAAACCTGTCTTCAAACTGGCTCCAGAGGAAGAAGAGAAATTCTGCAAATAATGAAGAAGCGGAGCATGAACGAAAAACTAGTTAAAGATATTTACATTGATGATTCAATGAAGGTATGAGTATTAACTCCAGCTAAATCCTGGCTCTTGCTATCAGTCAGTCTGTGTACTTGGGTTGGGGGGCCTCACAGCTGAGTTTGTAGCATCAGGTTGTCTCTACCTGGAGCATGCATGCACAGAGCCTGGGGGTGTTTCTCTCACTACATAACTTAGTCCATCCTACTTACTTCACTCATGTTTCCTTGCATCTTATGGTGCATTCCAGTTTAACTGGAAAGTTGGGATTTCTGAAATCCAAGTGGGAAATTAACACTGGAATGCCCCCTGAAGTCACAAAGTCAGAGAATCGCATCACTCCTGAGTTTACAATCGAAGATGCCTGCCCTGGGTGTTATTGTGTGTTCCAGTTGATCACAGAACTGGAATAGTCCTGTTTACAAATTCAATTCAATTCAGTCCCTGGGAATGCCCCGTTGGTTGAAATTTTTTACTTTTAAGTTTAACGTCTTCCCACTTCCCTCTTCCAGTTCTGATGTAAATGGAACAGACCATTAGCACCTCCAGCCAAGTAACTGAAATAAAGAAGCGAGGAAGAGACACAAGGACAGAGGAGGTTAAAAAAAAACAAATGATAAATCTTTCACTTCATCAGTCTGAGCAGCATCAGGTGTTGATGATGAACCGCTCAGCTGACGCCCTCAAACACCCAACTACACACAAACCCTCTGGTATCAAAAAATGAACAAACAAATGAACATAAAAGTTATGTTTGTTCAGAGCTTATGCTGTATTACATCAACACTGATGTATAACAGAGGCAGTTTTTCATCAGGGTGGTCACTGTGGTTTAGACTGAAAAGCCACATCAAAGGCTGGTGTTAAATAACCTTGCACATTAGCTGGATCCACCTGATTAAGGGTGAACCCTACTTTTACCCCATAGCCCTTCCCCTTCATCTTACACCTTTCCCTTAGCCCTCAGTTTTGAGGGCTACGGGAAAGGGGTGAAAACACGCTCCTCAGAAATGAGACGCCACTTGATTCCTGCTATGTCATCACCCAGAGCCTCTTGCTAGCTGTGTTGCAGGTAGATGCGACAATAGCTGTAGCTACAGCTACAAAATCTAGCTTGTTATAACGAACATTCAAAACATGGTTCATATTTAGTTGATGATTTAATAATTATGTATAATTATGCGCTTTCTTCAGTCACCGCTCTGCCTTCTTTTCAGCAGGAGCAGTGTAGTGTGGGAAATTCTCATACTCCTTTCTTTCCAGTGAGGTCCCGGTCTGTTTTCATTTCAAGGGCTTTGTAGCTCTTTGTTTTAGCCCTTCACCTTAGAGAATTGAGACACTCCTTCACTAGACATGCAAAACAGGGGGGTAAGGGGTAAGACAAGGGCTGAAGGGTAGAATTGGGATGGACCCTAAATCTTTGCAATCAGGCAGATCCATCTTGCCAAGCTCTAATCTTCGACAGTTGCGGGCAGCCCAAAGCGGGGTGACCCAATCAGAGTGCTATAGAGCAGGAGGAAGTACAAACTACACGTGAGGCCTCAACTGGGAGTGACTGCACATGCAGGGAATAGCACAAATGCTAACAGCTTCAGTAGTAGTTTTATGAAATCTGGACTGCAATTTTTTGTTAAATGAAGAATGAATATTAACACAACAATCTTCTCTAAAGTAAGGATATTTTCACTACACTTCCAACATGTTTTGACGAGAGTTTGTGATTGACGGGAGGTGCTGGTTCTGCCCAGCACCAAAACACTTTCTTTGGGCTCTTTCCCGTATGGACTAGTGAGATTTATCAAACGATCCTGGTATGCCTTTTTAGATGTTGACTCCATCTAATATTTTCTACAGTCTGTGGTCTTTGTCAGATGGATATTCCCTCAAAATTTGAGAAAATTCACAATAAATCTGCCTGCAGGTGCTGGAAAGTTAAGAAGCATGAAAACAAAATAATTTGTCTTCATTTTAAAAGTTGAATTTTTTAACAGTCATGTAAACTAAATAATGTGTAAGTGGTTCACATTATTGCAGTGGTCTCGTCCATAGTAGTCTCCCCCACATAAAAACAGACCAAATTTTATATCACTGCACACTAAATATTCACAATTTTATTTGGATATGTTCTGTTACTTTAAGGGATGGGGGATTGATAAGAATTTATTTTTTAGCGGTTCTGCTAATCAGTCCAATTCTTCAACCATTCCTGTGGATTTTCCAGTTGGGCAAAAGTTCACAGGTTTTCAGTGGCAAAAATATCAAACACATGACACTCCAGGAATGTAATACCGTACTCTCTGCATGTTGCTGGTATTTCCATTCAGTAAATATTTTACAGTCAGTGTCTTCTGTCAAAAATCACATGGTAATTTTGTCCACTGCTGCCATGATTACAAACTTCTTTGTTGAGTGATGAGTGTGATGTTCTTAATTTCCAGAGTGTGCAGAAAAAAAGTGGAAGGAATTGATAAGGAAATTGTTCAGCTGTAAGGCTAATGGTATCAGTCGCTGAGAAAATTGTTAATTGGTTTTCATTTGGAATTGTTTTCTTGGGTCCAATCCCTAGTCACTGTTATTTCGATTTTCATTGCCCTGTCATATTAATCACTGCTCCTTTACTGCATCTTCTTTGTGTTGTGTTGTATACCTTTGTGTTGTGTTTTTTGTGCCGATTGTATGTTTTCTGTTTTTTATATCTACCTAATTCAATATGCACTATTTTTGAGCTATTTTAACACTTCATTTTTTTCCTCTTGACATATTTATTTTATTTTATTGTATGTCAGTTTTATACATGTTTTAGTCGTCAAATTTGTTTTAATTTAAGTTTAGTTTTAGTTGATGAAATTTCACAACATTTTAGTCGGCGAAATCTACTGTACATTTAGTCAACTAAAATATGAAGTGCAAAGTGTAAGGCATTTTTTATGTTTCCTTGAATTTCTGAAGTCATGTTTTACACTTGGATCATACCACCACAAAGCTAAGGCAGCTGTGATTGGATGTCTCTCTTAACTAGGGCTGGACAATTAGTCAGATTTTGATCGTGATTTCAATTTTGCCATCTGACAATCATAAAAACATTATAATCGAAGAAAAACGATTAATATGCCACAGTGTGGAGTGCCCTGTATGCAAGTTCTTGCGCTTCATAGCGCTTCTGTGTTCCACGCACAGCCACAGCGAGTGTGTGTGACTTATGTGGATCGATAATACTGTATGTGCCACTCGCTGGTTCTTTAAAGTTGTGTTAAATCAATACTAAAGTTTTTAAATAAATGAATAATTGTGCGCATTAATTGTGATTTCAGTATCAATTAAAAATAATCAGGATTCTTATTTTTACCATAATCGTCCAGCCCTACTCTTAACTCATCCAACCTTTCCACACAACCAAGGTAACTGTGATTGGATATATTCCTAACTTGGCCCTACTGCCTACATGACCAAATTAGTTCTGACTGGATTTAGACGGTTACATTTTTTGTCTAGATTTTATCTGTTGACAAAAATGTCGGTTAATCTATTTTTAGTTTTAGTCCATGTGCACTTGTTAGTTTTTAATCATAGTCTAGTTTTCCCCAGGGGAAAAAGGTTGTCGACGAAAACTATGATGAAAATAATTAGTTAACAAAATGAACACTGCTCACAGAAGGTTCGGTCCACTTGTCAGTCAGGGTCTTACTGTGTGGAGTTTTTATGTTCTTTCGTGCTTGCGTAGCTTCCTGCCACAGACTGAAAACATGCTCATGAGGTTGACTGGTGTTTCTAAATTGCCCTTGATTTGAGTGTGTTCACTGTGTTGCCCATCTCTAGCCCAATGTCAGCTGGGATAGACTCCAGCACCCCCGCAGTCCCAAAGGGGATAAGTGATGGATGATGGATGGATATGTGTTGATTGTCTTTTGCATCTATTTACTCAGTCAGATTTCTTGTTGTGTAAATGCACTTGGTAATAAAAAATAATTATTAGATGTATTCTCTGCTTTTTGGAACAGGCCAAGACATACATAAAAGCCCTCCCTCGGTACCCCAGAAAAGACTTCTCTACATTGTTCCCCAGAGCCAGTGCAAAGGGTGAGTTGGACCCCTCAGCTTTGTCATTTGAAGTGGTGCAGAAATGTCCAGTTTTATGTATTTTAACACTTGAGACAGTTAAAAGTAAAAGCTTAGTGCTGGTCCAGCCCTGCAGCTAGGGGGCAAATATTTATTGGTTTCATTTGCTCATAGTTTACTTTTTGCTACCCTTTATACATTTTTCATAAAGCTATTCCGCTCGCTACGCTGAACAATCCATTTGTGAGGTCATGAAATACTCTGGTTATGCATTTTATATAACCAGATATTTTTATCTTTTGGAGACAGCTTAAAGGTTTACATCGACTACATGCTGTACAAAACACTCACTGAATATCACATCCTCTAAAAATCCTATTGTAAGGCTTGTGTTTGAAAAAATGTTTCATATATTATCTGCTGTGATAGTTCACGGTTTATATGTTATGTTTAAAGGTTGTGTTGTTCTGTTGCACAATCAGGGATTGACCTCCTGGAGAAGATGCTGGTCCTGGATGGAGATGAGAGGCCGACAGCTGAACTTGCTCTGGAGCACCCCTATTTTGATTCTCTGAGGGATCCAGATGACTTTCCTGAGCCTACGCCGTACGACGACAGCCATGATAATGCCACATTGTCCCTGGAGGAGTGGAGGCGTAAGTGAATTAATCCTTGTAAACATCATCAGAAGAAATGTGGTGATATTATCTGTGCTGCTCGGTGAGAGGGAAATAAAATAAGGACCATAATGTCTGGGTTATAGCTTGCAGGGGTATTTTGGGGGGGTCTGCAGCAGGGAAAAACAGTCCAAATGGTCTTCCTGAATGGTGATTTTAATATCATTCAGCAAGCTCACCTAGTTGACTCAATATTCTTTTTCCAAGCAATCTGTTTATGCCGTGTGATGTTTGTAGTCTCTCCAGCTACTGGAATAGAAGGCCTTGTCCACACGGATACAAAAAATTGGTCTCTTGTTTTCATTTTTAAGAAGTTGTCCATAAACACATTATTTTAAGAAATATGTCAGTCCACAAATCAGTTCTACACAGAGTTTAGTCATCACATTATTTACCAGCATTTTATTAGAGAGCCATATTCTCAAGTCTTAATAAAAGCCGCATTTCCAAAAAGCAGTCTGGTTCAGTTTGGCTTGGTATGGCATGCGTTTACTGCTGTTTCCACTGTGGGATAAGGAGAAAAAGTACTTAAAGTAGAAAATCACCGAGAGCACAGACTTCTGCCAAGCAGCTCAGTTCCTGCAGTGGCTTTACCACATTCCCTTTTAAAGGTACAATTCTGGATCTCCAGAACAGAGCCAGGATCCAGAACCAAATCCAGCACATACATGGAGGTTTTTATCCTGTATGAACACAAAAAGTTTTAGGAACATCACTTAGTATTTTGATTTTATATGAATTATTGAATGTGGCCAGTGGGATTTCCCATTATGAAGTTCAATGTTTTTTGTGATTGGATGAAATTTAACTTGATAATAGAGACATGAGCCGTATATCATCCTGTAAAATTGATAGTGATTCAGATTTTTTTTTAAATGGCAGAGATATGATTTTTTTTTTATTCTGCCAAATGTTAACAACGGGACTTATTTTTATTTGGGGATTTTTTTGCATACACACAGTTACATGTATCACCACACTAAAATCTCATAATTTTTAAGTTGGTCCATTACCTACTTCTCCTGAAAATTTCAGCAAAATCTGTCCTGTGGTTTTTATGTGATCTTGTTAACAAACAGACAAACAACCAAAAACCAGCAGCAACATTACCTCCTTGGCAGAGGTTATAACCAACCTGCACCATCTCAAGTTTTGGCACCCCTCTGAAGGGGAACTTAACCAACTCTAAAAGGTGAAGCTATAAGCAATGCAGTCTGTTGATTTATCACAAAAATTCTCAATTCTCATGACAGCAGTGAAATGAAAAAACAAACCTCAGTATGCTAAAATAATTTGTGGATTAAAGTGATTTTTTCACTGCTCTTGTTGTAAAGAATGTCTTCATGAAACAGTGCTTGACAGAGTACTGGAGGTCCTCCATTGCTGATCTTTGCTACAGTCACACTCTACTGTCAACCGCTGCATAGTTACACGATGCCTTTATTATGGCCCTTTTCCATTAGCCCTACTCTACTCGACTTGACTCTACCCGGCTCTACTCTGCTTGCCTCGTGCTGCTTTTCCATTAGCCCCAGTCACCTGCCAACGGTGCAGTGTCGCTGGAAACAGCTGAGCGGCACTATGCTGATGTCATTTTGAGCGCGACACAACAATCTGTAGTTTTTGTCACAAATCCAGTGAAAAAGGAAAGCAGAAGAAGGCTGCAGGTGGCAAGAAGAAATACCCCTTGAGAAGCACAGGAGAGTTTTTGAAGCTATACAACAGAATGATGCCGAGGACGAGAGCAATCGAGCTGCAAAGAAAAGACGTATGAGGGTAAGCTAATGGTAGCTACCGCTAGTATGCTAGGTCGTCGCGCTCATGACTCATCAATGACGACATTGTCTGACCAATCAGTAGCTGGCGGTCGGTGACGTCATCTTTTAGTATCGACTCAGCTCGCTTGGAACAAGAGCGGAGTAGGTACGAAAACTAGCTTGTTTTAGGAGGAACCAGGCTAGTGGAAACACGCTGCAAATCGAGTAGGGCCAAGGCGTGCGAGTGGAAAAGGGCCATTATCTGGCCAGACCCTCTCCTCACATCCCCTCCCTCAAGTATAGCTGGCAGTGGAAATGCAAACAAGATCAGGGCTTACTGCTCGAAACAGCACTAATCTGTACTGAACCAAACCAGAAGCATCATACCCTTTAGTGTGTTTAACATGTCTGTTTGCATGGTAGACTTCTTCTATGCACAAGACAAAAAGGACTTCAGGGGCATCAGGACTTCTCCCTCCCCCTGTCTGTGTAACATAGTAGCCTCCTGAAACAGCAAATTCCCCCTTGTCCTCTTAATAGAGGCACAAGTGTGACATCCAACATCTGTTTGGGCTCTCCATAGCTCACCCAGTGCAAAGCATGGACAGTAAAATGCACAGTAACAGCTTGCATTTCTCTCTGTGTGGGTTCCGGGGAGACTTGACTGTTTATGGACTACAGGGAGGGGGTCTTTCTGGAAGAATGGTCAGGAATCATTGCAGTAGGTGAGGCTGTTGGCTGCTGTTGTGGCAGACGGATTATGTCTGGCCTCACGGGTTTATTGTCAGTTAACTTTTAGATGGAAAATCTGCATTAAGAATTCGACTCAAACAGCAGATTTTATGGTTGCACTGCAATGATACAGAAAACAATAAAACAGTAATATCTTTGAGACTAAATGACTAAAAAGAGCATTTCCTTACCCTTAAGTGTTTACCATGCTGGCCATATTGGATGATTTACAGCCACACAAACATGTTACCGCAGGGCTTTTCTTAATGTGCTGATTAATAATTAATTTAAAACGACATGCAATGCGTCTCTAATGGCTTTCTGCTTAAATTATGAGCAGAGAAGAGAAAGTGCTGCACATGCAGAAGACAAATGGTTTCCTACTTCTGCCCACAGGGTTATGCTTCAGAGAGGTGAAAAGCTTTGTTCCGTTCCCACGGAGAGACTCCAAGAGGAAAAACACTCTGACGATGTCTCCCTGATCAAACTGGAGGATGACGGTGATGATGATGATGATGATGATGATGCCTGTCTAATAACTGTACAGCCAATGGTGCCCTTGTACATTCAAACCATGATCCACTCCCCTTCTTCTAGCCTGGATGTGTTCAGATTTTGAGCCAGTATTCGTTTGAGTGGTTATTTTAAAAAGAACTTTTTTATTTGATAATGTCTCCCAGGTGTAAATTGACCTTCATGTTACAAACTGGATCATCTTGTAAATGTATTTTGACTTAATGTCACAGGGTTTACTGTAAGATTTACTGTAATATTGTTTTTATTAAACAACAGAGAATGTTTTTTTGTTTGCAGAATATAAATGTTAGTGCCTAAGATAAAATGTATGGTTTTATGGATTAATGCAGAGATGACTTAAATTATTTCAAATTTAAGCAATCTGGGATACAAATGCAGCCTTAAATTTTGGCTGTTTACATGATCAGAAAGGTACGACAGTGTATTTGGGCCACTCTAAGATATCTTTTTTTTTTTAATTGTTTTAAGGAAATAACTCTTATTCTAAGATTATAAAGTAATGAATTGACCAGAGACCTAATTCTGGATTTTTGAGTTTTAAGTGCAAAGAAAATTTAGAGTAAAATGACATTTTTGAGTTTCTAAAGTCATGAAACTGTATTCAATAAACTCAGAAACTTCATCTTGCATCTGCCCAATCTTCTGCTGGTCATGATGGACAAACAATACCACTTCATCCACACCAGTGTGTCGTTTTCTTCCCAACAATCCCAATTTATTACTGATTTCTAAATTTGTGTGTTTATGATGATGTCATTAATCTGACAAATATTTTTAATTACTCAGTCCAGCAGCTCAGGTGTTCAAGGCAAACAGCTTCATATAAAGTGTTTTTTTCTTGGTGCATTAGGCACTTTTACTCTTGATTAAATCAAATTGTCATGCTGTTTCTTGTTCATTTATATGTATGTTTTTAAGTTAAAAACTTTCTCAAAACCTTACAGCTTTCACACTCAAAATGTTTTACTGTAAATTTACCACTTTCAAACTCAGCAGAATTTGGTTTCTTGTACTCAAATCACGTTACAATCTACAGAAAAACAGGGATTTCTCCTCAGAATTATTTTTTAATTTATTTTGTTTTTAGAGTGGCTCTAATTTTGGTGCAGGGATGAGTCAGAATATGTGCAAGTTAGTTAGCATTTCAGCACTGATGGTTCCCAAAGCCAAAAGTCAATGGAATTTTAGGACAGCTTTTCAAATCCCTAAAATTAAGGTCTGTGGTAAGCAAATGCATTTAAGATTTAAATGTTTCATTTTGACGCTTAAAATACATTTAATACATCTTCAGTTTTGAATTTTAACGTGTTATTGTGTTCTTAAAAGGTCGGCTGCTAACAGAAACTGCTAACAATGACAACAAAAATGGCCAGAGACTCTTACACCGTGTCTTAACTGAACAGGAGCATAGGTTGTGCTATTCACACTGTATCAGTTAAAAATCAGACTCCCTCCCCTGTTTCTTTTTGTTTTTAAAGTTAAACTAAATAATTTCCATAACAGACGAATGCTCCTATATCTCCGCTATGTTAGGCAGATTAGCAAGCTCAGCTGAGTGAGAAAAGTCAGAGAAAACCAAGAAAATCCCTCCTGCAGCTCGTCAAAGTCCCTCTTTCCACACAGTTTGTCCCTGTTTATTGTGTGAAACAGAGGAAATGAAGGAGTGGAGCATTGAGGCAAAAACGGCATAGCATTGCGCTCTGTTGCTAACGGGCAGTTAGGACACTCAGTTAGGACACATTTTACGCAGTAATATATAAACACCAAAGCCAAAGCCATGGTCACCTACCTGATCAGGTCACATGATGTACAGGAAATTCTCAAACAAGAGATTAAAATGTGATATTACACCCCAGATGTGTTGCAGTAGCTTCTGAGTTGAACCACCATGTTGGAGTTCCACATTAATGAAATAGTAGCTTTTTATTATTTGACAGTCAAGCCTAAAACCATGACAGAAAGGTTTGTTTATGAAGATGAAAAAATATGAAAGTTTCACACATTTTTGTTTGTCACAGCCCTTATTATCAGCAGTGATCCAATAACTCTGTTCAATTACCCACAGACTTTTAGGCAAGGGAGCCAGCATGATGCTAACTTCCTGGTTAGCCTACAAAAACTTTGTACCTCTATTACCAAAGTAGGAAGGTCCAGAGTCTTTGGACTTCCCACTAAGATGTATCATCATGGCATTAGGGATATCTGACCATTGCAAAGTGTTTGATGCTGAAATAAAGTTTCTTTTTTTAAGCTTTTGAGTTCCACGTCCATTCTGTTTAAATATATTTCAGTGTGTGGTGTTCTGTATGTTATCACTTAGTTACTCACAGGAAACAAACCAAGTCTTTGGGATCCCTTTAGCATGTAGTTTCATGCTTGGCTGTGGCTACATTTAGAGACTTCTGAGATGTAATGTGGATGGATCCCAGAAGAAGAAGGCTGAGAAAGGTGCTGTTCTACTTCCTGTGTCCTTCCTAGGTACCCTTGAGCAAAGCAGTGAATCCTCCACTTCCAGGGAGAGCTTTGTTAGCATTGGCAGACTCTTATGACTCTCCCTGTACGTCCATTTATGTTCCGCATGTTAGACTAACAACAGAGTATATGTCAGAACCAACAGGGTGTGAAGAATTTCCCCATGGGGGATCATTAAAAGTACTTTTTATTTCTTAAAAATGTTTCACTAAACAAATATCAGCCCTTCTGTGTAGTCAGTCTTTTTATAAATTACTGTCATTGCACAGTCTGCCCAGCACTGCTTAGGTTTTGGCCCAGGTTGCTTTGTCCTGTAGTTTTCATGCCTTGTTGGTGACGATGTCTCGACTCTTTTTTTTGACATTCCTCAATAGATTCTCTCAAAGCAGTCCTTGCCCAATAAAAAAAAAAATCCCTGATACTAACACAGGCAGCACAGTTTACCAAATCAATGGAAATAATACTTCTTAAGGGTCATTCTGCCAAAAGAGTGCAATTTGCTTGTTTTAACTCTTCAAAAATAAACTTTATTTTTCATTCCATTTCAAGATAGAATTTAGTAATATACACATTTACTCATTCAAAATGAGTACTGGTCAATCTCAGGCTACTTTATTAAATTTATTGCAACTTTCGACAGTTTATTATCATTGCATTTTATTCTGTGCTGTTACCAAAACTCAAATTTTTAAAACCATTTCATTTTAAAACCATGTTTAAAATATCAACCACATACAATGTTTTCCCTTAGAAAAATAGTTAATTTAGAAGAAATGGTTGGTTACATGATGAAAATACTAATATTTATGACAAAAAAATGACTCTTTTTTTGCTGTTACTCTTTATTTGAGTAACAGCAATGAGGGTAAAGGCAATGAGATTTTAGCATAAAATTAGCAATTGTGTGAAATCTAGCTGCTTAGCATTTATGCTAGTAGCTTGAGCACATGGAGCAAATTCTTAGGATTTAACTGAATATTTTACTTTTGATATCAACAAATGTTTAGATAACTTAGGTAATAGGACTGAGTTTTTAGATTGACCATCTCTAAAACAGCTAATATATCATTAAATTTAAGGAAAAATAAAAGAGATAACTTACTTTTGGTCTTCCCATAACTTGCAGAAGACCTGAATGATTTCACCTCCTGCAGAACATGTCACTGGTGAAATGTTCCAAAATTTTAAAGGGGGTAATGTGTTTGAGTAACAGCAATGAGTGAAAACCTGGGAACAGCACTAAAATGTGAATTTTAATCATAATATAAGGACTTTTTTGCAAAACTTGTTTTATAAGTGTAGATATAATATGGAGTCAAATGCAAAAGAAAATTTGCTTTGGAAGGATTTTGTTCATGATGCATTGTAGTAGCCTATGCATTGTAGCATTTGGCTGTGGGGACAGGCAAGAAATGCTATGTATAAGTGTTTTGGATGCCATTTTCAAATATTAAAAATACATATATGTAATTTCTATGTGTTTAGTATAATAATAAAATATAATTTGTAATATATTATTACTTGTGTTTATACATTTAATATATAATATGCTGGGGACAGAAATTTCACTCTTTTGGCAGAATCGCCCACAAATTAGTAGCATTTACCCATGTTAAAGCTAGTTGATGCTTCTTCCACCTACAGAAAACTTTTAAGGGGGTCTTATCGTCTTTTGCATTTAGTAACTTGCAGCCCAAAACAAAATGCATTAGTCTGACTTTAAGCCTGAACAATGTAAGTATTGGATGCATTTTTAAATTTCCTCAAAGCACATCTGATATCAAGCCAATATCTCAGGGCAAACCATATTCAGATTAAAGCAAAATAGCCCCTTCAACATATAGCCTATTGCTAAATCTCATGGGCAGTGCAAGTTTACTCAAATGTTTAATTAAACAAGATAAAGTGGTACAACTTTTGAAACGCTTACTCAACCCTGGTAAAAGGGCATTTTCGAGACAAGTGGGTGTGTAAATAGACAAATTTGTGAGCAGGTATGTCTTTTCTCATGTTCTGTGTCCCTGGCATGGATGTATTATAAGAATAAAATAATACATCCATGGTCCCTGGTGTCAAATTTCCACAGAGGAGAAAACCGTCCACATGTTTCAGAGCTCTGTTAAAGCTGTTGTTAAAATAAAAACCTTACACTCAGTCTGTAAACAGCTGCACATAGATCAACAGACTGTGATCTGTCAGTGACCCCGTTAAGTGGCTTGCGCGCGAAAATCATGCCCGGCTGACGTCAAGGGGGCGGGCTTAGCTCGTGTCAGTCTGTTTCCGTCAAGTCAGCAGAAAGGCTGCCACAAGAGCGGAAGTGACTCGAGTCCCTGTGAAATAAAGAGTGTAAAGTAGCATAAAGTTGTGATATGCGAGTATGCGATATGTAATTAACTCCTCAGATTAAAAACAACAACAAAGTAAACTAAACCTGCTGAGAAATAAAAAACGAAAAACATATTCCACCAAGATTAAACTTCTAATGGAACAAAAAAATAACAGTTTATGGTTTATCATCTCATGG
Organism: Scarus forsteni; assembly: GCA_036419115.1. Lineage (NCBI taxonomy): Eukaryota > Metazoa > Chordata > Actinopteri > Labriformes > Labridae > Scarus > Scarus forsteni. The sequence continues at coordinate 11,481,088 of JAZDUH010000145.1, forward strand.
TGTGATTAATTTAACTAAGTCTTGATAGTAATGTTTTCATTTTCACTTGGAAAATTTAAATTAAAGGTCATTTTCATACAAAGGCCAGGTCCCCCCACTTAAAAAGTCAAATAGTTTCTGTTGTTCATAGTATGATGAATATTTAGATTGCAGTCAAGTCCTTAGGGCATCAAGCAAATTAATCTGCAAAGTCTGTATCATAAGCTGTACAAATTAACAATAGGCTATATTACATTTCGGGATTAGTAAATTTGGATTTGATGAAGTCATAATTTAGACATTTTACATTTTTAACTACATTTGGAATAACAGACAAATTCTCAACTGGAGAGTTAGGGCTCAAAACTGGTCATGGACTTGTTTCATGTGCAAATCTATTATTAAAACAGATATAGTTTATAAAAAAATACTTAAGTATCATATAGGCAGCTGTATGGAATCAGATTTGTGCCAATGGAATAAAGCAAAGCTTTCTAGAATAAAGCAAAGCTTTCTAGAATAAAGCAAAACTTTCTAGAATAAAGCAAAACTTTCTAAAACTCAAACGAACAAAATGGATTTAATCAAAAATAAAACGTACTCAACCAAAAAAATTCTTGTCAAAAGCAAAAAATATCACTCATTGTGAAAACTGTTTGACTTTTTTTCTGAATTGTTTCCATTGCTTCATTCTTTCTTCTCTCTCTCTTTTGGTTTTGCTTCTTGGTTTTTTGGTTTTGCTTCTCGGTTTTTTGGTTTTGATTCCAGCTTTTTTGGTTTTGCTTCTCGGTTTTTTGGTTTTGATTCCAGCTTCTTTGGTTTTGCTTCTCGGTTTTTTGGTTTTGATTCCAGCTTCTTTGGTTATTCTTCTGACACAAACCTCTCGTGTGGGCGGGTTCTATGAGGGGCGCGTTCCTATTGGCTGATGAGTTTTTGAGTATCACGCCCTGTGAACCGGATGTTATTCAGGGCAGAGCACAGCAGAGAACAGCAAAGCAAAACAACCAAACGTGAGGAGTCGTGTGTCGTCCTGTGTTCGTGTTCTTCAAACATGCCTTAGGTAAGTATTGTTCACTGCATGGTATCCAGAAAGGTAAAGCACAACACCGTCAGCCGACCTCGGACTGCATTAGCTTCTGTGTTCAGAGGCCGCAGCACAACAGATGAGAGGACGCATAGTTCACTACAAAGCAAGACTTAGCTTTACTTTACTAAAAGTGCTTTACCTTTCTGGATACCATGCAGTGAACAATACTTACCTAAGGTATGTTTGAAGAACACGAACACAGGACGACACACGACTCCTCACGTTTGGTTGTTTTGCTTTGCTGTTCTCTGCTGTGCTCTGCCCTGAATAACATCCGGTTCACAGGGCGTGATACTCAAAAACTCATCAGCCAATAGGAACGCGCCCCTCATAGAACCCGCCCACACGAGAGGTTTGTGTCAGAAGAATAACCAAAGAAGCTGGAATCAAAACCAAAAAACCGAGAAGCAAAACCAAAAAAGCTGGAATCAAAACCAAAAAACCGAGAAGCAAAACCAAAAAACCAAGAAGCAAAACCAAAAGAGAGAGAGAAGAAAGAATGAAGCAATGGAAACAATTCAGAAAAAAAGTCAAACAGTTTTCACAATGAGTGATATTTTTTGCTTTTGACAAGAATTTTTTTGGTTGAGTACGTTTTATTTTTGATTAAATCCATTTTGTTCGTTTGAGTTTTAGAAAGTTTTGCTTTATTCTAGAAAGTTTTGCTTTATTCTAGAAAGCTTTGCTTTATTCCATTGGCACAAATCTGATTCCATACAGCTGTATTATGATCGCTTTTTAAAATATAAAACACAAAAATATAATTGTTGTAAAGTATCAAAGCCTGTTTTACAGCAAAATGCAATTACATCTCATTCTCAAGATCCCTAAAATGCATTACAAATAATCACAAGACACATATTAAATACTTCCTTTTTGGGCTTCTATTATGGTACATACAATAAATCTTGTCCCCAGGCCTTCATTATATAATAATGTGTTTTGATGATTCTGAGACTCAAACTGCATCAATATTTATAGGTGATTGATTTAAAATAAAATTGGTCTCTTTAGAGTGGTGCATTTATTTGTTTTTCTATCATGCTTAAGTCTGAAAACCCCTATAAATTTTAAAAATTGATAAAGCATTAAATACCAAATCATAAAGTGTATAGTTTTATTCTGAAAAGATCTACAGGAAGTTATGTGTCTTACTTTGGCTAACCTCCAGTTAGCACTTACTCTACAGCCAAATTGCTAACCAGCTAGCTGGAGGAGGCTAGCATCTCCTTTTCACAAAAATGGGTCGACAATAAGCCTTTTAAATACATTTGAGCTCGGACATACCTCTTGTGTTTTCTATGAACCTTTGACTATACCGTCTTGTCTCTCTGGTGCCGTGTGGTGTGGAAACAGAGGCGGGATAAAGGAGCGAAATTAACCGGCTGTAGCAGAAAACTGAAGCGGGCTAACGGCGGCTGTTAGCTTCGGAGCTACAGCGAGTAAGGCGGCTTGCAGGGCAACCATTACTGTCGAGGAGGCTTCAGATCGCCGGCTACAGTGTCAGCCAGTTGCCATAATAGGTAGGTTTGTCTCCTTGTGATTTATTCATGAATGATAAACTTTTACATCAGTTTAAGTTTTGCGGATGTGACCGTTTGTACTTGTCACCGTTAAAATTTACCAGCCGTTGGTACTGCCCATCTATAAAGTTAACGTTAGCAGGCTAGCTAGCTGGTATCATGAATACTTGTGTCTGTACTTTCATGACAAAGTACCAGATTTCTGTCACAAAATTGTCTCTGATCATCCAGACTTGAGTATATTATTGACCACTGTAATATATCGATGGCATAGTGAAAAATAAAACATTAGACAAGCTTTTTTCAGTGTTTTAAAGCTGTAAATATGGCTGACATTTTAGTCCTGAAATAGGGACACTGATCTGTTGAGCCCGTCATGTTCTGAGAGCTGATTGGCTCTGAGACTGATCAGTCAAACGTTCACGTGAGCTGATTGGCTACTCCCGTTGTGTTATGGCTTACCCTGATAGTAGTTGCCAGCAGTTTGAGATAAAGTCACGAATTATCTACAGCTCATTTTCTTCATCTGTCTACTTCAGTGTATTATTATTTTTAAATCAGCCACGAAGAACGTTCAGTACGACCATGAGAGAACATTTGGATCAGGGATGGGTATTGTTGGTCATCATGAGGGCCACATCAAAGTTATTGTCACTTTCCTAGGGCCAAATTGTTACAGTGAAAAACAAATCCTATTAACAAAGCATACTTGTAACCTTACCAGACAACAAATATATCTCTTGTATCAAAAGCCATTTTGAAATTTTTATTTCTGAAACTAAACAGTAATGCTAAATTTGACCATCTGTATTCAGAACCAACACCAGTTTATTTTATTCAACATTTATTTGTATGATGTACAGCATAACAATAAACACTCAATGTCAATTGGAGCCTATACAAAGTTGATGTAAATATGTCAGATTAAGCACAACACTAATTTCCATCTGTATTTGAACAGAAGGTTCTGTTACAATGCATATAATGTAAACTCACATATCATCTGTCCAACCATTATATATGCTGCTTATACCTTTTGTGTATTTGTTGTTGTTGGATCTTCTGCCAGCTGATGCCTGGACTGGTTGTCAGTTGATGCCTAAGGGCAGTTTACTGATACCCCTTTTCCACCAAGCTGGTTCCAGGGCTGGTGCTCGTGCTGGTGCTAGAGCCGGTTCACAGTTGGTTCAAGTGAGAACCGGTTAAGAACCGTTTGCTTTTCCACAAACGGGTGCCGGCCAGAGAGCTACGTCAGCACGTCAATGTATACGTCTGTATACGTCACGCCAGTTTCCCATAACAACTAGCGAACAACAATAAACAAAACAATAAACTTACCAGGCTCTGTGGAGGTTTGCTCCATGGTTGTGTCCTCCTGCATAGACTCCAGCATGGCTGTGGCCGCATTCAATGCCCCGGTAGCGCTGCACGCCGGTCGGTCCCCGAGAACGGCATCGATCATTTTGTAATGCAGGCTGTTAAAACGTGGCCGACCATTGCCACTACGGCCCAGCTCGGTCTTCTGGTCCCTATATTCTTTCTTTATATATTCTTTATCTATATATTCTTTTCAATCTGTTTTTCGCTTACTCCAACCTCGTCTTTTTAAAAATGCCTCTCTTCCGTGTTTTTACTCTGCTAATCCCGCCCCCACCCCCTGATGCAAGCGCGTAGCCCCCGACGTAACCTGGTTCTTTCTGCTGGCCCAGCAAAGAGTTGGTGCTTGCTAAGCACCGGTTTTGAGAGCCAGCAACCGGTGCTTAGTCTGTGGAAAACCAAAGAACGAGTGCTAAGCTGGCTCTAGCTCCGAACCAGCCCTGGAACCAGCTTGGTGGAAAAGGGGTATGAGTGTCTATTTAATCCAATGGGCCTGTTTTTTGGTCTGTGGGAGGAAGCCAGAGTGCCTGCAGAGAAACCACGCTTGCACATGGAGAACAGTAAAACTCGGCACAGAGGCCCTGACCAACACTGGAATTGAACAAGCAACCCTCTTGCTGTGAGGCACGTGCACAACCTGCTGTGCCACTGTGCTTTCCTGTGTGTACACAGTTTGTAATTATGTATTTATTTAGCAATTTAACCTTAATTTCACCAGAAATTACAGCCAGCAATTAAAAAAACACAAAACAGCATGGCAGAGTAGTTATAGATATCTTGTCCATCTGTGGACATTTAAGGGAATTTGACTTACTGTCTACCCTGAATAAGATACTAATTTTTATAAAAAAGTATTTACAGAAACTAGTATAACAAATTAGAAAAGCTATCCTCCATCCAAAGTTGACAGACTGTGGGACGTTTGAAGAGCACAACAAGCCAGCTATCAACTTAATTTCCAATGGGAATCACTGACATATGGCTAGGTTAGATTTGGTTGAATCTAATCTAGTAATTTTTTCAAACTTCTCACTCAATACATATAAGAGGCTTTCTGCAGACTTTCAAATATCTTAAAGGTCTTAAAGTTGAACATTTTATTGTTAAATCCTTAAAAGTGTTGTTAAAGTGTTATTTGTACCTGCATGAGAACCGATATTTTAGATGGCACTTTGATTTAGACCATCTCTATCAAATCTTGTCTGAGCTGCTTTAAAGGAGACATATCATGCTGATGCATGATTTAATACTTGCATATAATATAATAAATTTGAAAACAAAACCTTACACCCCCTGAATTTTCAAAAAATGAGATATTGTATTTTTCTGATATCCTAGAACGAGATTTGATGCCTCTGAAAATAGGTCATTGCGAGATGTCCGCGAGATTTAAATCGTTGTGGCGACACGAGATACATTTCTTTTTATTGGAGTAATCTGATAAAACACTTCCTCCTCTGTGATGTCAGTTAGCCACAAAACCGTCACCGAGGAACACATCCACCAACCAGCAGTATATAGCTCCCTAGCTCACACACACTCATTACCAGCTCTGGCCTGTAGGGGGACTCAATACGCGGTCACTGCTTTGAGCCTGCCGGAAAATACAGTAGAAGAAGAAGGACAGGCTGGCTCTACCCTCTCGGCAGCTCTGATAGAACTGACCAATCAGAGCACAAAGGGCTGTGACGTTGCGAGGTAACTGTAGGTCAGCCTGGAAACCGAGCGTTTCAACGAGAGCTTGATAATGGCCTAAAATGAGGATTTTGAGAACGCTTTTGTGGGGCAATGAAGGAACTAAATGACTTGTACTGAGGGCAGAAATGCTTTTCAGGCCTCCTAGTCTGGCATAGTGAAAAGGAGAAACAAGCATGATATGTCTCCTTTAAAGACTCCTTCAGAAAACACTTGTCCAGTAAACATTAAAAATTAACCTTTCCCAAACATCTGTGCCCTCTTTCACTTTGTCATTGTGTTCTCTGTCTTGGGGAAGATTTTGGTCTTGATATCCTGTTGTAAAATTGACATCTGGCACCCCGGACTGGTTTGTATTGAAAATTAATGGCCTAGTTTGGACAAATCAGCGTCTCAGCTCATAAAAAAGGAATAAAGTTACATTAAGCACACTTACGTTGATTGCAGTTTTTTCTCATGCAAAGAATAGTTTATGTTTTTTTTGTTCTGCCAAAGAGGTTTTTGCGCAGTTTTGTCTTTGTTTGTTGCAAGATTACACATAAAAACTACTGGACAGATTTTTAGATGTCCGTAATGGCATAACTTAAAGAAGATACGATTTTGGTGGCAAGCTGGATAACCATCGGACGTGTTAGCAATTGCTTTTTCTTTATCATTGTCACGTCACACAAATGATGTCATCAACATGATTCTGAGTGCTAGGTATGGGTTTTCAAGGTCAACGAATCACAAAGTGAGCATTACTCCATCATGGAACTATTGCTTATAGATGTAACAGCAATATGTGAGCTACCTTGGATGAGGATTGCACTCTCACTTCTGTCTATTCTCAGTTTGTGTTTTAAAAAGTCTTTAACACTTTTAAGGGGATACTTAACAGGTGGACCTCTTAAAAACATTATTATTCAACTGTATATCATGTCAAGTCTGACAGTGTTTTCTCACATTGTTTTGTTTTTGTTTTCAATTTACAGGAGGGAAAGTGAGATTGTTGGCCTATGAGGAAGCCACGTCGAAAAGGCCAAGTGGCAGCAGGAGGAGGAGGAGATGGAGAAGATGTCAAAAAGTCCAACGGGACAGTTGGTGGGCGTGGGGGTGCCCGCCAGCGGTCCCCTTCCCCATACAGCCTCAAGGCCTCTCCAAGCAGAGAAACCCTGACGTACGCCCAGGCCCAGAAGGTGGTGGAGGTGGAACTAGATGGCAGGCTCCACCGCATTTCTATTCTGGAGCCGCTGGAGGTCATCACTGAAGATGAGATTAAGGCAGAGGACATTAGTGAGTGCAACAGCAACAAGGAGAACAGTGAGCGGTCATCAACCCCCACTGTCAGCGCACAAGCAACCCGCAAACCATCCACACCGCGAGGCCGCAGGAGAGACTCCAAATGTCCTCCTGCTAAGTCGCCGCCGCCGTCTAAAAACTGTTCTAATTCTCTACCACAAACACCTGAAAAGGTAAATACATCGTCCCATCATCACACGAACCTCCCTGAACCCAAGTTCCATGTGCTAGAGACGTTCACACCAGTCGAGGCAGCACCTCTTCCGACTGCCTACTACCGTTATATTGAACAGCAGCCTGAGGAGCAGGAAGCTGTGGCAGAGTACGACATGGACGAGGAGGACACTGCCTGGCTGGAAATGGTCAATTCTGGACGGACATCAGAGGGCTACACGGCTGTCTCACAGGACACCTTTGAGCTCCTTGTTGACCGGCTGGAGGAGGAGGCGTACCGGGAGGCCCGAAGCCGAGCTCCTTCTCAGAGTACAATAGACGACGATGCCTTCTGCTGCGTGTGCCTGGATGACGAGTGCCTCAACAGCAATGTCATCCTTTTCTGCGACTCCTGCAACCTGGCTGTGCACCAGGAGTGTTACGGAGTTCCCTACATACCTGAGGGCCAGTGGCTGTGCCGCTGCTGCCTTCAGTCCCCTCAAAAACCTGTTGACTGTGTTTTATGTCCAAACCGAGGTGGCGCCTTTAAGCAGACGAGCGACAGCCGCTGGGCCCATGTGGTCTGTGCCATCTGGATCCCTGAAGTCTGTTTCGCCAATACAGTTTTTCTAGAACCAGTTGAAGGGGTCAATAACATTCCCCCGGCCCGCTGGAAACTGACGTGCTACCTGTGCAAGCAGAGAGGCCGCGGCGCATCAATACAGTGCCACAAAGCCAACTGTTACACTGCGTTTCACGTCACGTGCGCCCAGCGAGCAGGACTGTTTATGAAGATCGATCCTGTACGAGAGACTAACGTCAACGGGACCACATTTTCAGTGAAGAAGACAGCTTTCTGCGAGGCCCATTCACCAGCAGGACAAGAAAGTAACTCAGACGATGAGAGTGAAGGAAGAGTGGTGGGCAGCAGAGGAAGGGCAAGCAGAGGGAGGAGTGCCTACACACAGAATCACATAACGCCGAAAAAAGGCCGAAAGTCCGAGGAGGATGCCAAGACTGATAAAAAGAAAGGGAAAAAGGGCACAGAGTCACCATCACAACACAGTACTTCACCTCAAGTGTCAGTGCCTCAGATACCCACAAGCAGGTCAGAGTTCACTCTATTTCTGTTTTTGAAGATGTGTTTGTGTTTTCTATTATAACAAAGACAAAATCCCCTCTCTTTGAAAAGTAGTTAAGAGCTCAGCTCGGGGAACGACTCTCCAGAGCCTTTTTCACACATGCAACCCTGATATTATCAGGATAATGTCTGGGCAGCCTGCCCGGGTAATTCACTGACATGGTTGTTCACACTCCCTCCTCTCAGCAGGGAGTGGGCTCTGCTGGAGGGGGTGGGGGGTCATTAACAGGAAGCCCACAGTGTCATATATATGCAGGGGGGTGTTCGTAATGTCAGAAGGGACAAACAATCAAATCAAACAAGGAAATTATCAGGGTAAAATCTGAATGAAAACTCTGCTCTTTTCAGTCATTTTATTGTTTTTTGGGAGTTTTTTTTTTGCTCGGGTGGGTTTTTGTGTCTGTGGTGACTCAAAGAAATTTTTCCAGTAAATGACGAAAGCATCAGGACTTAATGCAGTCTTTGACTTTTATTAAAGAATATACTGCTGCAACTCTATTTAATAAGTAGTATTTTTTTTAATTTGTTCAATAACAAAAAATAAATACAAATAAAAATATTAGAGCTCCATTTGATTGAATTCTTGATCTTGGCCTCCACCATCATGGGAACAGGTTAAGTGAGGTCAAGTGATTACAGGCTGCATGCTATGTTGCGCATTTCGACTCTAGTTTTTGAGCACACTTTCTCTTCTTGTAAGGCACAGTATGTGCACTGCTACTTCCACCAAAACAGATGGGAGATGGCAAAACCCATTCATGCCGCCCAACAGACTGCATGTACAGGCAGACCCATATATCTTGTGGTGCTAAAATCGATGCTGTAATGATGACTACTAGGGCTCTCACTTTATAATCGATATTCGAATTACCGTTCGAATATGGGGATAAATATCCGTAACCGAATAGTAAATAAATATTGGAATGTAAAATATTAAGTGTAGCAGCACATCAGGGCGCCTGGAGCAGTGGGCCGTTTCATCCAACAGAGGGTGCTGTTAGTGCAGCTTGACCATCAGTCACATCCTGTGCTCTCTTGACCTCAGTAAACAAAGAGTTTCCGCTGCGAGCGGACATTAACAGCTCCCAATCATCTGAGGAGAGCTGTGCCGTCGGCTTTTCATCCAAGTTATACAGATGAGTGCAGCGGTGCTTCGTCAAGAGTTTAACCCCGTGTGACTGTGTTGTTTTGGGCAGGGTCTCTACCGAAGGGGCGGATAATAGAGTCTCTGTCGGTGCTACAGACTTCAGTGTTAGCCAGGCTGCTAACTCTACTCGTGTTGCTATAGCAATCAAACAGCCCGCACTCCTTTAGCTTTATACTATGCGCGCGCTCCTAGTCTTTGGTGATGTTGCTAGTATTTCCCCCATTGGACGCAACATCTCTCTGACAAAGATTGCATCAAGCCGAGTTTTCTTTAACTTTGCTTAAGTGTGCCCAAAACTTCAAGCGCTTAGCCCTCATCGACATGTTTGAGCCGGACGGCGGTAGTGACATAACTACATGAGAGTTGAAGAGACGTTTAAGTACCAATAGCAGTACCGTTTTTCCAGATTCTTAACGGTATTCGGGTACCGACCCAATTAGGGACCGATACATGACAGTACCGGTCCACGGTATACATCCCTAGTTACATGTGTGGACAATAAAAATCATAAATGACTCATCATGGTTACTTTTATGGGGGTATGTCCTTTTTTTCCTCTGACAGAAACATCACACAGCATAAGGCTGACATGTCCACAAAAAATCTTTCAAACACTTTCTTGTTTGCCACAAAGACAACTACCAGTTGAACATTTGAGTTTTGTTTGACTTATGAGAGTTTGGGAGAATATTTCATAGCTGATATTAGAATTTTTCCCTGACTGCATGAACTGATGAATATTTCTGTTGTACCACTACAGTCAAATGCTACTGGCTTTCAGGTATTTAGCATTCAGAGCTGTTGTTGATCTCGCCCAGTTAGTACTGATAAACAGTGTTGGGTAGAATCTTGTTCTCCGTAATGAGGCAATATAACGAGAAGTGCACAGCAGGCACAACCTTCCACCAAGGCATTCCTCACACTTGAAGTTGCATTGTTAAGAAAGACATAATTTAAAAAGTACCTGGATTTAGATCATCGCCAAAATGGAATCACTTCTTCTTTGTGCCATGATCATCCGTCCCTGAAATTTAATCAAAATTGGTTCATGACTTTCTGTGCTATCACCTCCTTTGTGAAGTTAAACATACAAAGTGATTAATAAAGTAAGGGATTACAGTTCAACAATGATAATAATGTTCCTAGTGCTAATCACAGTATTCTTAGGCTTCTGAATTATATTTTTGGAGGAGGAAAAGGAATTGGTGAGCTGTACTCAATGGCTCAAAGGAACTTTACTCTGTTTGCTATGAAGTCCATTATAGATTAACTGTTGTAGGTTTGTGTACTATGAAGTAAGAAAAGTAACATCTCCTATGTGAAATATTAATGGTATATAAGTAACTCATTACAATTTTTAAATAAATTGTCCCAACACTGATATTGTACATTTGTTACACACAAAGTTTTATGTTGCAGGACGCTGAGCTCATGTGAATACCACTCAATAGACCAGCTTCCATCTGTCTTTGTTGCACAGGCTAAACACAATATGCAAAGGAGTCACCCTGCAGAGGAAAAACCAGTTCATGCAGAGGCTGCACAGCTACTGGTTACTGAAGCGCCAGTCGAGGAACGGTGTGCCGCTGGTCCGGCGTTTGCACTCGAATGTTCAGTCCCAGAAGAATACCGAACAGGTCAGTGAACGGTCTGAGTCTTTGAAATAAGCAACCTAAAAATCAATGTTAACTTTGACCACACTTTTTAATTTAGTTTGAATTATACTCCAATTATAGTTGGACAAATTGTTTTAATTTTTGTTGAGTTTTAGTTCATGAAATGTCACATTCTAGTTGACAAAATGTACTGTAAATTTAGTCGACTAAAATATGAAGTGTGAGGCATTTTTTGTTTCCTTGAATATCTGAAGTCGTGTTTTACACTTGAATAAAAAAATGAAACATCTAATAACCCTTTATTGAAAGATAGTAAAGTTTGAATGTAGAAATTAACAAACAAATTAAACTTTTGTGTGAAATGCAGTCACCTTTATTTAGGTTTCCTGGCAGAGCATCTCAGTTACAATACCAGAACTGACAACAAACAGTGAACCTGCTCAACATGTCAATTCAGAAAGAGAGCAGATCTGATTGGATCACTCTTGTTGCCAACTTGTCCCGCCACCACAGAGCTAAGGCAGCTGTGATTGGATGTCCCTCTTAACTCATCCAACCTTTCCACACAACCAAAGTAGCTGTGATTGGATATATTCACAACTTGTCTCTATTTTCTACATGACCAAATTAGGTCTGATTGGATTAAGTCTTTATCAAACATTTTCGTCAAGTTTTTATTTGTTAATGAAAATGTCTGTTAATTTAGTTTCAGTTTTTGTCCACATACACTTTTTTTCATTAGTTACTGTCCAATTTTGGTTGATGGAGGGGGATAAAGGTTATTGATGAAAATTATGACAAAAATAATTTGTCAACAAAATTAAATTATTTGCTTTACTCGTAGCCTGAGGTGGACGAGAAGGTGTCTGCTGCAAGAGAAGCCCTGAGGTACTGGCAGAAGTTGCGGCACGATCTGGAGAAAGCCCGGCTGCTGGTTGAGCTCATACGCAAGAGGGAGAAACTGAAACGGGAGCAGGTAAGCATGTGCTGCAGACGCTCCTTGTTTTGTTTTATGTTTTTGCTGACAAGGTCTTTAACATTTAACAAAAACAATCAAGTTCGGCTTCATGGTGATTCTTTTCTTTCACATTCAGCAGCCAGGAAAGCCATTTGTCTGAAGATGTTGTTGTAATGGCAACCCCCCACTGCTGTTGACATACTTAACAAATCCTCTGGCACCAACAGGTCAAAGTTCACCAAGCCTCTCTGGAGATGCAGTTGACCCCAATGTTGATGCTGCTCCGCTCCACCCTGGACCAGCTACAGGAGAAGGACACGGCCCAGATCTTTGTGGAGCCAGTCGACATAAAGGAGGTTAGAAGAATCACTGAATGAATAAAAGCGCAACATAAATATAGTCTGTATTTAGGTTTGCATTTTTCTTGTCAAACCTTTAAATGTTTCTTCAGATGAATGTGGGGCTCTCTTTTAAAATAAAGACCCCTGAGTTAAGCCCCATTTCCAACAGAGGGTTCAGTTCAGTTTGTCTCGGTATGGCTTGCTTTTTATGACATTTCTGTAGCCTAAAACCGGGACAGGACCCCTTGCAAGCGAACCGTACCTTCCTACTTTTGGGACCCTTCTGTTGGGGTGCCAAGCATACCAATCCGACCCCAGAAGGTGGAGCTAAAAAAAGACTGCAGTCCCGTTGATTGGTCGAAGGAGACGCCACTTCCCGTGCGACAGCGGAACAACACATAACCCTGCCATGTTTGAATCTCCATTCATCTTCTTGAAAATAACTCTCACAGCACACAGCCTTCTCTGAAACAAAGCTTGGTTTGACTTCGTAACAAAAAGCCACAAAAAAGAAGAATTGCTGGATGTTTTCCATTGTTTCTATCTGTTTACTGTGTCGCGTTTTCTTCTTCGTTGTGTTTAATAGCCGGGTACACTGTGTTACGCTGCTATGACATCATGCTATCAGCATCCGGCTTATTCGCCGCCTACCAAGTAGGGTTCGGTTGTCTGTGGAACGCAACCAGGATTAGGGATGGGAATCGAAAACCAATTCCAGTTGAGAATCGTTAACAGCTCCATCAAAGAATCGATATCATTAATCTTTTTGCTTATCAATTCTCTTATCAATTCCATCCACTGACAGGGTTCAGAAGCATCAGAATTGTGACTTAATCCTAACTGCACCTACTAGACAACCTTAAGTAAGTGGACACACCAGCAATTTGAAGAGGCAGTTATACATGCTGTGACATGTGTTTGACATTGTTGCCACGAAAATAAGACCAACATTTGCTCACATGGGATATCTGCAGGAATCGATAAGGGAATCGTTAAAGAATTGGATCGATTAGCAGGATCGTTAACAGCATCGATATTGATAAAATCTTATCAATTCCCATCCCTAACCAGGATCAGGCTTTACCAATCCAGCCTGAGCCAAACCGTGCTGATCCCTACCAGACCACATGGTGGAAACAGGGCTTTAATTTCTCCTGGCATTAGAAGGTTGTGTCTGAGAAATCTTGTTTCATAAGTTTTCCATCATGTGTTCATACCAGAAATGTGTTTTAATCTAAAACCAACTATTTTAAAACCTGTCTTCTAAACAGCTTGATTCATCTAAAATTGACTGTTGGTTAAATAGAGAGAGTAAACAAAGCAATTAAAGCAGATGGTTATAAATAAGTTAGTGTGTGTGATAATTTAAGCATAGTGACTTCTGTTTCATGCAGAAGCTGCTTTTTGAACATAATGGTGGCTACACGCTGAATAATTTTAGGCCTAATTAGCACCCACTGTTGACCTGATTCAATTGTAGCATCTAGTCTTTGGTGGAAATTTCCAGCAGTAAAGCTATTTTAGGTCAGTTGATCAAGCCTCTTGGATCCCTAATCTTAAATACTGAACATGTTTGATCCTTGGATTTCAATCAGATGTGTACTCCTACTAGAAGGTAGGAACAAATCTTAACTTTTCAGAAGGAACCTGTCACATCAAGCAGCAAAACTGCGTGCATACAATTATCTTTTTTGGCTTATTGGTCATTTTATATCTCATCATGTTCACAAGTTCTTCAACCACATTAAATCCTTAATTTAAGTGTTTAAGCAGGCAATCAGAATCATGGACCGGAAACCAATGAAATGGCATCACTGCCGTATTTTAAGAAAACACAACCCTCTCACCTTTGAAAATTGTATGAATTTCCGTATTCTTTCATTGTTTTTTTAAATGTCTAAATAGTGGTATTCAAGTGTCACCACTGTTTTCTGAACTGGCCAGCAGGCATGAGAGCGGCCACACAAGCCTCCACCAATGGTGATTGTCTTGTCCCAAGATACAAGACTTCATTCTGTCAGTTTTTTCTGCAAAGGGGACAAACTCTGGAATTCTCTGCCCACTTATCTTAAACTACAGACCAGCTTTAACAAAGGGCTGGATCAGTGGCTAAAATCAAAACAACAGTGCTCACATGAATAGTTTTAACTGGTTGATTGCTTGACCATGTTGCCTTGCTTATCTTACATAGCTTATCTGTTTATTTATCTGGAAAACTGCATCTCCTTTATTGTCGTAATGTTATTGTACACTGCATATTTTTTCTCTTTCTTCTCTTACTTTTATTTTATCATTTCAAAAACAGTGTTAAAACTGTTCTCATTTCTGCAGTCTCCCATTTTTTATTAAATCAGTTAAGATTTGAAGATCATCAGTGCGACAGTGAGACTTAATTTTTGTCCCTCCTGAATAAGATCTAGAACATTTCACAATTTGCTAAAACACATGTTGGTGGTTTGGTTGATTTACGCTTTAGTGTTGTTCAGATTGTGGTCACTCAGTTTGGGACCTGGGGTGCTCAGAAGTTCTTTTCTCACGTAGCTAAATATTGCGTATGAGATGCAAAACAAGGATCTGTTCTCACTCAAACATCTGTTCCATGGATTTACATTCTGCTACTGGTGTTGTGAATGCTATTGTGTATCTACTCTTCTAGTTATTAATGCTAAAGTCTTGTCTGTCTTTCCTTTAGGTCCCAGATTATCTGGAGTTCATCAACCAGCCCATGGACTTTTCCACAATGCGCTCCAAACTGGACAGCCATGCCTACCGCTCAGTGTCTGACCTGGAGAGCGATTTCAACCTGATGGTATCCAACTGCCTCCTCTACAACAACAAGGACACAGTCTTCCACCGGGCAGCGCTGCGGCTCAGAGACTTGGGAGGCGCCATACTGCGCCATGCCCAGCGACAGGCTACCAACACCGGTCTGGACCTGGACACTGGCATGCATCTGGCAGAGTCACCGCAGAAGAGAGATTTTTACAGCTGCACCTGGGAGGACAGTAAGTCAGACTTTTGATACTGATGACAAATGTAAACACATCATAGTGTTTCCACCTTATAGGATTGATCATCAGCTATGGTCAAGGGAAACAAAGGATATATTCTGTTACTAATTATACATCATCACACTTCAGATGTAATCATGGATGGGTTTAATGTTTTGGGGTTTTTTTTAGATTAAAGGGATAGTACAGTTTTTTTGAAGTAGAGTTGTATGACCTTCATTTGGCATAAGTGCATTAGATGCAGTAGAAAATAATGTAGCAATTACAAAGGGTATTTTCTCCGCCTACAAGAACTCCCATCAAAAAATAATATCACAGTTTAAGAGTACTCTACCTGGAAATATTTTTGAGTGCATTAACTCTTTGGGAAAAAAAAGTTTATCATGAGCTAACTGACTCACATCACGTATTTTCCGTATTCCAACATTTCCCAATTCCAGATAAACTTTATTTTTCAGAAAAGCTAATGCGCAGGAATATTTCTTGGTAGCGTACTCTTAAATTGTGGCACTTCAAACTAGGGCTGAAAGATTTATCGTTTTCAGATCGAAATCGCAATTTTAGACAATGCAATTTTGTGATCACCAAAGCAGCAATTTTTTGCAGCGCCCCTGACTTACTCAGGATCTGTTGTGTCAAGTATTATACACATACTGTTTTACAAATTTGTAGACAGTCTATATATTAAAAGTGCTGGTAAGCAGGTCAACAACACAAAGCCTCTGTTTAGGAGTAGAAGTTAATGAAAACAGATTATTTATCATCACTATTGAAGGTGAATAATGTGTTAAGTGTTTTTCATCATTTATTTCCTTACTGTTGTCTGTACTGTAAACAAAGTGAATTTTGCACTGAAGTTTGATTTGAAAAAAAAATTGTGAATTGCAATATCTGCCAGAAAAATCGCAATTCAGTCTTTTCCTAAAATCGTTCAGTAAAATCGTAAAAAGGTCTCTTGCTTTTCATGGTGACGGTTTATGTCTGTTAGAAGCAGATTGGAAGCATGGAAAATATTTTCTTACTATTGTAAATGATACTTTTGATCTATAATAGCAGACATCCAGTAATTATGAGGTAAACCATTATGGTGGATGTGTTCTTTCTGTATGTTTAGACACAGCTAATGTACTGGCTGTAAATACTGTAAAAAATGAATATCTGCTGATACTGATGTTTCTCCGATAACACCATGCATCCCTAATTTAAAGTTTAAGTTTAAAACCAAATGCCTATTTCATAAGAAATCAGTTCTCCTGTGTTGCAGGAGAATGTTATTGTACATAAATTTGAAACATTTTGCAACTTCCAGTTGGTAAAAATTAATAATTCATAGTTAATAACAAAATACTCTAAATTGTAAACAAAACATAAATCATGTATTGTCCAGAAGTATTACAAATCACAGAGCTATCTGGTTGTGACCAGCAATGCGACAGTTATTTTCAAAGGTGTTATTTGGAATGTTCATGCACATTGTGCCTCCAGAGTGTTCATACTTACATAATACCCAAATAATCCCGCTCTGATCACCAGCGAACCCCAAAAATGTCTCCTGTATAGCTACAGTAAGCTGGTGCAAGTAACTGTACATTGGTGGAATGTTCATGCTAGCTTCACTGACAACCCTCTTCTCACTGGTTATGTCCAGTCGACAGTGTGCTGGACCCAGACAACAGGCTCCACATGACTGTGGAGGAACAGCTGAAGGAGCTTTTAGAGAAGCTGGACTACGTCACCTCCATGAGATGTAGCGGTGCAAGAACAAAACGCATCCGCCTGCTTCGGCGTGAAATCAACAACATCCGCAGACAAGGACAAAACCCCCGCCACAGCCTTCATAACGGACACGTAAAAGACGAAGAAGATGAGGATGAGGAGGAGGATGAGGAGGAAGAAGACGACGACAAAGACACCAAGGCAGACAACGGCCTGTCGTCCTCAGACAAAGGTAGGGGAGGAAATCCCAGATGTTTCAGCAGTATGAAATTGCCAATGCATGAAGCTTTTAAGCCTCTTTTTACAATGAGACCAGTTGTGAACATGAGCTAACAGAACATTGTCCTCAGGTAATTGAGCCAGGGTCCCCCCCACGCACCAACCCCAACCACCCCACTGTCTCCAGTCTAGTAAGTAGGGGCCCACAGAGTCTCGTTAGCCATGGCTGCCTCACAACTCCTCTCCCAGTGCACTCTATGTCTGCACCTCTTCTCTGCATCACTCTCATAGACTCACCACTCTCCATGGCCACGCACAGTCATACCATACCATCCCACTTCTGCCTCCAGGCGGGTCTAGTCCAACAGTCTGGATAGTGTAGAGGAGGGCAGCACAGCACGTCAGATCTGTGTCACTGAGTCTTCAGATACAGCCATGTCACCATGTTGCGGATGTTCAGTTGTGAGAGCAAAGTTTTCAGCTCACCCGTCTTAATTAGGTCCTCCATATCTACAGAAAACCTCACCTTCCTCTGAGCTGTGGTTAGAGTTGTAAACTAAAGTGTACCTCATTCTGAAGTGACGCCATATTCCAGTGTGAACACAACACCACCACATCACACGACATACTAAATGGGCATTGACTTCTGAGTGAAACTGAGTGAAAGTGAGTTAATTTTTTCCCCCTCCTTACAGAAGATCTGAAATCCACATCACCTCCAACACTGGAACCAACGGGTCCGGCTCCTCCTCCCCGGCAGGAGGACACGCCTCTGGAGCCGCCCACCCTCAGGCCAATCACAGGGGATCCTGACCCCCCCAGCTGGCCCTGCAAACGCCTAAAGCTGGAAGTAGACCTCTCAGAGAGCACCACAGAGAACAAAAATTGCACTAAAGCTCCCGAGCGGCCCGCGACGCCTCCTCCCATACTGCACAGCCAAGAGCAGGTGGTGCCCAACGGCTTGCCTGAGCCCATCACCCCCTCAAAGCCCACCACAGGGGGGGTGGGACGTCGGACTTCTGTGCTGTTTAAGAAGGCAAAAAACGGAGCGAAGCTTTTCAGGGAGCGGGACAGTCCGCTGTTGAATGGAAAGGGACCCCAGGAAGACAACACAAGCAACACCTCGACAGCACCCAGCTCCACATCGAGTACCCCATCCTCAACACCCCTGTCTACTCCATCCAAGACCCCACAGAAAAGCCCTGGACCACCGCCCCTCAGTGAGCAGTGCACCCCCAGTAAGGACACGTGTTTGGATAGTGAGCGGGAGAGGACGCCGAAACATGCACTGGAAAGTGGTGAGAACTTTGATTCAGTCTCTAATTTAAGACCACCTATCTGAGAGTGTTACTGTCGCTGGGGTCTTCACTCTGACGTGATCCTACAAAAATAGTTATCCTGAGAGTTTGGTTTGATTGTATGATGGTAGTAACCTGACACACCAGATGGACTGTTCAGTATATTTCACTAATCCATCTGGGAGAGAGTCCATAGAAAGTGTTTGAGGAGGGCAGAACTGTTCAGAAGCATATCTGACTGGTGATTGGATGATCATTCTGTCAGTCAGCAGTCGTTACAGGCCAATCAGATAATGCAGTAGACTGTGATACTGCGTTACAAAACGTGAGCAGCTTCGTACAACAAACTCAAGTCAAAACATGAAGCAGAGCGAAAATAACCTTATGATAGAGAGGTTTGTTATGTTATTTGTTTTCATTATATACAGAAATGCAGTGAAAATCTGATGAAAACTGCTACTGAAGTTGTTAGCGTCTATGCTAATCTCAGTTAGTGAGGTCAGTTTCTGCCGACGTTTCACTCGTCTCTCTCACCTTTTCCTGCTCTTAAAAACTGATAGGACTCCCCTGCTTTGGGCCAGTGTAAATGTTGGTACCCTTAAATTAAAGAAAGGAAAAGTCAACAATGGTCCCTGAAATAGCTTGAAACTCACAAAAGCAGTAATAAATAAAAAAACTCCTGAAAATTAACTATTAAAAATCCGACATTGCTTTTGAATTGTGGTTAAACAGAATCATTTTAGAAAACAAAATAATGAAACTATACATCATTTCTTTACTAAATGAAAAACAAACAGCACTTGAAGCATTCCTCTGTATAAAAGATAGTTTGGCTCTCACTGCTGACATGTATTGGCGTGAGTTTCTTCTACAAAGTGGCTTATGTTTTGTATTTTACACTGCAGCACTAGCTCCTGCCTACTACATAATCTGATGGGCCTATTATGAATTTGATTGATGGAATGATTTTCCAGTCACCTGTCAGGTGTCCTTTTGAATGATTCTGCCAATTTGCAGACACTTCCTGTGGACTGTTGCCCAAATGGAAAGTGAAATGTGTGAAATTATCCTTACTACTGAGATGTTTGTTGTTTTGATTTTTTTTTCCAGTTACTAAAGAAATGTGATCTAGATCTGATAGAATTGCTGCTGAAGTTGTTACTAGGGCTGTAATCAACCAAAGAAATTGTTGGTCGACTAAAACACAGCAATTGTCAACCAAAAATCGACCAATGCCGGGGGGGCCGGGGGCATAAAATTCAGCGTGGACTGGGTGAGGGATGCCGCTGTTGCAGCGGGCAGCGGGCAGGTGCGTATGCAGTTATAAAACGAATAAATGATTATTAGTAGGGCTGGGACGATTCACTTTTCTCCCGATACGATTTATTGCGATTTTTTTAGGTGCCGATACGATTTAAATTGCGATTCTACGATATTGCCGATTTTTGCAATCTTTAGTTAGCTTTTTTAAAACCAGTGAAAAAGATGAACAATGATGATGCCTACAGACTATATCAGGAAAAATACACATCACATGTGAGTCTGTTTTTAGGATTTATTCAGCAATATATATTAACCAGCTGTTTATGCTCCCTCTCTTCAAAAGCCTGGATTGCATATAAAAAGTGGCTTATTATCCCTTCAGGCAACAGAGTTTTTCAAGAAATATTCAGTTTTGCTATCAAGATTTAAAAAGGCTATAGTTTCAAAGTGGTTAGTTTTCCCAGCCATCATCATCACTGTAATTTACGGGCCGAGCATGAACGCCTCTGCTGCCTGCACTGTTTACCCCCGGCTTCTCCCTCGTTTGACCAGAGCTCCGCGGTCTTTCTCATTCTCCGCTAACACCGTCACTTTTCGCGGTGTTTTGAGCTTCCCTGCATCCCAGACTATGTACCCTCTTCGGCAGTCGCCGGCTATGGAGAGGAAAAGCTCTCGGTATGTACTGCTCCGGGACTGTAATGGCGCGCTGCGCCGCTCCCGCTGCGCACTCGCTGCCAGTTTCGTCCTCACTGGACGACTGACCGTCATCCTCAGAGAGTAAATATTCCTCAGATTCAGAGTCAGACAGTACTTGACAAAGTACTCTCGGCATCATGAGTACTCTCTATCACTCTGTGTCTCTCTCTCTGCTCCGCTCCACAGCCTCTGCAGCCACACTCGCGTCCCTCGGTCCGGTGTGTGTGTTTTAAAATAAATATACGCCGAAACTTTGAATAGAAACCTGTCACCTGTCCACTATCTGCTGGTGAAAAGTAGTAAATCTACTCAGCACTATTTTAACAGCTATGGCCTGTTTTATCCAGCAATGTCGCTTGCCTCAGTTTGGCGACTTTAGCGCTTATAGTGTGCGTGGGGGGGGGGGATATCGATTTTTGAATAAAAATATCGATTTTAAAATCGGCAGACAAAAAATCGCGATACTTGGGTGTATCGATTTTTTCTCCCACTCCTAATTATTAGACTAGAATATTGACATGTGCTTGAATAAAAAAATTGAAATGAACGTTAAATACATTAAAATGGTGTTCTGAGACATGATGGGGTGCTCAGAAAATACCCCCATTTCACTTGATACGTTTCTCCTGATGAAATGAACTGCAGGGGAAAAAAATAAATTGACACATTTGGTCGACCAATCAGAATTTTGGTCGACTGAGCACGCATCGACCAATTAGTCGACCAGTCGACTTGGACTTTACAGCCCTAGTTGTTCCCATCTATGCTAACCTCCATACAAGCAGCCACTTCCTGCTGTTGCTTCACTCTAAGCTCCCACTTCTTCCAGCTCTGAGGGACGCTGATTGGTCCGTGCTGCTTTGTGCCGCTCTCAATCATTGTAGACTGGAGCTTGGTAAAATGGATCAGCCAGATCACAGACACTGAATCAGGCTGATCCAGCTGCTCTTCTCGGTTACACTGTCTGGGTTTATTTTGTACTATAATTATTGTGAAGTGTTCCAACTACAAACACCTGTTCTCAGACCACAGTCTGTTACTGCTCTCTTACCTGATGTTGCTATTCAAGCTAATCTGACATGTCTCTCCTTTTCTGTCAGGACTGACTAACGGCTTTAACAAGCACAAAGACGGCGGGTCCGACTCTGAGTACAGCCCTTGTCCAGTCCTTCAAAAAGAAATGTAAGGCGTGATGTGTCTGTCAGTACTGCCTGCTTTGTTTTTTTGTCGTGATTGAAAATGTATTGACATTTGAACCTGTGGTCTCCCAGCTGCTCACCGCCCAAAAGAAGCCTCGGAAAACCTGCTCTATCCAAAGTTCCCCTCTTGGACATTGTCAATGGAGACTCAGACTACACTGGTATGTCAGTTTAGTGTACTTGCGTTACAAACTCAAATCTCCAGCCTGCTTTATTCATATTTCCATTAAAATTGTAAAAAAAACTGCTTCTGATCTCCAGGTAGTGGAAGTCAATCCTCTGAGGACGACAGAGAGCTGGAGCCGCTGGAGCTGGTGTGGGCCAAGTGTCGGGGCTATCCCTCCTATCCTGCTCTGGTAACCATTTAGGCTAAGTGCTTTAACTGAAACAGCATGATGAGATTTCAGTTTTTAAGATGCAGTGTGGTTTGTGGAAAGCTAGTAAAATCTGTTTATGAGGTGCATCTATCATAGGTTTCAACATATGTCATCATTAAATACTTTAAAATCCAGTTTATATGCTCCAGAGGTGTACAAGTCCCTCTGTTTTTGGCCTCCCTTGAAGGAAAGGGAGGTTTTAACTTCTTTCTGTTTCTGTTTAGTTGTGTCTCATTAATTCCATCTGTTTCTGACATCAAGAGTTTATGCCTCTGTGTACTATAAAAGGGTTGTTAAGCTCTCAGCCGTTGACAGCAGCTGTAAAGAACCGACTTGCAGCTTGTAAATTGCTTTGCTCTACTCACTGGTCACTTGTTCCTTTTATATGAGGAGTCTTTCAGATCAGAACAGCTCTTCATAAGTTTTCATCCTAACAATGTGCTTGTGTTTTGTGCAGAGGCAGGTCAATCAGGCAAACTCCCAGCCACAGGGTCAGAGTATTTTGTGCAATAAAATTAGATGAGCACAGGATCATGTTCAGTCAAAATGTTAAACTCACCGTCTCTATCATAATTTTTATGATGTGGCTTCCTTAACTCCATTAACTAAAACTTACAATCTTGGGGGTGCTGGTTTTGCAGAATGTGGCACCTGTGTGCAAACTGTGAGTTTGGGATTTTGCCTTGTGTTTGTGACCGGGATTCGATCCCCGCCTGGGGCATACTCGCATGTCTTCCCTTTTCTAAGTCAGTCCACTGTCTCTCCACTGTCAATGAAGGCTAGAAGCCCCAAAATACCTTTAAAAATATTATCTAGTGTGTTGGTCTTGGTTTAGTTGCTTTTAAATTATCCCTCGAGGTCACAGTTGTAACAGAGAATCCAACTGTCCATGAAGTAATAGGACTGCAGAACCAGAGTTAAAGATATATCCTCATGAAACAGCATATTACTTAAAATGTATAATTGCCTTTTTTAGGGATGCACAATATTAGATTTTTGGCAGTATCCAATATGCCAATATTTTAAAATTGTATCATGACTGATACTGATGTTTCTGGTCAAGAAGGCAGGCTCTGTGCCCAACAAAAATGGACTCGTTTCTTTCTGTGTTACAGTATTTTTTAAAACAAGGAAGTCGGAATTTAACTCCAAAATGAAAGCCTTGTTTCTTAAATGTACTCATGCAGTGATGAAAAGGTACATCAATGTTGTACATTTGTGTAATTTGCAGATATTCCAGCCGATGTGTGTGGTTGATATATCAGCTGTAAATATCTGCAAAAATGTCAGTGTAGGCTGATGCTGATGTTTAACTTTTTAGGCTGATATTGGCCGATACTGATATCAAACAAATAATATAGTGCATCCCTACCTTTTTTAAATGTTCTACATCATTCTGTTGTGCTCACAGTTTAGATACAGTGGCAGGTAAAAGAACATATACTCCTTTCAGACTGGCCAAAAACCTGTTTAAACCCAGTAACAATCAGCTCCTGTCAGCAGTTTTAAAGGGTTTAATCAACATTTCGACCCGGGTCGACTGACCCTGCACGCGACACAGGTTTTTATGGGCTTCATGGGAATGTCACACACGGGTTGACCCGCTAATTTCCATCATGACGTCAGCGTAACATGCCCACAGCATAATATCATGTCCTTGGTCGTGTTTCATTGCGCTGATGATGTCATTAACGTGAAGACATCAGCGTGATGCGCCAGAGGAAAAAACAACGGCACACAGCTCGTCTGCTGCTGGTTAATCCCCAGGTCTGCTGGCAGTGGGAAAGGAGTCACTTGCTGATTGTTTGCGGGTTAACCTGCATTGAAAAAAAACGTGTTTACCCGCCAATTTTAGTGTGAAAACAGTAATAGAGACGGATACATTTTTAAATCAACCTAAACAGTGGCAGGTAATTAAACATGTCTATTTCCTACCCTGCCCCATGGTTTCTGTTTTCTTAAAATTCAGAATTATGATTTTAGTCAAGAAGACGGTTAAAAGTTGAGTTGTGCAGCCTTGTCTGTATTGCTGTGTCCTAACAAATAAGTCATAAAGCATAAACTAGCAATTCCCTTTTTCTGAAGTCGTAAATCGTGTTTATCAGCTTAGTAAGAGCTCAGAACCCTTTCAGACTGACTGTGTGTTTGTTCCCAGGTAATTGACCCTGAGATGCCAGAGGAGGGTCTGCTGCATAACGGGGTACCCATCCCGGTCCCACCCAAAGAAGTCCTCCATCTGGGAGAGCAGAGGCAGGAGGAGATGAACGAGAGGCTCTATCTGGTGCTCTTCTTTGACAACAAGCGGACATGGTGAGAGGACAACAGACATTTATACAACACAGGATGACCCAACCGATAAGGGCTGGATAAAGAAACCAACTTTACACAAGATGAATACAAGAATAGATCTTTATTGTCTTTATATAAGCACATTTTTGGCACCAGAATTTGTACCATAAAGCATAGTTTGGCATCCTCTGTGGCAGCAAAGAACACGAATAAATAAACATTATAATTGTAGGTACAATATTCAGCCATTAGCATTTTGGCAGCAGATGTAATGTATACAATAAAATTTCAATATATTTAGAAGATTAAAAAAACTGCATCCATCTATTAACAGCCAGCCATAACTAAAGATCAACGCTGAAATGATGAGTGTGCAGAACTTCTTGTCTTTGGCTAACAGCGTATTGAACAGATGGCTGTGTCGTACAATTTGTGTTTTACAAATAGAATAAAGTCAAAACAAGAACCAGCTGGAGTACTCAAATGAAATGCAGTAACTGCTGCAAGAGCTACTTTACCAATGTTATTTAAAGCACCAGCAGTGTGCTTTTTCAAATTATCAACACACTTTAGTATGGTTATATGTCCCCTCTGTGCACAAGACAAAAACTGTATGACATCAGGGCTTCTCTGATGCACAGCACCAGTAGCTGTCTGAGACATCTCAAGACCATTGGCTCAGACTGTTAACAAAACGAAGCGGAGTTGTTGAAAACATGGCACTGGCAGTACTGAACTGAGAAATGATCACAGAGTAGATCGGTCGACCAATCAGAGCAGACTGGGCCATGCAGGGACTCGGTATGTGAAAACTAGAAGGTTATTTGAATGTGAGTTGTTGTGTTACCTTAGCAGTTCTCAAAAATCAAATTATTAATAAAACCCTTTCAAGGCAACACATGGGCTTTTTTTAAATAAATGCACATCTTTTGCTTTTACATTATTGGTATTTCTGTTTAAATTTATGTTAGAGGGCTTCACAGAACAAATAAAGTTAATGAAGGTGTCAGTTTAATCTTTTTCTGATCTGATATTAATGCAATAGAAAAGAAAAATACATTTTGTGCAAACAATATCCCTCAGTAATTGTGTTTTTACATGATGTCATAGTTTTCTGTTAGTTTGATAAATCAAGGGGAACCACTAGCCGCCCTCGGAGTGATGGTGCTTTTTAAAACGTGATTTATGTATTTTTCTTATTCACATTAAACATGATGCAAACAGCTATAAATGAGGCCAATGTGACTGACTAGGCTACTTTATTTATCATACTTTAAAGCCTCTGTTTTGAGTTTTTAAAATGCAGTGTGGGTTTTAACAGCAGGTAAATATCCTGTTTGTTAGGGGAATCAGTCATGGGTTTCAACATAATTCAACATTAAATACTGTATGTAACACTGTTTCTACAGCACAGGGATGTGCAGGTTTTTTGTCTTTTCATGAAGGAAGTCAGAGGTTCAGCGTTTTTGTTTATGTGTTGTGTGTCATTGTCTGTTTGTGCTTCTGCTTTCTATAATCGGGTTATTGAGCTCTAAGCCTGTGACAGCAGCTGTAAAGTAGGGCTTTGGAGCTTGTAAATGGCTTTGCTCTCCTCACTGGTCACTTGTTGCTTTTATTTGAAGGGAGAAATAATTATTATTTGATTAAAATAACATTTCATGTCACAGTTTTCCTCACTTATAAGGTTGTGCAGATTTTAAAGGCTAAATTGTTAAGTCATTGTGTTAATGATCCAAACATTTCGCCTTTATTCAGGCCTTTAAAAGCTCACTGTGTTTAAGAGAGAAGCTTTCACATGACTTTACTGCAGGTAACAAAAGGTTCTGCAAATCCAAAGTAACTTTTTGACCATATGAAGCAGACTGGCAGTGAAACACTGAACCAACTAAAATGTCTAAAATCATCTCAGCTCTCATGCTCAAAGTCTCTAACAGTCTTTATCCGTGTCTTTGGTGCTGCAGGCAGTGGCTCCCGCGGGACAAGGTGACACCCTTGGGTGTGGATGACACAGCAGACAAACTGCGCATTATGGAGGGCCGCAAGTCCAGCATCCGCAAATCAGTCCAGGTGGCCTACGACCGAGCCATGATCCACCAGAGCAGGGTCAGCCACAACCACGGCTTTGTGACCTCCAACTACCTGTAGAGGGCGACGGCGAGCCCTGTGCGCTCCCTCAGTCAGCCACTATGCATTTCTCCCTGTCTTAAAGCGGCGGGCGTGCAGAGCCCTGCTGCTGCTGAGTTTGTATTCACACTGTGGTCTGAAGAGGAAACAGAGTCCAGGACTGTAGTTCTTTAGTAAACCACTAGAGTGCGACACCGAGGCCGTGTGCCCCTGTGGTTTTTAATGTGGAGCTCCAGAGAATGAAGTCACTTTGTAGTCCACCTCGCTGAGGTCAGTCAGACTAAATCAGGTGTGTGGAGGTTTGTTCTGACTCCACCCAGATGTGTTGAAGGTGTGTGTCTGGATCGAACATAAAAGAATTCCCCTTTATTTTCTATAAAGCTACTGCCAAGGAATCAAATTGTCAGAAAAGAGATTTGACATATTTATATGAGCGCAGAAGACGTGTGAATGGATCACTGCCATCTTTTATACAATAGCTTTTTACATTTTACTCTTTTACAAAGACACTTGTATATTGTAACGGCACACTTTGTGTACATATGTACGTGTATTATCAAACCCAGTTTAATTTAATGTTGCTGTTTTTAAAACGCGTATTTCAATCAACCCACACAGGGCAAAGCGAGGCTGTGTATATTTGTGAACATGAAATAATTCCTGACTTGCTGCAACTTCTTAGCTTGTCTGATGTACTTTCATTGTGCTGTGTGTGTATGTGTGTGTGTGTACATTCAGAGCATACGACACAACGAGCCATTGTTCTTTATATTTGAATTCTCTTTTTGATACAGAGAGAAATAATTTATTTATGGAAGACAGAATATAGAAATAAAGCTATATTGGTTTAAGTGGAGAATGAAATCTTATTTAAAACAGAGGGAGGATTAAAGACATGCAGCCAACATTTTAACTGAGGACTTAACGTTTGGTTTGATTTTAAGGATTTTAGTTAAAAACTGACCATCATCCTTCACTGTCGACACCCCAGAAGATTTAATTTATTGTCCAGAGCCCTGTTTTATCAGATGGAAAATGACACCTTTATAAGCTTCTGCTACCTGCATATTTTACCTGCTCACCAAATATTTTGTCTGAAACCAGTATTTCCATATTTTGGGAAATAAATGCTCTATTAAAAACCTTTTGGGATACTTAATGGCAGTTTTGTGTCTTTTCTTGCTATAAACTTCAAAGTGAGGCTTTTGCTGTGATGCAGGATTTTTTGTTAGTTGTGTCGCTCCAAAAACACATTTCTGGCTTCTTTATTACTTGGTGTGTCTTCATAATAACCTGTGTTGTGCATACATGACCTCTGGTTTAGATTTGTTTGTTTTTTTATTTTATTTAAAAAAAAGTGTATTTTGCAAAATAACATACCTTAAATGATCCATTTCCCGCACCTTTTTTCCCTGACACTCAAAGCAGACCAATTAAATCAAAAAGCCTTGTTTTTGTTAATATAAAATATTTAAAATTATCTTTTATTTTTGTCAGATGTCCTTCCTGCATACGTGTGTGTACTCCAATGAAGGGGGGAGTAATTACTTTGACATCATCAACAGTGGTTAGATATGATTGCAGAATTCTGTAAATTTAACCTTCAATCCAGCATATTTGTAGGTTTTTTTTGATCACCTGAGAAAATCAGCCTGTACAGGTGAGACTTGATGCTCTTATCATCCATCCGTTGTTTTTAAGAGTGTTAGTACGATGTTCCTTCTGCTGCTATTTTAGGGGTACGCCAATTTTTTTTTCTTTTTGTGTCTTGCCTCACTTCCGAGTCCATGACAAGCAGATTAACTCCTTTCTTTTGACTGCGTGCAGCAACAAGACAGACAGAACTCACCCTCTGCTAATTAGCTTAGCTTATTAGCTCATCACAGACATGTTTTGTTATTGTCCTATTCACAATGTCTGTTTGCTCGTAAAATTTTACGTAAACTACTGGACAGATTTTGCAGAAATTTCAGGAAATGTTAGTAGTGGCCCGAGTTGATTAGATTTTGGCGGTGATTAACGAACAGTTGTTTTGATCAATAACTAATAATATCAACATGATGCTGAGTGCTAGGTGTGGGTTGACAGGGTCAAGGAGACATATTATGATGGTAACTTTATCACAGAACTATTGCTTATAGATGCAACAGCAATATGTGAGCTACCTTGGTGGAGGTTTGCGCTCTAGTTTCGTATTTCTTTTTAAAATTACATAAAGTGTTTATTTTAGGCCAAAAATAGATCATGTAACAACGCATTAGACGTCACAACAAGCACACAGGGATGGTTAGAGTTACTGAAGAGTTTATGTGATGACTGTAGGCAGAAGCTGGCTAATACTACCCATCGACTCCCAGTGTTTGAGCTAAGCTAATTAGCAGTAAGCGAGCTTTGCCCGTCTCTTCCTTGTTACTGCACACACAGATGGAAGAATGGTGTCTATCTGATTATCTCCTCAACTTTTTGGAAGATAATTTCGGGGAAGTTGGTCATGGCACAAAAGGTAAGTGATACGACTGATGGGGATCCATATCTGGATGTGGATCCTGGATTTTTTTTTTCCTCGTCACTGCCTGCAGTAGTAAAGAATACATTTTATTCATATCAGAATTAAATTGATATTCATAAAGTCAAAGGGTTTGCATATTTTTAATGTAACATTGCTCATTTCATTCAAACCAACTGTAAATGTAAATGTCAGCTTTATTCATTTATAAAAAGCTATAAAATACTGAAAAAGTCCTCAATCACAGATAAACACTCTAAAATATGACTGAAAGGCCTGAACTGTTGAAGCTGTGGGTGAGTAACAAAACAAAGAATTTAGTAAACTGTCAAAAACAGGTTAAAAAATGTTAAAAATCTAAATATCTGTACACTTTCTCAGTTGATACAGGATTCACAAGTCCTCACATTCAAACACAAGCTCCTCAGAGATGATTGTGCTGCTTTTATTTTTCCCTCTTCATCTTCTCGGTCAGAGTCCAGACTGCTGCCTGGACAGGAGGAGGTAGTTGTGACGGAGGGTTCGAAGCTCCGTTAGTCTCCCCAGAAGGCGGCCGAACCTTTGTGGTCCCCCTCGCGCAGCTCCATTCTGAGCCCCACACACTCTGGACAGCAGGTCCAGGACCAGTTCCTGCATTTTCTCAACACAGTTTGCTGCATGGAGGGACGCCCGGTCTGCAGGACAGGGACGCAATGAAAGGGAGAAAAAGGGATATTTGAGAAAGGAAGGAGTTTCTCTTTATTCATAAATATCCAGCTTTAAAATACTCTGAACTGAAACTGAAAATAATGTTTCTCTGTGGCAGCATGGTTTAGTTTGCTTTGATTCCCTGTGCATGTGTGGATTTTCTCTGGGTACCCCATCTTCCTAACCCGACATGCAAGATGGACAGTTCCATATTGAAAATATTTCACTAATCCATCTGAGAAGGAGCCCTGCGAGAATGTTTTCAGGGGCAGAACCTTCAAAAACAACAGCAGCTTGTAATTGGACAATCGTTTGTCTCATCACTCACATCACAGACCAATTCATACCAAGCAGCGCTGATGTGGCATAGCATACGTAGCGGCTAAACTAAGCGGCTAACGGTTAGCCATTAGCTGCTACGGCTAACGGCTTTACAAGGGCAAACAACAGTTAATGGCCGTTAGCCATAGCGGCTAACTGTTGTATACACATGTATCATTTATCACTTATATGCGACATGAACCTCATCAAAGACAATCCCTATAAAGTAAACTTATGAGGAGAGAATATTTCACTTGACTTCTGTCAAGTCACTTCCTGTTGTCGTCACATAAGCAGCTCCAGCTTCTCCTGCCTCTCTTCCCTGATTGGGCTGTTAAGCATTTAGCCAAGTGAAACCGTTGGACGATGAAGTGCTGGCGAGATGGATATGCATGATTCAGAATCAGGCAGGTCCGTCTGCTCTGTAAGGCTACCCTCTTCCTCCCACCGACCAAAAACATGCTCAGTAGGTGAACTGGTTACTCTAGTTTGCCCTTAGGTTTGGGTGAGTATGTGTGATTGGTTGTCCGTCTCTCTATGTGGTAGGGATGGGAATTGAAAACCAATTCCACTTGAGAATCGATATCATGAGTCTTTTTGCTAATCAATTCCCTTATCAATTCCTTCCACTGACAGGGTTTAGAAGTGGTCAGAACTGCACAACCATAAGTGAGTGGAAACACCAGCAACTTCTAGAAGTAGTTATCTATGCTGTGATGGGTGTTTGACATTGTTGTCACTGAAAATCTACTGACCAATATTTGCCCACACGGAAAATCTACAGGAATCAAAAAGGGAATCGGTAATAGCACTGGTATAAATGAAATCTTATCAATTCCCATCCCTACTATGTGGCCCTGCAACCAGCTGCTGACTGGTCCAGGTTGTACCCACTCCTCTCTTCATGTCAGCTGGCATAGGCTCCATGCCCTCCATGACCCAAAAGGGGGAAGCAGATAAAGCAAAAATTCTAAAAACCTGAACAAAGATTGCTGATTTGTTTGATTTCTGACCTGAGCAGAGCAGTGCTGTAGCCGTCAACAGTGTGTACTCAGCCTCCGTCACTTGCAGCGTCGCCATGCTGTGGAAGAAATTGAGTACGGGACCGAAGAGATCCTCGCTGCCCCCTGTTAACACCAGAAAAGAAGCCATTTACCTCAAAAAGACTGGATGTATTAGAGCTCTTACAGAGTTTTTAAGGCTTAAACACATTTTCACAAAATTGCCAGACAGCATGCACACAAAGGCTGCAATCAGGGGTGCATGATATTGACTTTTTGCCATACTGGTTAATAATTTATCCATGAACTTGATACCTTTGTTAATCAAACCATTTTCTCTGTCCAATATCTGGACCATGTGTCTGTGATGTTTTGTTTTTTTTCCTGCTTAATTAAATCGATTTACCTGAGTTGTCAGGTAGTCGACTGTGGATGTTCTCCTTCGACTCTGCGTTTCTCAGCCAGTTGTGTGTTGACATACTGAAGAGCTGCAGGGCTGCCAGAAGAGAAAAGAAAAGTTTATTTTTCAGACTAAACTTGCTTCATATTGTCAGAGAAGGTAAACCTGTCTGCTGCTGTTCTCACCTGGACTGGGGCTGGTTGGGTTTTGTGAGAACTGCTGAGCTGAGAGCAGAAACATGACCTCCAGAGAGGAGACGGACAACAGAGAGCTCTGATCAGAGAAGTCAAGGAGGTCGAATCCTGAGAGAGGAGAGCATAGGCGTTATTCATTCATTCTTTATTTGTTACATTTGTTTTTAGGGGTTATCGTTTTCTTTTCAAAGACAGGACATCGAGGAGTATTTGAGTTTGGAGGTGCGGTGAGTTCAAGAACCAAAGAAACAAAAACACACCCACTTCAGGGCCCACGGGCTGAGGTGTGACACCTGTCAACTGAGAAAGAGTTAGTGACTAAACTCCTAATAAAAAAGTTGTTTTTCTGATTTCATAACTCCAATTGGTCTTGTATTCCATGTTGTTGGAAAGCCTTGATCACTCACCTTTACAATGAGGTACAACCATGCATTCATGATCGAGCAACACAGCTAAACGTGTGGGTAGTGCCAGAGAAAACATGCCAAAATCCTCTCTTTCCCTAGAAGAAAGCCTACAGTCTTCTTGCAGTTTTGTCTCCCCGGAATGCCTACTTAGTGGTCTGTGGGTCGGCCCCCTTAATAACTTTAAACATTTCGTGCAGCTGGAAGCTGGTGTTCCAGTATGACACCATGACTGTCAGTCCTGGCACCATTTCCAAACAAAAACAAGTTCTGTGTCACTAATGAAGTCAAAAACAGACCGGTAAGTTGGCGTCTCAGGAAGACCAGTCCCTCAAACTTACTTCACAGAAGACCTGCGTGACTTTTTACAGAAGAAAAGGGGATTTTGGGACATTTTTATGGGGCACTACCCACATGTGTAGCTGTGCTGCTAATTCTACAAATACAGTGTCGTTCCTCATTGTGAAGGCAACCAATCAGGTTTTTCAAAGATACCATGATAACAAAAAAAAACCACCAGTTAGTAAAATAAAAGGGGAAAATAATTGACTGAAATAACTAGTCCAAACTTCTTTTCAGGAGTGTATGTTACATTAGTGTTCATGAGTAATTTCAGGATTTATGTTTGAGTGAAATGTGGCAAATCACAAAATTCATATTGCAGTTATTCAAGTTATACATACTTAAAGGTGCTATGAGGAGAATCTATTACCGACGACATAAAGACTCTGCTACCCATGAGCACGCGCGCCGACTGTCGTAACCTCGGAACTGGGAGTGACATCATCTCCACCTTATCAGCGTTCCAGTTACAAAGTCGGAAAAAAAACATGCCAATCTACCAGACTATTGATAGCTGTTGTTAGCACGCCCTGCGTTGTTGTTCACAAATATCACATGAAGAATGTGATTATCACTATGGCAGCATTTTTGTAAATATAAGTCTAACAATACTATGTTTACAGCTGATCTAGAGCGACACACCCCAGTCAGAAGTGCAGATAAATTGATTATTACAGGAGCTAAATAACTGTTCACACTGGGGGCATCCATCTTCAATTGTCAACTAGGGGGTGGTGACGTTTCACCGAGTTCCCAGTAGGAAATTCAGACTTTGGGGGGGCATTCCAGTTGCAGTTTTCTACTCGGAACCCGGAAATTCCTACTTTTGACTACAACTGGAACGCACCAAAAGACGTTACCCAAATTAAAGCGTGTGTTTGTTGTGATGCTAATGAATGCAACTCGAACCTTCCTCAGAACTCTGCATTGCTTTACAACTTCTTTTTTCAACAACTTACAGGATGCAAAGCGACGAGGTAATGTATCTCTTTCTAGTTATGTAGCGGTAGTTTTTGATGTGTTACAACAAACAATTTTTGGAAAACTTAGTATCGTAGTTTTGTAGCTGGCTATATATCACTACTTACAGCCTGGTGCTCTAAGACGTGTCCAAATAATATAAATTTGCTCTAGTTTTAATTGTCTTGTTCCCGAAGTTGAGTATCCAGGCCAGTCCAGCCCTGTCCGACCCAACCGCGAAGCTAAGGAATAGTATTTATAGATAACCTATTTTGATGCTATAAAACTCATCTTAAAGTGTGTATTTCCATCAGGCATATATCTAAAAGTGAGGCTTTTTTGTAATTACTTAGAAACTCCTCACAGTCCCTTTAAAATTGATCAAGTCTGACACAATTGTTAACAATACACACTAGTCTGACAAAATGAAGGTCATAGTCCTCATTACACAATTTCTCTATTCATATTAGCTGTCAAGGTCTACATCAGTAAAATAATGTCAGCAACAAAGTGTCTATAAGTGTTCATGATGGTTGATATGGTTTAGTCTGGTCTTATACCAACACAAAGTAAACCAGATTCTGGATTTGTTAGGTCTTCTTTTCTCATCTGTCTCACCTGGTATTGTTCTGGAAAACTGCAGCAGCCTCTGCAGGTTTGGAGATAAAACTTCAGGAAAACTTTCTCCTTCTTCTGTACACGGCCACTCAAAATTCTGAGCACACAGACATGAAAAATGTTACATAAAGACAGAGTACTTTGTCATTACATGGAAATATGACAATAATAGTTCACTGAGTTGTACCCTGCAGTGGCCGCTGTCCTGAGCTCTGTACAGTCTGTGAGCCTCCACCATCCGGTCCACTAAGTACTTCTGTTCTCTGCTCAGGCTGGAGGATGGAGCCTGGAGGAAAGAAAAATCAACATGTGGTTGAACAAGTGTCAGGAAAAGTATATTATATCTTATATTTGGTTATATCTACAGTGTTACAGCAAGAAGATGCACAGTGCATTTGAAGTTATAATGAGTTACCTTCAAGGATTTTTAAAAGTTACACCCATCTAGCACTTTGACTTTTACCTCGTCAGCTGAATGAGAAATCACTTAACACAAAAACTTCTATTTTCAGACCTTCAGCTGCATTCTCTGCCCACAGAGGGAACCATTAGTAGCCCGAAAATCAATAAAAAAAACACATATCAAACATAGCAGTATGAATAATTATCTATTCATTACGGTGTATGTGTGTGGGGTATATCAGGCAGCAAGGTCGATGCTAGAAGCATGAAAAATAGGCCAGCATGAGGATTTGAGAGTTTGCCAAGGGCCAAAGTGTTGATGGCCTGACTGGGTCAGAGAGTGTTGGTTTACATGACTCTCTGTCTTTATTTGCTCATATAAAGTTAACTCTTCACTGTGAGACTGATGTATACGTATCTGTTTTGTGACGCATCACTAATAATTCAATGCTAATTCTGATCATCACTGCATCCAGACAACAAGGTGTCACCACTGAATTGCAATTACATATTTGTATGTGTACACAGTACACACACACACACACATACATACATATCAATCAATCAAGCTTCATTTGTAAAGAACTTTTCATACAAAATCTAAACAAAATTAAATGAAATAAAAATTATAAATTAAATACAATGAAAATACAAGACTCATCGTTGAGTACTACATCCAGTTCACACATTTACTCACACACACACTTACACACACACCTACCTACACAAACTTACACACACAAACACACACACACTTACACACACACACACACACACACACACACACACACACACACTTACACTCACACACAAAGAAATTAAGAGTAGATTCTAGCAGAAAAAAGAATTTGCAAACTGAGGAAAACTATGGAACTGAGGAAACAGGAGCTAAGCGTAAAAATGGTAAAAACAATGATAAGGAATAAAAATTATCTTAAAAAAGGAAAAAAAAAACATTAAAAGATCAAATTATAAATGACATGGTAAAATGAGATAGCAAAACACCAAAAGTGAAATAAAATCTGTTAAAGTAAGAAAATCAGTTAAAAGAAATAATGATATATATTCTTACAATAAATCTGAACCAAAACAGAACAAATGAAACAGATTAAGTGGATTTACATAAGATAAATAAATGAGATGAAATAATAAAAATATGAAAAGCTGACATATATAAAGTGCATGTCATTATTACGATACTTCCTGATGTTTTAGTCAAGTAACTTGAGGTGTTAAGATCTTTCAGAGACCCAAGTTGTCTTGATTTATTTGTGTATTTTGTAAATACCATTATTGTCCAAAACATAAGAGAGCATTAATTGTTGGTGCATTTATGGTTCTTTAATTTGGCAATATTTTGTTCATTTTATTTGTATCAGAATTAAAACTGGAAATTACCATTTTGATTCAAAACAGAAACTTCCAACCTCCAGACCATCCACAATCCTCTATAAAATCTCAATCTTTTCAGTTTAAGTTGTCTAAATCTGCAATGCCTTGTGCTCTAGCCCAGAATCATCATGTGTACCTGTCCAGGTATTCTGCTGGTGGAGCTGACCCTCCTGCTGTCTGCGCTCTCCTCGTCCTCCTGCCCTCTGCCTTTCCCTCCTTTTCTGAGTCGTTTGGACTGACACTGCACCTCCGTCAGAAGACCTGAGAACCAAATGTGACAGATTCACTCAGACGAACAATTCAGTTCATTCAGCAGTTTTCTTTTGTCAGACATAAATCAATCACATTTATATGGATTACATTCAGCGAGCATCCCCACAGCTCTGCACTTCCTCAGTCTGCAGTCCTGGCACTTCCTCCTCATGTACATGTCCATCTCACAGCCACCGCCGCTCTTACAGTGATATACGGCCTTCTTCGTCACACTGCGCCTGAAGAAGCCTGCAGAACACAGAGGAGGAAAGAAAAATATGTCAGAGGGGATGGACTAAAGGATCAGAGAAATAATGAAAACTGGAAATCCTACAGTGAAAGGGGTGGTTTTTTTTGATAGTATGATAGGTGATAATCTTATTTAATGCTGCAGGTGAATGTTTTCTAACATGGTTTACTATCACATTGACCTTTTTCTTGAAG
>JAZDUH010000145.1:13322500-13590000 GCA_036419115.1 Scarus forsteni
TTAATGCTTTATAGCTATACCTTATAAATTAGTAATATATCATAACAAGCTATTAGTAAAAATACTTACTAAGGACTTGTTAAGTATAAAAAGGGTAAACTGATTCCTCTGTCAAAGAAAGCTTAGGTGTTGAGTCAATGTGGGATGGTGCCCTAGTTCAGTTGTTGCTTGGATCTGGTCCAAAAAATAAAAAAGTGCTAAGCTAACACGTGTTCATATCAATAATGGTAATGGCTTGATTTTGGTTAATTTTGTTTTCATGTACTGAACAAAAAGTGTCCTAACCTCAAGGGTTTGTGTATTGTTATATACTGTTGTATACTCCTGTTCTGCCATTAGATGGCTCAGTATGTGTGTTTCCATACGTTAAACACAATTTTCAGCATTTTATGTGTGGTGTTTCTTTGGTAAAATACAGTACTCTGAAAAGCCTACGGGTTGATCAAGGTTGAGGAACAAAAATTTTATATTTCAGACATCACATCAAATTTCTGTACCTCAAACTTGTTCCACCCATTTGCTGTTGTTCAAAGTTTCACTTGCATTAGTAAATGGTTAACAAACTGTTAAAGACTTATCTGTAAAGTGTGAGATAATATATTAGTTAAGTGTTAGTTATTAGCCTATGTATGTTATTGGAACGTTATTCTAAAGTTGCAACTGTTCCTCATTTACTAACAGTCAATAAATGAAGAATAGTTGCAACTTTAGAACAACGTCCCAAAAACATATGTAGACTATTAACTGATACTTAACAAGTCATTAGTAAGTAATTTACTAATAGCTTGTTATGATATATTACTAATTTATAAGGTGTAGTTATAACGCATTAACATACAGTTAGCAAGTCATTTATAACTCATTATCTAACTGTTAACAAACACTTAAGTCATTAATAACTCATTAATTAACCGCTTACTAATGATTAATTAAGTAGTTATAACAGATAAACCACTGTTAATAAACACTTAACAAGTCATTAATTAACAGTTACTAATGAGCTATTAAGTAGTTATAACGAATAGTTATAAAGTGTTACCAATTATTTAACTTCCTTTTTAACCTACTTCTTATCCTTCTTATTCCCTTTGTTTGTTTTTGCCTTGGTTAAGGCACTTTTAAAACATGTTTTAAAATATGCTATATAAATATGTTTGTCATTGCTCTTATTAATTCATGCATTGAATGATCAGAAGCCTTGTGATATTTTGCATTAATTAACCATATTAATGTTACCCCATAGTAAAGTGTTACCAGTATTTTTTCAGAAATATCCGCACCAAGAGAAAGCAATTTGACGACATTTGTAAAAACGGCTTCCTTGATCAAGACAAGAAACTTTTTATGTAAGTCTACCTTTTACTCCCTAATGTAGTTTAGTCAACCGAACTCCTACTCCTACTTCATATATTTCACAATAGTAAAAATTTAAGTAATTTTAACCAAATACACTTATGCTGAATTATTTTTCTCTCCATAGTGAAGATGAGGAGGTGGCAGTGGTGTACTACAGACATGGTTACATGCCCCAGAACTATTCCTGTGAAGAGGTATTCATTTTATTTCTAACTTGAGTGTTTTATCTTGTTTAAAAAAAGGAACAAAAAAAAGGAACAAAAAAGATGCAAAGTTATGATTCTGTGTGGGTGCCACAAAAAATAGAGTTTAAAGTAAAATGGACATCTGCTTCATTTTTATGGACTGACTTTGCCACAAACATCAATGAACTTGCATCTCACCAAATCTAACAAATTCTTTT
This sequence comes from Scarus forsteni, assembly GCA_036419115.1. NCBI lineage: Eukaryota > Metazoa > Chordata > Actinopteri > Labriformes > Labridae > Scarus > Scarus forsteni. The sequence continues at coordinate 13,324,260 of JAZDUH010000145.1, forward strand.
GACACATTAAGATATGTCAGTGAATGTATGCCAATATGTTGTTCTTTAATTTTTTTACATGAAGAGTTATGAAGGAGTTTGCATTTCTTACATAAATAGAATTTCTGAGAGTAGTAATCAAAGAAACCCTCTGGCAGGTCTGAATCATTTGATTTTAAGTCAATGGCTCATTATAATGCTCTGGATGGACCAGATTTGGAAAATCACCATTTGTGCTTCTTTAAAACGCAGCACTGGGATGCTCGGCTTCTGATGGAGCGCTCCCGGGCGGTGAAGTGTCCAGATATCAGCACTCATCTAGCTGGGACAAAGAAGGTCCAGCAGTTCCTCGCCAGACCTGGAGTCCTGGAGAAGTTTTTCCCTGAGCAGCCACAAGTGGTGGAGCAGATCAGAGCAACGTTTGCAGGCTTTTATACTCTGGACATGGTGAGAGTGTAACACAACCTGCATGGTTATGTCTGCTTGTAGTCTAGAGCATCACATACCTCACCATAGATATCAACATGAAGATGAACTTTGTTCTGCTGGGGCTCCAGTTGATGTAATTTTATTTCCTTGTCCTTATTTGTCTCTGTTGTTGCTCTCTTCAGGGACCTGAGGGAGATAAAACTGTAGAGATGGCTTTGGCAGCTCCAGACCAATATGTCCTGAAACCTCAACGAGAGGGAGGAGGTCTGACATAATGTTAATTATATTTAAGCAAGATTGCCTTACATCAATGAAAAAAATTGTAATATATGATACAAGTTTATGCAATGAAGGTGTTATTATATTTAAAAAATACTGTATATAAGAGCTCCAGTGTGCAGTGATGACAGGGCCACTGTGGCTAAATTTTGTACACTGAGTACCAAATCATATATTCAATAACTTGTAAGGATTTTCAAGTTCAGCTAAGCCCAAAAAAGGCTAAATCAAACCAAGTTTGATAACAGTTTGTCAAACCTTGCTTACTTTCTGTCCAAGGTAACAACATCCATGGATCAGAGATCGGTGAAGTCCTGGAGGGAATAAAGGAGAGCACAGAGAGGGCGGCGTACATTCTGATGGATAAGATCCAACCCACACCCTCACCGAACTACCTTCTGAGACGAGACACTCCTTTGAAAATCAGCAACTGTCTGAGTGAACTGGGAGTGTTTGGAGCTTACGTCAGGTATGTTGTAACTCTTCTAATGGAAATAAGGATTTTGGGTATCTTCTGTAAAGAGAAGAAAGATCTTTAAAGATACACAAACATAAAAATTCATTTTGTTCCCCTCAAAGACAAGGCAAAGACATGGTGATGAACGAGTGTGTGGGTCATCTGCTGAGGACAAAGAGTTCAGAGCACTCAGAAGGAAGCATAGTAGCAGGAACTGCTGCACTGGACAACCCTCTCCTCATCTGAGAGATTTGTCATATACATTTTGGGAAACTCACTGAAATCAAGATGGTGCACTCTTACTTTGTATTCTGCCAAAATGACACCAAACAGATTTGAGTTTCTCTTGGCTCAGATTCTTTTGATATTAGATGATGCACGAGGAAAAGAAATTCTTGTGATATTGTTATGGAAGCTTGTTTCAGAAACTTGTGTTCACTCCAGGTTTTAAAATTGTTTTTGCATGTAAATGTACTGTTGAGAGAAAGATTAAAGTAAGTGAAACACTTTAAGTTTGTTGATGATTTTGTTTCATGAAATGATTTTCCATTTCGTGTCATATTTAAAGAACCCATTTTAACATAAACACCTCTCTCTTCCCCTCATGGCCCCAATTGCTGCTTGCAGCTGCTCCTACCCTGCCTCCAAAAAGTCTATCAGTGTGAGGTCCTACAATTGTGCTGAAGGCGGTTTAAGACTAGACAGAGAGAGAATACAGCTGGATCAGAGGGACTCCATTTTCAAAACTAGATGTTTAAACATCAGTGGTTGTGAACCTACCCAAGCAGTCATGAAAAATAAATATACACAGGGGTGCTGGTTTGGTGGAGTGGTTAGCAACCAGGCACCCTATGTACTTGCTTCTGCTGGTCCAGGTTCGAATCCTGCCAGTGACCAGTTTGCAGAGTGTCTTCCCCTACTCTCCCTCCCCCTTTCACAAGCCTATCCATTGTCTCTCTCCTATCAATACAGGCACAAAATGCCCAAAAAATACATTTAAAAAAAAGAAAAATAAATATACACTATATACTCCAGAGTTAAGGTGAAATATGTGCTCATCAAATCTTCTTTAATCTTATCATTAACCTCAAGACATAACTAGGACTGTCTTAACTATCAGTTTACTTGTAGTTCATTTAATCTCTGTCTTAAATTTATCATAAAATGAAATATCCTACAATTTAGATATTAAGCCATACTGATGAGGTTTTCAGAAAAAAAAAAGGTCATGGCCCATCGATGCTTAGTTAGGTCTACAATGTCATCTTGTGGCTAGACCATGTAAGAGCAGCAGGTAACACCTACTTCTACTGCCAGGGTTTGTCAAATCAGATAATAACAAAATCCACAACTTTAAGTTAATACAGTCAACACTCAATTATGATTATACATGTAAGAAAACTGGATTTGATCAGACCATATTGTAAGAACACATTTTAGTGGCAGCAAATACAACATCCCTGCAAAACTCCATTAAGATTTGGCAGACGGAATCCTTGCTGAAGGTTATTATACTGTTGGAGTGACCTTGAAACCACTACTTCAATGTAAGAAGTTACATATTCTTGCATGTGGGCATCACTTCCTTGTAGCCTTTGCACATCAGACACAAAAATTATTTTCACTTCATTGTTTTTATTTTCTAGCCTTTAGCCATTGGACCTAAGGTTTAATATATTGTAAGTCTGCGATGAAATGTCACTGAGCAAAAATGTAGCTTTCATTATTTTCAGACTGTGGAAATTTTTTATTATTCTGAAGTTTCTCAGCACATATCAATAAAAGAATGCACTGTTGTTGCCATGTTCATCAAAGTCAAAACTCCAACAAATGTAGAAAATTGTCAACACTAACTTGACATCTGAGCAACACAAAGAAAAAGGAATAATGCAAAAACTGGGAAAACACCAAATTAAAAAAGCAGAAAAAGATGCTGCATTCATTTAAATGCTGTTCACTTATTGTCCACCAGGTGACAGTACAACCAAAGAAAACTGAAGCCTCCACTCTAATCAAAGCAGAAGATCTGCAGAGTTCATATGAGGCCAACAATGCAGCAGGGTTCATATGAGTCATGTGCATCCTGCTCACTGTGAATTTCAACCTTGTGCATTTTTTTAACATCCGTTTTATATAACACACTAATGCAGCATTTTATTGGCATTCATGGTCACACGTTTTTCATCTTGTGTTAGTACAAGGTTTTTATGTAGCCTAAAATAATATGGTATATGGTTAGATGATGTTTTTCGGATCAATTGTCATGAAAGAAACTGTTCAGTTACAGATGTAATAATCTTTGTTTTTTTCCACCACTGATTCATTGTTGTCTCTTATTGACGCTTACATGTGGAGCCACCATTAGAGACGACACGAGAACTGGGCCCATAAGGATTCTCTGCCTTGCTGGTGGTCATAAACACACATCTATCGACCCATCTGTCTATACATCTATTTGTCAGTCCATCCATCTATCAAATTATCTACCCTTTAAACCTTCTGACAACCCTGCCAAGGGGTCTTCACCCTGTTGACAAACACTACACTGAATGATTTTGAAATCTTCACGCTGTTTTGAAAAATGGAAGACCAAAAACACAAAGACAGTTTTAAAACACACATACTAAACATTTTGGTCAGACTGCACAACCACACATCATCTGACCTTGAGAAGATTTCACTGTATAGACGTGAGATTCTGACCGGACCAGAAGTGAGGATCTTGTGGCCAACCCTGACTTATGAGGCAATGACATTTCACAGGCACTGGCTGTCATGAAAGGAGACTGATACAATTTTTTTAAACACAGACACTTTCAGTCTTTGTCCTTCAATCTCTTCCCTTTCTTCATCAACACATCACTGCGTTTAGGTCTCCAACCAGCAACCACTGCAGTAGGTCTTATTTGGACAGTTGTCTCAGAATCTCTGCTCTTTTCTTAACTCCTGACACATAATCAAAACAAGTTCCTTTGAGCACAGATTTGATCTTAGGAAAAGGGAAAAAGTCACACGGTGCTGGATCAGGTGAACAGAGAGGGTGGTCAAGCACTTTGTGGAACAGAAACTGCTTTACCAGGAGTTCAGTGGGAGCTGGTGTGTTGTCTTGACGAGGAATGAAACCATATTTCCACAGCTGTGGTCTCTTTCTTCAGACTTTTTCTTAGTTTTTCCAGTTGTTGACACTTCTGGAAACCGCTTCTCAAAATTATCCCCATAGGCCTGATCTACTAAGATCCCAAATAATGAATGCAAAATTGAGTGTGCAAACTAAAAAAATTGCACATGCTGCAAGGCATCATGTTGCGGATGATCTATTATGACCGTGTGCAATTGACAACAGGCGCAAAAGTGGTGCGGACCGCCTTCTTAAAATGAGGATTTTGTGCTGTCACCACTGAGTGTTGGGGAGAGCAGAATGGCCGTAAACAATAAAAAGATGTTTGAAGCCATGGGTTTTGAGGCAAATAAACATACTAGTGAACTCCAGCAGAAACATCTCAGCATTGACAGAAGAAACACGATTTAGGAGGCCATCTGTGAAAAGCACAGAGCCCACAACTGGCATTGCTGGGTAGACGATACTGTTTTTATGTCTAACCAGAGGTTGTGGAAACCTTTTTTTGTTCACCACTTTTCTCTTATGCCACATTTTTAGCCATAATTTTTAATTTTCCTTTTCTGATTCCAGTAAACATCTAAATGACAGCATTCACATAGACAGCTTCATCACCAACAACCTCTCATGTGAAGAGCAGACTTGCCATTGCACACACACTAACTGATCTTTAATGTCCTTTAACTGAATATCCACACAATCTATTTATCAGATTAAGATTAAATGACCTTCCCCTTGATGTATTAAGACTACAAAAAAAAGGGGTTACTTTACACATGTGTCTGCATGAGTATGATGGCACACTGGGTTGTCCCTACTTTTCCAGCCTTTCAAAATGACAGACAACCTCCAAATCTTTCCATCATTGATCAAAAAATTTGGTAAATGATGGAAAATATTTGGTTAATGCTCTTTATGACAGCCGAAACATGTTAACACACACACTGATGATTCTCTCCTCTATGTCACCAGTGCCAATTTACACCTGCCTTTCAAACAAACTAAATCACAGAGCACAATCAGTTTTGGGTTTGATAAATCACATTGCGAATGCTAAATTATCACATTTGCATCTCCTCTTCCCAGTATTTTGCATGTTCTGATAATCTGCATTTATTCTGCATATTCATGAAGGCAAACACGCTAAATGGATTGCGCGTGCTATTTTTCTAATTTGACAGATGAAAGTGCACCCAGTTAGTAGATCAGCTTGTGCGTGCTATGAAGATTGGATGTGTTTTTTAAAGGCACACAAACCTTTAGAAGATCAGGCCCTTGATGTCAAAGAAAAGATCAATATGGCCTTCAATTTTGACTTGCTTTGTTGAGATTTCTTCATTGGTGTTTCCAAGTTTTGTCTCTGGTAATACACGAAGATCAAAGTTTCATCAAATGTTTCATTCCTTCAAGCAATGTGTTCCATAATGTCTCGCCAAATTGTCTTGCTTTCTTCCTTTTGATCAGGAGTCAGACATTATGGACAACTTTGCATCACACTATTGCCATGCCCAAATTTTCAGGCAAAATTTGCTAAATGGTCTTTTTATTGGTGGAGACCATTTCTGCATCAGCCTTATAGAGTCATTGGTCATTCTGAATGATTTGCACAGTCTGTTGAATGTTTTCAGACATTTTTGATGAGCATGAAGGACTCATCGTCTTGGACATCCTCTCTTTCAGCACAAAATCTTTTATGCCATTCAAACACACATGCACTTGACATGCAGTGTTATTCATACAGCTCAGTTAATTTATGAAAAGATTTGATTTGTTTGAGTTGCTCAACTTTTAAGCTGATCATTTTCTGACACCTTAGCAAAAACAAATGAAATTCAGTCAGTAGTTGGCAGCGAACAAAAGACATTACGAGTTGGAAACGGGAAGCTCTGACTCAATCAGGGCAGCAAAATAATCGTACTTACACCACACAATTAGACAAGTGACCAGGTGACGAGGCTCAAATCAGGCCAGACTCCCCCAGTTGTTGGAGGGAGTCTGATGTGAAGCCAACGAAGCTTGGCGTAAATTAAATTTTTGAGAAGAATTAGATCTCTGTGCTCCTTGGGGTGGTTCCTCTACGTCACCACCGTAATCCTTAGTTACACAATCCCTGGCATTAACCCAAACAATACGCCTTAACACAATTCAGCTTAAAACAATACCACTCATTGGAATAAAGTATTCCGGCCCTTTTTTGGTCATTTCCTGTTTTCGTTCCTCTTCAATGATAAGAAATTTTTTGACATGTTTGCAAGTGTGACACATTCCAGCACACGACCGGGGTCATCAAACAGAGACAGAGGTCATTGTCAGCGAGAGCCGTCAGCACCGGAGGATCTCCCACAGGAAACCTTGCAGGATCTGCCAGAGTTAAAGAAAATACCTCACTGTTTTCTTCCCCGAAGCTGCTGCTGCTGTCCCTGGGAGGGGGTGAAAACAAGGTTACACATCCAAATTTTGGCAATTAGCCTGGTTTAGATTAGTCAAATCTGAACAGGCCTGATCGTGATGTCATGTGGTTACTAAAGAGCTGACAGACAGAAAAAAAACTTGTGTGTCTGCTACTGTTTCCTTTTACCTTCAGTCATGTGTTTGATTAGAAAAATGTTTACAGTGATAATTTGCTACACTTCTATTAGAATATTCTATTTAAAAAAAGCTCAGAGATCCTCTTTGATTCAGAAATAAACAGATGCAACGCTGAAGGCCCTATTTAACAGCAGTTTAGGGCATACCAGTCTATATTTTGGTATTTTGACAACCCATATTCGTAGCACAAGGCCAGGCGAAGGGCACAAATAGGACGGATTATGTTACTTGATTACATATAGGTGCACTGGACATAGCATAGATTAACCCAGATGGTCAGCTCTTATACCTTGAAATCAGTGGCTACATTTATATGCAGTCAATATTTAGGTTTATAAGTTCAATATTCTGGTTTCTGAAATATTACGAATATCCCATTTACATACGTGAGCAAACAGGGTTATTCCTCTGTACATGGTATCCCGATCAAAATGGCAACGCATGGATAACATCCCAACAAACAGAGAATGTAATGACGCAATGTGTGTGATTTCTGCTTGTTCTTCCTGTATCCAATAGCAACAATAACAACAGCAGCAGCACGGCGGATGATGAACAGCCTGGAGCAGGTAGCAGTCAGCTTCATTTTCGCTTTGGTGCTGGTACTGACCCACCACCAGAACTTGACAATATTCCTTTTCAATTTCTTCATCAATGAAAGGCAATAACATGAAGAAATAGGAAATCAAGACAGAGCTGTGCCATTTTACAAGTACTTCCTGGACTGAAAAGGCCAAGATTCCTTGTGAAAAGTACATACATGCGCAAACCACACATTAACGTTCCTTTTGATGGGGATATCCCTACAGGCAAATACATGACCAGAAATTTGGGTTAGAACACGAGTAACCCAGGGGTGATTTGGGGGGTTTTAAAAACGGAAATATGAGCACATTCCATTTTTAAAAAAGGTTTTTGGTGTTAACATGGCAGTGCGCAGTTGCTAATAATCAGGTTATGATACATTATGATATATTTTATCCAGCAGAGTTCTCAGTTTGGTCTGAATTGTGGCTTGATTATTTAATCCCAATCGTCCCCCTGCCACCACAAACAGAGTCGTTATTTATTATAGATAAAAAAGTTTTTTTTTTCACTTAAGAATCCCAGAGCATAGGAAACAATCCAAGAGACAAATAGGACACTTCTGTAAGAACATAAAAATGACATGCATTCACCATTAAAATCAGATAAAACAGAATCACACTTGTTTATGTTCATGGCAAACCTGTTTCATCTACTTCAATATCCATTGGCTTTAAGCAATGTTAATCTCATTTTACTGCATGGATCTTTGGCTTTGTTCTCTATTGTGAGCATAAAACACACCAGACAGCTTTTATTATTTTCTGTGAGCATGAGTTTCAGTGAGATTCATTAGTATGTATACAAATATTAGAAATATAGCTCCATATCTCACTCTCTCATTTTTCATCCTAAGTCTCTTTTCTTGTTTTTTTATTACAAATGCAAGAGCACACATTAATAGCACACTGATGAGCACTGCAAGAAAGACTGCTATGAACTCTAAACTGAATTAATGTGCAAATAATCAATGATGGAGGTGTGCAAATAATCAATGATGGAGGTGTACAAGTATATCTCTAGCCTTATGGCCTTAATACACCAAGGGCAAAGCAACTAAATGGTACGAAATAAAGTAGAATCCAAAACTGTGTAAGTGAGTTAGCATTTAGCGCCTTCTGGTTCCCAGCCCCACAAGGTAAATGGGATTTAGAATATGTGCCTGAAATTATGTTTGACTGACTCTGACCTAAGTGCTAACAAGTGCTTTCAATTGTCAGATCTGTTTTCAGTAGACTAGAAGTTTTTGAAAAATCAAAAGCAGTCTGAAAAATTAAAAAGCTGCTCAGTGACATCATGATGCTGGTGTGTACGCTTTCATCAACTGGCTAAAGATACAAAATGGCAATAATTATGTTAATTTATTAATGCAAAAACAACAACAACAAAAACAACGAGATTTGCAAAGGTAACCTTGCACAGCAGCAAGATCTGTCTGATTCAATGTCTGTAATTATCCTGACAAGGAAAGACATTTGTGCTCGGTCCAAAGCAGGACAGCCAAATCAGAGTCTTTAAGCAGGAAGTGACTACACTTCTAGAGATTAGCGTAGATGCTAACAGCTTAAGTGACAGTTTTATTAGATTTGACTGCATTTCTTTATTAAATGAAAAACAGATAACACACACACACCTTTGTATTAACAATATTTTTGCTCCACTTTCAACATGTTTTGACCTAAGTTTGTTCTACGAGGTGGCTCAGGTTCTGTAACACAGGAGTGCCCACCTATTAAATCATCTAATTGGTCCATAATAAATGTTGATTGTTAAAGTGATCGTCCAATCACCTGACGGACATGCTTCTGAAAGGTTCTGCCCACCCCGAACACTTCAGGTTAGTGCAATTCCTTCAGCATGTTTTTTGAACAGCAGTCTCCTGTAAAAGTTAATTTTACATCTCAAATGTTCAAATGGACAAATATAAACACAGTGTAACAGCAAACACATCAACGATCAGCTTCCGTAATGTCGAATAAGGACAGCAGCCATCAGCCTGCTAATGGAAGGCATTATGCTCCTCCTGATTTCCACTGAATTACATTTACAAGGCCTGTGGAGGGAAAGCAGTTCAGCAGAAATTCACTGGAACCAGCAGATCGATACAGCATTTCCTCCTGAGACAACTCCCAGCTCTTAGTGCTTGCAATCCAGCACCAGACCAAACATTCACAGCGAGCGCAGTAATCCAGTTACACAAGCGTTGGCCAACTTAACCAGTGACCTCTGTCTGTTAAGTGTAAGCAGAGTGTGTGTGGATTAGTGTGTGCAGCACAGGCACAGGGCAGCGGAAGAGCGAGTCACGATGTGGGTCATGGCAGGATGGAAGTGGGTCAGAGTCACCCTGTCCCACCACTCCGCAGAGAGGAAGGCCTGGCAGTGGCTACGTCAGCAGGATTTGGATTTTTGTGTGTTTGTGAGGCTGACGTTAATCAGAAACAGCTTCTTGTAAAACACATTCCTCTACAGGACTCTGTGTACATGTCCTCAGTCTCCAGAGGACTTGGGAAAACGCTGCACGTGATTGTTTTTTCTCCTATTCCACCGCGCCTTTACCCCCTCCGCTCGCATCACTCCTCCTACATCCTATTAGCAAGAATAGCTGGAAGTAAAAGCACCGCTGTCACCGTTCGGAGCATGTGCCCCAAGGCTGTCATTGTACCTTTCCTAAATATATCCTTGAAGACTCTACTCCCAATTTCCTACTGCTGTCTTGGAGCCAGGTTTCCTCTCTCTATGCTTTGGAGAATTTATGAATGAGTGCAGCTGATGTCAGTTTTCCGTCAGTTCAGGAATACTGAGAATTACTGGCAGCACACTTATAGCTCAGCTAAAATAACTCAATTTCTTGAAACCACAGCAACACTCACTAATGTGATTGTTGGCTAAAATTAAGCTGTAATAAGGAAATCCTTATCGTGAATAGCTTGTTTTAGCAGTGCCAGAAGTGTGGCTTTGAGAGTGATTATAACTGACAGTTAGTGAGTTTGTCGGTCCGCTGTTTGGGTTCATGAATAAATAAAGATCGGTTGTTCATGCGGCATTGTGCTATCTCTTCCATTATGTAATGAACTCGGCATTAACTTCCTCTTTTGGCATCAACACACTGCTTACTCTGTCAACAACAGAGCATATTAGGTCTCTTAGCTGCTCTTAAAAAGTCATAAAACTACTGAAATGTAAAAATTCTTCTTTACAGACCCAGGTTGGGGTTCAGAGAGAGAAAATACAGCATAATGCTCAACTCGCAGTAAAAAAGAGCGACATAAAAGAGTAAAAAAAAACAAACTAAATACAAATCTAGACTATTACTTAAGAATCTTAATCATAAAGATGCGTAGTAAAGGTGTGAGCTTAGGCTACCTGTAACAACCCTCCCCTACCCCCAGGTCATCAGCTGAAGGTCTTTAGTTCATACCTCGGATTAGAGCTCAGTCCGGAGGGGGGCTTTAGTTACTGTGGGCCCTCTCTTGGGATACACTACCAACTCTGTTTCCACATTTAAACATAAATCAAAACTTAACTTTCCTCTTTTGCATACCATTGCTGATTTGGTCTGCTTATGAAATCATTTGCAGTGTTTTTTTAACCTTAAAAATTGGTGGTGTTCAGTTGATTTATTAGAAAGTCCTTATATCTCATAAAATGTATTATGCAACTTTGTTCCTGTATGTTTTTTTTTTTTTTTTTTATGTATTTTTTGGGCATTTTGTGCCTGTATTGATAGGAGAGAGACAGTGGATAGGCTTGTGAAAGGGGGTGAGAGAGTAGGGGAAGACACTCTGCAAACTGGTCACAGGTGGGATTCAAACCTAGACTGGCAGAAGCAAGTACATGGGGTGCTAACCACTCCGCCAAACCAGCACCCCACCTGTATGTATTTTTACATTTAAAATATGATGCATTTTTAAGTTCCCCTTTAATGTAAAGCACACTGAGTTAGCCTGCAATGAATGTGCTGTATTAATTAAACCGCTATTGTTATTAACAAAACGCAACAACCTGGTGATTAAAAACTGATACGCATTTCCAATTATGTTTAATATTGTTTTCAGACATAGTAGTCTATAGTAGCTTTACCCCCCCTCCCAAAAATGTTATTCACACAAACTTGTGAATGAATTTTGTCTCATGCAAACTAAACTCCAAACTATCAAACCTTGCTGTGAGGCCTGGCGCTACCTGCTGCGCCACCATGCTGCCCTCATGAAAAATATGAATGAGAGAAACATCAGTTGCCTGGGCTCTTGCTGTTCATTCTTCATTTATTTTTTATTTAGCTTGATTTTTTGTAACACTGAGTGTATTATGTGTAAGTTATGAATGAAGTCAACCTGAGACTTGCACCTAAAACAGGAAAGCACACATGTGACTCCAGTTTCCATTTCACTTTAAAAAGGAAGCTTGATAGACAAAATTCTCACTTCCCTTTTAACACAAAGGGCCACATTGATCACCTGGCCTGATCAATGATCTTTGTTATAGCCCAAATATCTGATCAGATCATACAGCGGTACGGCCTGATGATAGTGTGCAGAGTTTGAGGTGCTTCAGGTTGACTTCTGTGGTTCTCTGGGATATGCCACAGAAATGACTGAGTGTTGTCGTAAAATTTGCCACAGATGTTCATACATCCCTCAGGATCAATTTAATGACTTCCCATCCCAAAGGGAGGACGAACGCAAGGTTACACATCTGAATTTTGGCAATTAGCCTGGTTTAGATCACTCAGATTTGGGTAGCCTGAATAATTCTGCTTCAATTTTCAACCTTATTCAATTATTTCTGAAAGGTTATTAGAATGGCATGAACTGTCTGTTACCTGTAACCCAGTGTCATCTCTGGGTCAAAAGTTGACTCATAACAGTTCATAACCTTATATACTGGAGACTAGAAGATCCTAAACCTGTTCAGTACCTGTACTTATTTTCAGAATGGACTAATGTTGAATTAGGAGTACAAAAGAAACCTGACACACCTGCAAAAAGGAAGAACTTTATTTTTTCTCAACCTGACATAACAACCTTCTTTTGCTCTGAGTTTCAGTTGCTCTTGTCCAAACACATCAACCCAATAGGAAATCTGAAAATGCAGTGAATTTTGATTCAGAATAGCAGGAAGAGGACTCAAATTTCTTAATTAGATTAAAAAAAACAAATCTCAACAACTTCTTTGCAGGATGTTACGGCACCACATTACTTCTGAACCTTTTGCCTCCCAAAACACTCTATGGGCTCTTTTCCACATGGATAAATGAAATATACTGAACAGTCGATCCAGCATGCCAGGTTATTTATGTTGCTTTATCCTTCAGTCTTCTGGATTTATTATATATGACCTTCCTTGAATTTGCTCTGTCCTTGGTAAAAAGACAATAATGTTTTTGGTTCATTGTTTTAGTTCAACCTTCACCTTAAACTAGAGTTTTGAATTAGTTTGGACGATTTAAAACCAAAATTAAGGACCATTTGACCAGATATTATAGCCCTGAATGCTGGTGATTTGTTGATTGTTAAATTACATTTTGTCATTTTCATTTTGTTGTTATTTGTAAGGATTTTTTTTTTTTTTGCTGCTGTCTTGGCCAGGACTCCATTGTAAGTGGAAATCTTTGGTTAAATAATAAAAAGATAAAATATTAATAATTCAGGAAGCAAAAAAACATACAATCAAAAAAGATAAACTTCATATTGAAGCTTACATGTTGTTTTCAATGACTGTTCCTCTTTGACCTTGTCATCATGTGATCAAACGTCTTTGCGCTGTGCTCATGCATGTTCCACTTCAGGAACAAACCTTTGTACCCTTATTTTCAAGACCACATGTTCCAGGCTGCAAACAGTGTAGCATACAGTTATTTTGAACTTTTACACAGGTAAAAATGAAGGAACATACAATCACTGGCCTCTTTATTAGGTACACCTTGCAAGTACCAGGTTGGACCCCTTTTGCCCTCCTTCATTCTTTGAGGCATTGGTTCAACAAGGTGTTGGAACATTCCTCAGAGATTGTGGTCTACACTGACATGATAAAATCAAACAGATGCTACAGATCTACCCAGGCAGCTCACGGCAAATCTTCTCAAGAAACCAGTTTGAGATGATTTGTGATGATCTGCTGAAGTATTCTGAGCATTTTTGGATGGCAGGCAGTGTGGGTTGGATAAAATACAGCTAGGCTGAATGAAAATCATGACATAAAATAAAGGGGGACCCCTAGATGAAAAAATAAAGATTGAATAAGCTATAAAATGTTTATTGCAGTCTAAAGTTTGAAATACAAATCCTGTAGTTAATGATCAGTGTAACTTCCTTATCAGAACATGAGAGTTAAAGCATTGCATGATTCCATGTAGCAGATCAAATGTCCTGGTCTTCAAAGTGCAGTGTGCCCCGCTCATGCTGTGCGATCAGAGCTTAGCAGCCGATTGCTCCGTGGTACAAAGGATGTGATGCCTCTTAACAGTCAGACTGAATATTTGTTCATTGAGTGTAAGATGACAGCCCTTATCAGCTGTTTTTGAAATACTCAGGCCAGACTGTCAGGCACCAACAGCCATGTCACATTCATGTCACTTTAACCACCTTAAATATTCTTTATACTGACGCTAGCCTGAATGCATTGAGTTGCTTCCATGTTTTTGGCTTATTAACTACTTGCATTGGCAAGTACTTGAATGGATGTATACCCTCTAAGGGTGTGTGTGTGTGTGTGGGGGGGGGGGCTCACTCAATGAGGCCCACCAATCAATCATATCTATATCAATTAATTTTTTAAAACAATATTTCTACTAACCTTAGATGAGTGGAAATCCAAAAATGCTTCAGCTACTTCAGCAGGAAATCGCTTTGTAGAAATGTTTTGTTTTTCTAAGGCCCCATCCACACGAAGACAAAACGCTTAACAGTTTCAAAAACGATCGTCATAAAGACGAAGGCGTCTCAGAAAATGTGTGCGTCGATATGAATGCACTCGATACGCATCAAAACGCTGTAAAACACATGCCAGACCTCTAGGGCTGCTGTAACAATATGACGGAAACAAGCGGAAACAGACGAAAAAACAGTGGGCATGTGCACTTGTAAACAGAGATTGTGATAAAGTGATCATAAAGTGGCCTAATGTGTCCTTGATAATTGTTTGTTCAACTCGGTGGTGATTGAGAAGAAGGAGATTTTACTTTAGCTATGTCTCAGGCTCATTAAATCATGATTTTTTTCTTTGAGATAAAGTATGTTGATGTTAGCATAATTCTCTTTGAAGCTCTATATGTGCTAATTTTTATTATTTATATATATATATATTTTTTTACCTCATTGAGAGTGCTTGACGATATGTAGCAGCACAGCCCTCAGGCACTGAAAAAAAGCATGCTGCCCTTTGGGTAATCAAAGTTTCTGACCCCCTGCACCAAAGTGTCTTGTGAGTGTAAAAAAACATCACAGAACATCTTCTGTTTTGATTTTGCCCTCTTATGTGACCCTGAACTAGTGTTATCAAATGATTATGCAACTCTAAAAACATTTTCCTGAGTAATCTGCTTTAGCGCCCTGCGTGGACCTTGGCAGATTAAACTGTTTTGTTAATGTGCAATGTGATTTGACACATCTGAGTGCTGATCGGCTCAGTCAGCTCCCTGCATAGAGGTCTATTTTTAGGAGCATTGTCTTTTACATCAGTCTCATTATTGCTGTCTGCAGGTACTGTAGGTGCTCCTGCGTTTCTGTTTCTTTTGTGTGTGTGCAGTGGATCTATGTGAACATATTTGAGGTGATACTGTTATCATAAGGCCTGGTTTGTAGTTAATTATCACCCTCTGTTCCATCACCGCGGTGTTATGACAATCCTGCTGACTGTTGTGAATGGAGTCAGAAATGGCCAAGATAGTGACAGACAGTTTCAACACATCAGAAACTCCCAAGACACCCATGTTCTTCACAGCAACATACACATAAAGTCAACCCCACCTTTATTGCCTCAGAGGATGCGGGATTGCACAGCCGCACACACATTCACAGCCAGCACCAAGTGTCAAGGTCACTTCCTGTTTTTGTACCTTTTTCGAGTTCTTCATTACTATAAACCGCGGGCTGCACAATCCTGTTTCCTCCACTATTAATGGCTGATTAACAAACAGCCCCATGGAAAGTTCAGGGAGTACAGAGAGAGGGGATTTATGTAATTGATGGTCAGCAGCAGCAACACTTCTCTCGCCGGGATGGAGCCTGAATATGACCAGTCACCGGCTGTGAGAGCGGGAAAGTTCATTATTTTAATCACTGCTGGAATGAAATGAGTCACTTTAAGAGCAGAACAAAAGGTTTTTATAGGTGCTTACCCATTCCGTTTGATCACAGAGGCGCTGGGTAGATTTTATAATAACCCTAATTATATACCACACAGGTGAGGCTCTATACTGACTGGCAAAATAGTAGCAACTGATTCCTGAGCACAGAATGACTAATTACAGATCTTACTCATCTCATTGAGGGTTATTTGTTCAGGTCTAAAGTTAACAGGAGAGTACTGAAGTCAGGAATGGCAAGAATCATGAGGAGGGAAAGCTATTTTTTAATTTTACAGTTAAAAAAATAAATAAATGGGGTGCTGGTTTGGCGGAGTGGTTAGCAACCAGGCACCCCATGTATTTGCTTCTGCCGGTCCAGGTTTGAATCCAGCCTGTGACCAGTTTGCAGAGTGTCTTCCCCTACTCTCTCACCCCCTTTCACAAGCCTATCCACTGTCTCTCTCCTATCAATAAAGGCACAAAATGCCCAAAACATACATTAAAAAAAAAGAAAAAATAAATAAATAAATAAATGCTGATAAATTAAAATATCAAAGAAAAGTTTCTACTTTTCTCGAGATAAGGTAGCTTTTTACTCTTTGATCATTTGGGAGAGCTGTTCTGATAGTGTTCCTTGCTCTTCACATATCTTTTGAACATACCGTAAAATACCAAATAATGGCCAGGGCGTTTATTTGTTTCAATCACTGAGCGGACAAGGCGTTTATTTGGGACCAGGCAACTATTTGGAACAGGCGTTTAATTCCTTTCCCACAAAAATCTTGCTTAGCAAAAAACGAAAAATCTGGAAAATGTAATCAAATTATTTATTACACCAGTATGAATAACACCCTTACAGCAAGATTACAGTACTGTAGTTATACTCTTGTCTTCTTCTTTCAACTCAGCACTCTCTAAACACTCTTAAAACTGGTAAGAAGCTATCTTACCAGTAGTAAGTAGTTGAGTTAAGTTCTTACTTCTGTTTTTTGGCTGCACCGGGACCATGTAGATAAGCAGCAATGTACCGCTAACTGACGTGTCCAGCCTCCTGACGTTAAGGGCAAATAACCTGCAGCGGCAGCGTCTTCTTCTTTGGATTTGTGAAGCCCTAGTGTGTAAGATTCCGGCTTTTTGCGCTCTAGTGCCCTCTGTGGTCGTTGAGTGAAACTGCACTGTCGTGAAACAGAGTGTCGTACACCAATGTGCCTTTTGTTGACATACAGAGGGAGGAAAAGCCAGCTGACAGGACGTCCAGAGAAACAAAAAAACCATGTAGATTGTTAAGGTACAGTCTGATAATGTTTCTTTTCAAGCGTGCACTGTCAGCTGTGAGCTCAGCGTTCACATGTGCGTTCTGTAACTTCGACCGTAGCTCATAGGCTGCGCCGAATCAATAACACCGAGCGTTCATTTGGAATGGGCGTCTGTTTGTCAAAAAGTATTGCTACACTCGGGGTTTATTTGGAAACCGTCGATTAATTGAAACTCGGCGTTTATTTGGTATTTTAAGGTATATGAACACAGGAATTGATACCTGTTCCAGTACAAACAACCATGCCAAGCTCTCTTGAAAGAGGTGGTCTCAACTTCCTTCCAGTTAATCTATTGAGTGGCTTGTTTGCTGTTACGGCACGATCAACACAGCAAGCAGGGCCAAACAGGGTGATAAGTTAATTCACAACTCTGCAGTCAGTCGAGTTGTTTGGTAGCCAATGCCATTATAATTACAACCAGAGCAAAGTACTTCTAATAATATTTTGATTCCACTGAGTCATACCATGAAAATAACAGGTGAACATTACTCAATGTCTCTACAGCAGACCATCACAGGACCCAACAACTGATGCAAAAACAAATTTAGATACTCAGGATTCAGTCCATCCTGATTGAACAGAAAAGAAAATCTACTTTTCTGCTCCAACCACAGACAATTCTATTGATCACCCTCCCCGTCTTCCCCTGGTGGGGTGGGTGGGTGGATGTTCATCCTCTTCTGCTCAGGGCCTCTACCTAAAACTTGGGGGCTTGAAGGTCCTGTGCAGTATCTCAGTTGGTCCTAAAACTGCACTTTTCTGGAGCGACATGTCCGATGTTTCTCCAGGGATCTGTTAGATCCACTTCTCCAGTGTGGGGGTCACTGCCCCAAGTGTCCTGATGACCACAGGCACTACTGTTGCCTTCACCCCCCAGGCTTTCTCTAGCTCCTCTTTGAGCCCTTGGTATTTATCTAGCTTCTCATGATCCCTTTTCTTGATGTTGCTATCAATCAGGATGGTTACATCTGTCACAATGGCTTTCCCCAGCTTCTTAGCTGTGATTACAATGTCCAGTTGCTTGGCCATTACCATTTGGTTGGTCTGTATTTGGAAGTCCCATAGGATCTTGGCTTGACCATTCTCTTTCACCATATATAAATATATATACCACAGAATGCTTGGTTAATGTCAGACCTGCCCCTAAATGAACAGCACATAATTTTTTGTTTGTTTAATGGTAATTCACCAGTATGTTGGAGCACTCACAGTAATGATATTTTCCATGCCAACACTATAATTATTAATGTCATCCATTAAAGGTGTAGTTACCGATCTTCTAATCTTGTAATCTAATGCACTATTTGTCAAAATCACCGTATTTCTCCTCTTCATCCACAAGATGTCACCAATGACAGCATGTTGAAAAAAAAGTCTGATTTCAATACACAGCTTTGGCTCTGAATTTCACCGGGTAAATACTGTGGCTCTGGCCGAGCCACCAAAACAGGGTACACCCCCCCACATCCAGGGGGCAATCATAATCGTGCGCAGATCAGACAGAGGGGGGAGGGGGACTAGTAGGTTGCGTAGCGTGCGCAGTTAGCGTAAGAGAGAGATACAATATGTGCAGTAGCAATGGCTGAAAACAGCCCAAAAGAAAAAGCTCAGAGGAGAAAAAGTAAAAAAGAAGGGCTATGACCATGAAAGAGCGAAGACACGGGTCAATATTGGTGTTGCTTTCTGACGGTGGAGGGAACTCCGCGAATTGAAAGACCTGAAAACAGATGCAGATGTCGTCGTCTTCGTGCTGGATAGGTAAGCAACATTAGCTTTGTGGTGCTTCACATAACAGTAACAGCCGTCTGGCATTCAGCTTATTGTCTAATCTGCCAGAATGTACTGCTGTTGTGATGTTTATCAATAATGGCAGTCGAGTTGTGGCTACTATTGTCTGACGAGTCAGGGTTACCTTAGCTATGTTGGTCAGCTATGCAGTTTCTACGGCCGTTTCCATGACGATGCACGTCCATCAGCTTTCTGGAGTGGAGCCAGGGGTGAGGCATGGAGGGAGAGGCGGGTCTTAATTTGTTTATCAAAAACCTCTCCACTCTTTTTATCCCACATCGCTGACTACACCTTAAATTTTCAAATGACTGATAAACAAAAACACACACAAATAGTAAAGCACATAATTATTTCTTGATTAAGATGCATTATAATTATTCACCTGCATCCATGAACAGAAAAAATGTATCAAAGTTTAAGTGTTTTGCTTCAATAATTCCTGAAGCCCAGTGCCAGTGGACTTTGTGGGTGGCCTCAGCACCCAGCACAATAACAAGTCATAAAAGATCCATCGTGGACCTTTGGTTTGGCATGATAAACAGATAAAACTGACTCAGACAGAAAGTGAAAGGGCATGTGCAAGAGCACATTCTTAAGCTGATCACACAAGTCTTTGTTTTTGAGGAAAGGCTTTCAGGACAGAGGTGAAAGAGCCTGAGAGGTTCATTTTAGATCTGGTTTGGCTGTTGTCTCTAATGAGTGAAATGGTGTTTTCTCTACTCTTCTGGCTCTACTACTTTGTTTTTATTTGTTTTGTTTGTATGAAGTGTTTTCATTTACTAAGTAAGGGTTATATTGCTGCCTTCTTTGTCTCCCCTCCACTTTACTAATCCTCACCGGAAATACTACACATTGAGGTGTGTGTCATAAAACCTGTTTACTGTTTCTTTAGCACTCACTGCAGAGTTGTAAGTCATAAATCATCAGTTAGTCACCTGCCAGTGACACCCAATGAAGAAATGCAGGTCATAACAATTCCTCCCAAGTTTTTTTTTATTTTAATTTCCAAACACACACTCAGAGAATGAAGCCAGTACTGACAAGCAGAAGCTCGAGCGTTGCCACACCAGCGTTCTTTATTGGTTTTTCAGGAATGAGGAAGTGTGTGAGGCAGGATCTTTACGGGAAGACAGCGAGCGTGAGGGGGAGGGGCTAATGGGAATGCATGTGGGCTGGGAGGTTATGACAAATATTTGTTAAGACAGACAGGAAGCGAGGGAACAGAAGGAAGGCAAAGTGCAAAGGTGGAGAACTTTAATTATATTTGAGGCTGGGGTAATCACATTTCTGGTCCTGCTTGCACAGCCTGCGGATTATCATTGTTGCTGTGTTACTGCTCGCAGCAGCCTCTTGGCAAACCTGGTGGTTATTAAGAAAGAACATGCCATACCAGAGTCTGAATTGGCAAACTGATGGATTGTTCAAGAGAGGAATTATTGTAGCTTTGGGCAATGATACACTGTGTTCCCTTCACAAGTCATAAAAGTTTTGTGAAATATGTTCCAGATGAGTGAAAGCTTAAGAAACTCTGTGAAGACAACAAGACTGTGACGCAAACACCAACACCATTCACTAAGGCGACCATATGCACTCTTTTGCTCAGACATGTCTTTGTTTTGGGTTGTAAAGTTATGTCCGGGGGAATTTTAGAAAATTCCTTCAATATAAAACGTTGTGCTGGGCCAATGGCATTATTCTGATGTACCTACCTAAGATGTGGGGAACACTCCAGGTCACGTACACATGTTTGAATGCCACAAACAATTGTGTGAAGGCAGATGAACATCCAGATCAAAATGTTAATAATCAAAAAAAAAAGGAATCACTCTCTCTGAATGAATGGGGGCTTCCTTCAGTTTGCTCCAAAATATCTCACAACTCAGCAGCTAGCAAGCAGTGAACTAAAACCGTCATTTATGGTAAACTTGTAGCACTTGTGCGTAAATACAAACCTTTAAAGTAGAATGTTTATTTATCTTCATAAGCGTATTCTTATTATTGTATAGCCATACCTCATGAAGGGGAAGAACAGTGTTGAGCAAATTACTTTATTAAAGTAATTAGTTATAGTTACGAGTTACTTTGCCAAAAAGTAATTAAATTGCTATTGGAATTTCTCCTTCATAAATTGAACTAGTCACCAGGGAAAGTAATTGTTGTGTTACTGTTTAAATAAAGCTTTGCTGCTTGATCGGCGTGGCTCCATCTCCGTATCCTTCCTTGTTGCTACCTGGCCACGGAAATATTTCACTTTCCCATCTGGAGAAGAGCTCATAGAAAATGTTTTCATCTACTGAACACTCAAAAACAACAGCAGCAGGTGGTTGGACGATTGGACCACCAGTCACGTTCATCACAGACCAATCATATCAAGTCACAGCATGAAGTAGCAGCTACCCCTTTTGTTAGCTGTTAGCTTAAACAGCAAACAAAATCCTTAGAGAACTGTCCAAACGGATGTATTATTTACCACCTATGTGTGACATGAACCATGTAAACTTCTGAGGACAGCATATTTTGCCAGTTATCGCTGAGTAACTCTGATGACCATGGACTAACCAGCATCATTTGGAATACTGTTACATTCTCTCCCAGTTTACCAGGAGTGATCCCCAGCTTCCTGTCTTCTCTGATTTGATCATCCATGAGGGCAACCAGTGAAGACACGATTATCACAATGAGGTTTGGAGTCTCTCCTGTCTTTTCAATGACCAGAGGAGCCAGTTTGCAGATCAAACTCTTTCCAAAACTGGTCAGGACTGTTACTTTTTTTTCTTGATTGGCTCTTAATTTGCTTTTCAACATCCTTCTGTTTGGAGATGGAACATCCTTTTCTTTATACAGACGTGAAGGGAGAGCCTACTGTTATTTATAACTCTGTCATTTTATGTTATATTCTACAGCTTATTATGGTGAAAACAGTGACAACTATAGTAGAAGTAAATTTAAAGGAACTGTGAGGAGAATCTATTACCGGCAACATAAAGACTCTGCTACCCATGAGCACGCGCGGCGACTGTCGTAATGCTGCGTTCCAGTAACCTCGGAACTGGGAGTGACATCATCTCTGACTTATCAGCATTCCAGTTGAAGTCAGAAAGAAACATGCCAATCTACCAGGCTATTGTTAGCTGTTGTTAGCACGCCCTGCGTTCTTGTTCACAAATATCACATGAAGAATGTGATTATCACTGCGGCAGCATTTTTGTAAATATAAGTCTAACAATATGATGTATTCAGCTGATCTAGAGCGACACACCCCAGTCAGAAGTGCAAATAAATTGGTTATTACAGGAGCTAAATAACTGTTCACACTGGGGGCATCCATCTTCGATTGTCAACTCGGGGGTTGCGAGGTTTCACTGAGTTCCCAGTAGGAAATTCTGACTTCGGGGGCATTCCAGCAGCAGTTTCCTGCTCGGAACTTGGAAATTCTTACTTCTGACTACAACTGGAAGGCACCACAATACATTACCGAAGTCAAAGCGTGCGTTTGTTGTGATGCTAATGAATGCAGCTCGGACCTTCCTCAGAACTCTACATTGCTTTGCAACTTCTTTTTTCAACAACTTACAGGATGCAAAGCGACGAGGTAATGTATCTCTTTCTAGTTACTTAGCGGTAGTTTTTGATGTGTGACAACAAGCAGTTTTTGGAAAACTTAGTATCGTAGTTTTGTATCCGGCTATACATCGCTACTTACAGCCCGGTGCTCTAAGACGTGTCCGAATAATATAAATTTGCTCTAGTTTTAATTGTCTAGTTCCCGAAGTTGAATATCCAGTCCAATCCAGCCCTGTCCTGTCTGACCCGACCAAGAAGCTTAGGAATAGCATTTATAGATAACCTATTTTGATGCTATAAAACTCATCGATAAGTGCGTATTTCGATCAGGCGTATATCTAAAAGTGAGACTTTTTTGCAGTTACTTAGAATTTAATGTATTTTTTGGGGCATTTTGTGCCTTTATTGATAGGAGAGAGACAGTGGATAGGCTTTCAAACATTCCCTTTAATTTTGGCTATGAGGATTTCTTTTTGGTGAAATACCATTTTTGCTTCTCTTTTTTACAGTAAAATCTCCATTTATGTTTGCAGTGGGAGAAAATTAATTTGCATAATTACTGGAAAAACACGACGGTGTCAGTAATGCCATTATTTTTTTGCCTACACTCCCAAAGAATTATGTCAATAACACTAACTGAAATATCACAGAAGCCCTAGAATTATGTTATCATCTCATGTAAGTTTGAACAGATGGTATGATGTAGACCACGAGACTAAATTAAGACGTAATGATAGTGATAACTTGATGGATGCTATCCTATAAATTTGTCCTCATAACTTTTCTCTGCTGAATATAAATGGGAAGGATAGCCCCTTGGTTTGAGGTTTTCCACACAACAAGTAAACGCAATTGCTGGAAACTTGGTATCCAAATGCCAAAAGGGATGTGATACAAGGTGTAAACTACCCCAGTGTAACTTTGGAAAGTGATTCATGGTGTTTCCCTTTCACAGTGTCATAAAAGAACTGGTGAAATATGTCAGGGATGAAAGCACAACAAACACACAGCAGGACTGAAAAACACAGAGTCCCATGATTCACAGGTCAGTGACACTCACGTGTTTACACCGCACCATCGATCAGTGTACAAAGCCTGTGTGTTCTGAACCGTCTCCTCACCTGACTCACTGCATTTCATTGCAGTGACTGAGGTTGTGTTTATAGCTTCTTATCTCAGGGTACCCGCTCAATCTCCTCACTCTCTGACTCTGAGACTGAGAGCAAACTGACCTTTTCTCCGAGAGGACGTGGCAGCAGGCGGCACGATGTGTGGGCCGGTGAGTCAGCCAATAGGAATGCAGCACTCCCTCTGTTTCTAAAAAGCTCGTCCAGGTTTTCTCTGAAAAAAGGAAAGTGAAGGCAGGGAACCCTGTCATGATGCTCAAAATGGTGATGCTTACTAGTAATTTCTCTTCTTAGATTAGTGGTTCCCAACCTGTTTTTTATCTTGTCAACCCCCCGGAGTCTTTTTGTCCTACCATGATTACCCCCTAACGCATATGTGTTGAGGATCTTTTGACGATTATTCAAAAGTGGAACGTAATCAGCCTCGTTTATACGGATTCCCTGCTGACCCTTTGCAGCCTCAGGGCTTCTTTTGCAGTGAAACAAAGGTGAAAAGACTATAACCTTTGCCACAAGTTATTTCTATCTCACTTCAAAACACAACTCAAAGCCCATCTGTTCAAAGTGGCATACTCTCCATAACTGTTCTGTTATTTTTTTTAATTTTATGGCACTCTTGTCTGTTGTTTTAATATATTTTAATCGTGTTTTCAATTACTCTGTAAAGTGTCCTTGAGTGTTCAGAAAGGCGCTTTTAAATAAAATGTATTATTATTTATTATCGTCGTCTCCCCAGGGAAACTAGTATTAGTGCACACTTATTAACAGGCTTAGCTCAGTATTTCCAAGTAGGAAATAAATTATTCTTTGGGAATCACTGTCGATGACACCTTCTCATTGTCTTTGATTTTAATTATTAATTTATTGTTTATATTTGTTTAGTTATAATTGAACATCCAAACCATTTAGCATGATTCAGTCCTGACAGCATTGTTCCGGTGCCTTGCTCAAGGCACTGCAGGAGCACCTAGAAAGTCAGCTGGTCTTTTCTGACTGAACTGTTGCTTCATCAAGTACATTGGTTCGAACCAAAGGGTTTGGGCTACTGACATAACAGTGGTAGGCCTATTTGGAGAGTATCAGCTGTTTTGGGGCTGTTCACAGGAGGAGAGGAAGAAGTGTTGATGTTGTAGTTTATGTTGTCTTGTGCATTAAGGTGCTCTGATTACAAAACTTGAAAAGCACAATATGGCGTCTTTGAATCTGCCATGAAACTTGGCTTGTTTCTTATTTTTGGCAGAGATTTAAACAAGGGCTATAAACATTGTTCATATAGTGTAACAGCCTGATGTGCTCAATTTAAGCCACTACGTTCATATTCAAAAATCCACCCAAATGTAACAAAACAAAAAAGTCATACACAAATAAACCAAAGGTACCAAAACAAAAGGAAAGTAAAATGATCAAGTACTGGAGAAGGGAGTTAAAATAAATAATGGTCAAATACAGATAAACTGTCGTGTATGACTGAAACGAAATACGACCACCAAGGCATTTCCAACATTTTTGGGCAAGTATGTCAAAAAACATAGAAAACTGCCTTATCCAGCATGGTTAAAAAAACAACTTGAAAAATTCCTGGATCCATAACTGGATTCAAAACCCAGACATGTCTTATTGCCATTACCAATGTTTCCTGTATATAGTAAAAAAAAAGAAATGCTGAAAATGTATTGAAATTGGTGAAAATGTGGAAAAAGATGCAGCTTGCAGTGTCATAAGATGAAGTCCTATAAAAAAAGGTCCTGGATCTTCATCTGGATTACCAATATGTGCCTTGACCAACTCTTGCCGAAAGAATTGTTAAATTGTTAAACATCTTATAACTTCTTCCTTGTGCCAGTGATCCATAAAAATTTCATCAAAATCTTTTCAGAACTTTTAAGGTTATTTTTGCAATGAGTCAAGCAAACAGATGGACTGAAATGTAAAATTGCTGAATTTTGTACATTTAAGAGATTTAATTAATTACCAACAAAGTAGTGATAATAAATACACATAAAGATCATTAAATGAGCTAAAAAGACAATAAGAGAAAAGGGTAAACAAATACAAGCAAAAAGGGGTTTATTGTAGTTCATTGTTGTAGTTTATGCATCAATATTTGTTCAGTTTTGAAAAAGTAAACTTAAATCTCTTAAAGATATTTTTTAATAACGTACAATCCACATTGTCCTCTCCCTTTTGACTTGACATTATGTTTCCTGTGTGTGTTTATCTGGCACGTGGCTCCATGACCCTTAACACAACAACAGCTCAGGTGAAACTCATCAGTCATTCATCCAACGACATTTTCTCTGGAGAGCCGGTAATCTGAACCTGGTCCACCAGGTCGACCTGGTCACAAACCTGCTTGTTTAAGCCCTTTGGCTACTGCCACACCCTCGACCTCACGACTGATCTCACTTCACAGGTTAGGATATGAATGTAAACTGCAACAATGACAACGCTTCTGAAACTCAGAAAGGGGTGTGAATCTCCTGAGAAAGTCCTGCCATGATCTCAATATGAGAAATTTAACAAAAGCTTTCCTGGAGCATGCCAGTTCTATCCTCAAAATTTTGAGTTTTTACAAAAGATATTTTTTGGAAAAGTTTGATTAAAACTTTATAAGCATTCTTCAAAAATTTTCTGAAATGTTCACGGTGAGCTTTATGTGTGAATGCAAATATCAATTTCATTTTTTCTAAACATGTGTTTTCCAACCAGGTTTCAGTCAATTTTCTACTAGTTGCAAGGGGGAGCTGGTTCCAAAACATCCAGGAAAATATACTGCTCAAAGAAAAGTTAAAAATGTTACTTTGCACAATTATTTTTCCCCTTCAGTAAAACCAATGGGTATTGTATTTCATATTATTGAAAGCCTGATTAGTTTTGCATTGCACATTTGTGCACTGAGCATTGCAGCTTAACATGTTGGTTGCAACTAAAACCAGAGGCAAAAGCCCCTGCAACTGGTGAAGTCAAAGATAGACTGTGAAGGGAGTGTGCCAGGGAGACAACACCTCAGACTTGCTTCACAGTAGAACCGTAGGCTTTCTTCCAAGGGACGAGAGGATTTTGGCACATTTTTTTGGGTGTTACCCGCATGTTTAACTGTGTTACTCGTTCCATGAATGCCCAACTTCCTGTCATTACAGTTTGTACCTATTTATTAAAAAAGGTGACTAATCAGGCTTTTCAACGACATAAAATTCCAAATGGTTTAAAGAAAGGGGAGAAAAATTTAACCAAAAGAATATTTCTTAACTTTTTTGAAGAGTATATTTTTTCATGTATATTTTAAAAATCAGCTTTCACCTGCTTCTAAAAGCAGGAAAATTGATCAATGATTTGTCGATAAAAATCAAATTAGCTGAAGAAGAGGCAAGTTCACATCTGCTGGGCAAAGCAAATGATTTTAAATGACCCAGCCGTCGTACGTCCCTGACTGTGTTGGGATACTGAGACCAGCCATAGCTGCTTGTGAGGAAATGCTGCTCTATCAGATGGTCGTTGAGAGAAGGTGTAATATGTTTGTATGATGTTTAGCACCACCATGCCGATATAGGCCTTTGAAGTACCGTGCTACGTCTAGCCAGGGACCATTCGGGAACATCATACTCCACCATCACAGAATTTACTTCCTCTCTCGATGTGTTGACTTGCATTAAACAAAACAAAAGACCCCAAGAACATCCTTTCATCAAAATTGTGATGTCTTAACATGGATCGCTGTCAGCTGACATTTGTTGATGTGTGAATGGGCCTTTGCATTTAGGTCATTGAAGTAGCATGGCACACACTCATAATCCTGAGCTATGTGGGTCTGATTTGACAAATACATCGATTAAAGCCTTTGCCACCTTGTGAATTCTGCTTATGTTAAACCAGCCAACCCCACACTGACATTGACTCAAGCACCATCCTGAATGCAGAGCAGGATCCTCTTTTTGGTAATTTTGTTAAAATCCTTTCTTCTGAGCTTCCTCTGTCTCTCCTTCCCATAACCTTTTAGTTACAAGAATCCGCTGCCACCCCCTCCCACAGCCTATCAGCTGCTCCGGGAATTAACCAAAGAGAAAGTCAGGGTCGCCCCTGGCTCAGACTTGTTACTCCCACTACCCTGGAAACCCAGCAGGCATCCTAGAGACAAACACAGCTCCACTGACCTCAGCCTGGACTCCCACACTTCTGAGCCGGGCCTGGGAAAAATACTCAGTGAAGGTGTTTTAACCACGGCAAATAAAAGAGAAGAGGCTGTTCAAGTGTCCGGTGAGAAGATTCAATCAGTCTGTTGATTGTGTCTTTTGAAAACACTTTATTTACCACCAGTGGCAAGAATTTCTTGTTTTGTTCTTTCCTCTGATGACAGAAATCTTTAAAACGTTTGTCCCTATTTAGAAAAAAAAAATGACACCAATTTCCTCTTGGTCCAGTCCCAGTTAATGTGTCACCTTTATTTATGGATCAGCTGTGTTTGTGTTTGTGTTGATCAGCTGTTTGCTGTGCTGATGCAAAAAAACTTCAGAGCACAACACATTGGCCTGTGATGTTGCAGTGTAACTAAATTTTAATTTAATTTCCTCAATTGTGTCTATGATGGGTTTTTTTTCACTTTGTGCACTCATAACTGACTTTCAATGGGAATATTATCTAGAAATCATGAAAACAAAGTTAAGAATTCCTTTCCTGTCAGGAGTAGCTGTAGACTTAGAGTTTACTGAAAAGACCAGTCAGATAACTTTCTCTTCCTCCATTTGTGTTGACAGGAAATCACAAACCAGATCTCCTTGATTTTAAAAATATTTTTGGTATTTTTTGCCTCTATTGATGAGACAGTGGATAGAGTAAGAATGGGGGTAAGGGAAGACATGTAGGGATTGGGTCTCAGGCAAGATTTGAACATGGGCTGCCCACACAAGGCGAATACCTCAATAAAGGGCAAGTGCACAGATATAACCCACACATCCACCAGCACCCCCTGCCCTCCGGGACTTTTATTAGTAAGTAGTGGAGAAGGTACATTGCTAAATATTGCCAGGTCTAAAGGGACAGAACAACTTTGTGGGTAGACATAAACACTTTTGGGGGGGCAGTGTAAACAGTTAAATGTTATGCTGTCCTCATCATATAAGCTGGAGCATCTGTACATCATAACTCTAACATTTCGCTCACTTGCTCCTCCCCTCTGTCTTACAACTTGCACTAAGGCCAGGAAAAGAAGTCTCAAACAAACAAATGTTTGGAAGTAGGTTGTGTCTGTTTCTTTCGTCATATTAACAACACTGTGAACAATCAAGCCTGCTCTTCTGCCAACATTGCTGTCCATATGCATTGCAAAATAACTCAGATGCTGCAAAACAACAACGGACAAATCATTACAATTGTTTATTGGCAAGAAAGGGGTCAGTAACAAAGCTTAGAACAAGTCAGAGTACTCAAGAAACAGTCCGATATACTACACATCACAGACAGGAAATTCTTCATTCTAGTTGGTCTGAATATAAAGGCTGAATTGGCAATAAGTACATGACTTCATGTTCAGATTTGTTGATTGTCATTTGCATGGAAATAAAATAAAGTGACAAAGTCTAGCGTTGAAAAATGACCCAATGTAGAAATCCACTGTTTGGCCTTCACGACAGTCTGTGTCGCTCCAGACATGTTGTGTGACTGTGCTGACCTCTGAACTGAAGAAGAAGAGTGCTTGCTCCGCGCCTGTGCAGTGCGGCTCATTGTTTCAGCGGAAGACAGCTGGCTACACAATCACTTTCTTCTTCCAGTTTTGTGCAAAATGGACGAATATCTATCGGATGAAGATGTTGTGGACAAGAACTTTGAATATGATGGGTGTCCTTACAGTTTCGAGCCAGAGTTTACAGACGAGGAGCTCGTCAAAAGGAGGACGCAGAGGCAGCGCTCCAGAGAGTACTGCGCATGTGCGGAGGCATACATTCTTCTTCTTCAGTTCAGAGGCCGGCACAGTTACAAAAACATGTCTGGAGTGACACAGACTGTAATGGAGGGGTAGCCCGAACGGACCATGATTGAATATTGGGGAAGCTAATGAGTTTTTGGACGATTAATGCAGTTCTAGGAGCGGCGCTGTATGCCCTATGTGCTACCATTATACGGATGTCCGCCGCTCAATTTTGGATCTAAATATCTCCTGAAGCACTGTTTGGATCAGGAAAGCCTTCTGGGTGAGTATATTGTTCTACTTCATTCTATAAACAATGTGAAAGCTGTAGAAACCGAACTTTTCCTTTAAGGGCATGGTTGCAGTTATTTACAGCTGGGCTGTTAAGTTGGAGGCCTGTGACTTGCCCCAGATCAAACCATGCTTCAGAATCGGTTGCTAGACTTACTGGAAGTGTTTTTTACATTATGGATACTGAGCTTTAAAGAGGAAACCTGGAAAACTGTGTCTAATGTCACTGAGACTTTGTCAACGTTTGAGACAGACAACGGTAAAAACAAAACAGAAAACAGAAAAAAATAAATAAATTCACTGGCCAATTTATTATGCACCTGTTGCACTTGCACCCGTTTAACTGCTTGTTGATGCAAAAAGCTTATCAAGAATCACATGGCTGCAGCTCAGTGAAGTGTGGCATGTAGACCTGAACATGACAATGTGCTGAAGTTCAACTGAACATCAGAATGGGTAAGAAAGGTGATTCAAGTGACTTTGAAAATGTCATGATTGGAGGTGCTACTGAGCTGGTCTCAGTATTTCAGAAACAGCTGATCTACTGGGATTTTAAGTACAATCACCTCTTTCTCCGACAATATAAAGAGAATGGTCTGAGAAAGAGAAACAACCGGTAGGCTGTCTTGGAGAGAATTCCTTGTTAATGCCAGAGGTCAGCCGGAATGGCTCGAGTTGAAAGATAGGCCACAATAACACAAATAACATTTTATTACAACCAAGGTATCAGTCAATCAATCTTTATTTGTATGGCACCAATTCAGTGTTATCTCAAGACACTTTACAACAGAGTATAAAACTCTTCATTTTATGGATACACAGATACAGTACACATAAAAATACACAAATACATATACATATGCAAACATGTACATCCAACAGGTATGCAGAAAATAATTTCTGGATGCCCAACACATTGAATCTTAAGGATACAGAAGCAGAAGACCATGACAGGTGCCTCTCCTGTCAGCTATGAAGAAGAGATTGTGACTACAACTTGCACAGGATCACCAACCAAAATTAGGCAACTGAAGACTGAAAAATGAGTTTTGATTTCTGAGGCCACATTCAGATGACGGAGGCAGATGCTGGTGTAAACAACTTAAAAGCATGGGTCCATCCTGCTTTTATCATTAGTTCAGGGTGCTGGTGGTGGAGTAATGGTGTGGGGGATATTTTCTTGGCACACTTTGGCCCACAAATAAGCCTTGTTTTAATGCCACAGCCTACCTGAGTGTTGTTGCTGACCATGTCACAATGCTCATATCATCTCAATCTGATTTCCTGAGCATGACATTGAGTTCACTATGCTCTAGTGGACCCACCAGTCTCCAGATCTCAATCCAGTACTTCACCTGTGGGACGTGGTGGAACAGAAGATAATGCAGATGCTATCATGGATGCGCAACTGATGAACTGATGGCTATATGGATTCATGTTGGGTGCTGGATGTATATATTTGTATGTATATATATGTATATTTGTATCTTTATATGTATATATGTATCTATGCATATATGTGTATCCACAAAATGAAGAGCTTTTGCTCTATTGTGAAGTGTCTTGTGATAACACTTGTTATGAATTGGCGCTATACAAATAAAGATTGATTGATTGAATCTGCTGCAACTTTACAATGCTATCATGTTAACATGGACCAAAACCCCTGAGGACTGTTTAGGAGTTTTTTGCTGAATCAATGCCACAAAGTGATAAGACAATGCTGAAGGTGAAAGAAGGTCCAAACCAGTACAAAAAAGGTGTATCTGCTGATCAGTGTAGACCCTCAGGGGGGTTAATAGCTTTATAAAGAACTTTGGAAACATTTCAGCACTTTGAGAGCTTTTTCTACAATTGTTTTTTGTTTTGTTCCAAGAAATTACCAACAAAAATAATCTAATAATATTCTGTGTAATAACTGTGGAAAGTGGCTTCGAAATGGTATGTTCTCTTCATTGCAAAAAAAAGCTTATTGGAGGGGATATCTGATTAACACCATAACACCAGCTGATAACACCTATAACCAAGTGACACTTCTGAGGAAGGCAGAAGTTCCTCTGAAACACGTCAAGGTGAATGAAAATAGATATCTGAGGTAAAGGAAAACAGAAAAAACTGACTTCAACATACTATTTCCTTTTGTTGTTGTTGCAAAAACAAGCATATTGAGGGGATTTTTGATCATGGACGGAGGGACTTGAACATCTAGAGGGATTTCATGGTGAATTCAGACAATAACAGATTCATAGTGATGTGAAAATGTTTTCCCTTTGCGTCACATAAACTCAAATTTCCCATGTAAAGGTCAAAATAGATAATGTCTGTGGTTCCCATAATCCCTTATCAACCACTGGTATTTTTCCTGGGAACCTCAACAGATACACTGGTGGGAAAAACAGTTGCAACATGAGGACTTGCACAATATGGTGGTACCTGTGTGTTTACTGTGGGGCTGTCGAGCGAGCGTTGAGGTGGGGCCTGTAACTGTCCGCCCTCGCTGCGTCGCTCCCTTATGATGGAGTCTGACTCATTCATAAAAATGTGAAAACAAAGTAAACAGCTTAGGCGCCTTCATGTGACTACACGTCCAGAGAAAGAAGAAGAAGAAGAGGGGATGAGTGCCTGCTGTCTTCTCATGCAGATTAAAGTGCAGGAGGGGTTTACGCAGTACACAGACAACAACATTCTTACTTAATGAGGCAATAAATAACTCCAGCATGGGAACAAACATGATGAACAAATCCAACGCTGCCGTGTTTCCTTTCATTAATTTCACACTCTGATGTTTCCTGTTTGCAGAGAATCAACAGATGGACTTCTGAAATAATTCTTACATAGGAATGACTATGAGTTTATGAAAAAGGAAAAAAATGTTGCCAGGCCTTCTGGCCACATGGCTATGTGGAACACTTGATCCATCTTCTAGATTCTGGTCTAATTAAAGGGTTAGTTCATTTTTTTTTTGGTCTGTTTTTTGAAATTGGGTTGCTTGAGGCGGCAGTGGAGCTCAGTCTATAAGCACTTGGGCTGGGGACCTGAGGTCGGCTGGTTCAAGTGCTGATTGAAACATTCTTGAAAGCTGGTTTTGTTGCTGGGAAGTTGCAAGCTGATTTCCTACAGCACTGCCTTCAGCCACGGCAGTTGGTAACACAGTTGAAAGAAATCTTTGTCTCTTTTCTCTGGAGCCCTGAAGTGTAAGGTTTGTACCCTTGCACCTTTAAACTTCATTTCATATAAAACACCTCCAAATAAAATGTGGTTGGTGTCGCCGTTGGTGCAGACGAGTTGTCAGGAAGGATGAATGGTGAAGTAAAGACCTGCTATGTTCTCCCCAAACCTGACCTGACCTTGTTCAAGGCCTATGGCACCAGTTAACATGATCACCACTAAAGAAACTTGTGAGTATTGTTACTGAAGAAGGATATTCAGGGGTTGATGCTGGATGACGTACAGTGCCACTGAAAGCTTCATAATTAATCCACATTCAGTTCAAACTACACACAAAGGAACATCGGCATTGAACTTTTTTTGACAAGTTCATGCGGTGAGAACTATTTCAAAGACCTATTTTAAACCTAAATGTGGGTTTATTACATAGACTGTAGACGAATTGGACAAAGCCATGTCCTAGGAACCCCTGAAATGCCCAAGATGTCCTCAAATGTATACAGAAAACTGCATGTGCTATTTCAACCAATTTTTAACCAGTACTCACAGATATAAAAGCTGTGCTGAGGACATATGGCTGTGTGACCAAGTGTAATGCTACATTTCAAAAACTGTTAATCCTCTATAAAGGAAAAACATACAAGTTCCTTTTCTCACAGTGAGAGCACATAGATGTTTTAGAGTTTAAGACTGAATCTGTTTTTTGTACAGGCTGTAAAGATGTATTCAAAGGCCATAAACATCAAATCAAAATTTGCCCTGCATACAAGCTTTAGGGAGTAATTTTTCCGCAGCCAGCCCAAAGTGAACACTTGGTGTACCACAGCTTTTAGTACTTCCACATGGGCCTCCAATTACACTCCCAGAGATTGTCGCCTGGCTAATTATGATGCTTTTGGTGGCACCATGTACTGCTTTATATCACCGAGCATCTGCATAAGGGACAAAGCTCGCAGGTTTCTTCAGAAGATATTATATTATTTAATATTACCATGGGTAACAAGCAACCCCACTTCAGAATCCCTAGATTTAATCTGTTAGAACAAACACACTTTTTGGTGTGACAGTTTGTTTTACTTTTCTGGAAGATAGATGAGGCCATGAAGAACAATAAAATGGTACAATAATAAAAGAGTATATCCATTTTTAATTGGGTTGTTTTTGAGAGCAAGGTGTTGTCCTTGCAAAAAGAGGAGCAGGTTTTGGCTGCTGTTTGACTTCTTAAGAAAACTCAACAGGCAGAAGAAGATATGTAGGCCCTGTTTACATGAGGCTGGATTCAGAGTTTTCATTGCATTTTTGCCTCCCGTTTACATAGGAATGGTGCCTAGAGTGCCTGAATATACAAACTTTTCAATTCAGGGTCCGGTATAAAACCCATCGCCATCCAGGTCCGTGTAAACAGGATTCAGCATTTTAGGGTGAAACGATGAAGTTACCAAATGCGCAGTGCTCTTTCACAAGAAGGCTGCATGCACATTGGCCGTCTACGGAGTAACGTGTCCTGCTCACAGTGCTTGGTTTGTTATCCAAACTATCCAGACGGATTTGTTGTCCAGACAAGACACTTCTGCATCTTCGTGCGTCCACTCACCATTGTTGTTTGCAGGGGCGGATTTAGTCATATGGGGGCCCAAGGCAAACCCAGTCATTGGGGCCCTTCCCTGTACTGTGCTGATACATTTTTTAATTATTTTTAGTAATTTTCCCAACTTATGGAATGGGTGCAGACAAAAAGTAAACAAGGAAATTACAGATATCAAACAAGAAGAGGGGAAAAAGGGGCAGAAGAAGAAGAAATGGACGGTAGTAAATACAATAAAAAAATAACCAACATTAAATTAGATTAAATAATAATATGAAAAGCAAACAGGGTCAATAACTCAGTATTTCACTGGTTTTCAGCATGCTGATACATTTTTATTATTTTAATCTTGTACCAGATAACATAATGAAACTAAATGATTTTCCTTAAATTCAGTAATTTAGTTCAATTTTGACAGAAGGCGAGTTTGTTAATTAGTCCTGCTGTTGAAATCTGTTACAGTTATCTGACAGCTTAAGTTACAAGTTACATACCCATGTTTATATGTCCTCCACATCCAGGGAATAAAATTTATCACCAAAAAAAGATTTTGACTCTAAATGTTTTTGATTACGGATCCCCTTATAAGAAGTTTATGGTGCATGACCAAAATTATCCAGTGCATGGGCCGTAAGCTTTTTATACTAAGTGTCATGTAGTTTGAAAAGTTATGAATTAAAGTATTTTACAGGATATCATGATTGAAAATAAAGCCAATGACATCAAATGTATGAGGTCTGCTGTCAAAATGATTATAAAATATGGATGTTGACCTCCTCTACTTCAAACTACAGCGTGTGAATTAAGACTAAAATAATAATAACTTCTCTGAATCAAAGAAAACTTTAGTAATACTTTTTTTGTGAGATGTTTGAGGGGCCCTGGACATCTTGGGGCCCCAGGCAATTGCTTGTGTTTGCCTAATGGTAAGTACGCCCCTGGTTGTTTGTGAAAAGTATTTCTTCTTTATACGTGTGATGAAACATTGCTGTTTCTCTGCAAACCTACATTGCCATCGACTAGGGTGGCATGCACACTACAACGTTTCCATGTGTTCTGGCGTCTCCATGTAAATGATTGTTTTTGAAAACACAATGGAAAAACCTTTGTGTTTCAGGTGAGAGTGTCTCTGTGTTAACAGGGCTGAGAGTGAACAAACCTGAGCTGTCTATATATTCATATTTCTAATCACATTCAAATCCTTTTTTTCTTATGTTTTCTTTTGTTTTATTGGGACTGCTGTGCTTGTCAACAAATTAAAGCAATCTAGAAGGCAATAGTTTTATGTTGTTAAAAAACTGATTACCCCTGCTATCAGCTTTGAGCAAAAAGCCTGGTTTCTCCTTGTAGACAAAGTTCATATTGCATTATATTATGGCATTATAGTATACTGATATCAAGAACAGCTCACCTAATAAAAGCCTCACTTTGTTGTGATTGCTTCATGGTGCATCCTCTCAGGGTAAAAGCTTGAATCTAAGTTGAGGAGAATTAAGGTTTGGAAGAGAGTAGTGTGATGGCAAAGGAAGTCAAATGGGTGGAAATGGGCCTGGTAGTTGAGGGATTGATGAGTCAGGAACAGGATTTTGAACTAAGCCACAGTCCAGAGACACCATGGCAATGGTTGGATACACATACACATACTCTACATTCAGAAAAATTTGCAGACAACGGGCTGCAGAGCCACATTTGAGTAAATCTGACAATATCACTCTACCTCATAGGGATCACGTAACTTCTTTGCAAGCTTCAAAACCCCCTATCTGATAAGTTTTTCCAAACTAATCCGTCTTTTTCCATGTTTAAAACAATTACAGTATTGCTATACATTCCCTGGTGTGTGCTGGTCAGCAGCTGGTGACCACAGTTTGACCCACCTTTTTACTAATACACCACTATGAGTCACTCAGCTGTGACAGGAGGGAAAGTCTGAGCTCCTGATCTGTGGAAAGTCTTTTTTCTAATCTGGCACAGAGCAACAGCCAACATGACCCGACAGTCTGGTGCCTGAAATCCTCCCTACACCTTAAGCCACACACACCAACAGACAGTATGGATCAGCTATTAAGACCAGCAATGAAGGAGTATGAACAGTCAGAGCCAAATGGGGACATCTGGAACACGGTGTAGTTCTACAAGAGGGCAGACCAACCCGACCATTACTAGATCTTCGTAATTCTGCTGCTGACAAAGTGACATTTGCACTGAGTGCTGAACGGTCGATACTCTCTCTATGGTTTGGTGTGACTCCAGGTCTGTAGTCCTGGCTTTGTGGGGTTGATCTAACCTTATAAAAACAGAAGATAAAGGGAGACTCTGATTAGGACTTTTATTCACTTTAAACTTAACCCAGTGTTAGAAAAAGGTTCTAAAACTTTGTCACAAATAGGGTCATGTTCCATGGTTTATTTCAATTTAGTTTATTTGATACAGAGGGACAATGTACATTCATACACACTTTAAAAAAATAAAATGTAAATGTACCAAACTCTAGCTACCAAGCTAATTTCCATTGGTAGTCCCCCCAGCTAAAATATAAAAACAAACAGGTTAAAGGAAGAAAATACAAATATAATATTTAAAAGGTTCTGTTCTTCTTGTTGTGCTTCTTTTTAGAAACATTATCATAATAAAACATTTTACAATACATTACAATCATAGTTTTTATGGTACACAGGTGGTCAGTACCAGATGTTAAAGTGCTAGATTTAGGCAGTAAAGTGCTGGAGTCGAGTATAAAGTGCTAGAATTGCTAATTAAAGTGCTAAAGTTGATATTTAAAGTACCAGGTCTCTTGGAAAAATTAGCACTAAAAAAATTTCAAGAAAGGGGAAAGAGAGAGAAATTTAAAAAAAAAAAAGAAAAGGAGGTAGGTGGAGATGGAATGGGGCTGCAGCAATGCAAGTCCAGGTCATATTTATTGATTTAGTTATGGTGTTTAAGGGTTGAAGCCAGTTATAGTGTCATCAGACTGTGGGGATGGGGCCAGAAAAGGAGAGGAGAGGGGAGGTAGCTCAAGAGAGACGAAAAAAAAAAAAAAGAAAAAAAAAATAGATAAATAAATAAATGGAAGAGAGAGAGAAAAAATTTAATAAATAAATAAAAAAAAGGTGATGGGTGGTCAGATGAAAATAATCAGTTAGTTACATAAATAAATAGTAGTCCAAGAAGTGATGACATGGCATCATTACCTCGTGTCCTACAACATGATTACCAGTACTTAGACAAAGTGACATAGTGATATTGCACAATATTAACACTATAACATGATTATGCATAAGCTGACATGGTGACATTTATTTGTTATCAGAGATCATGATTGCAGTTTTGTTTGCTTAGCAGCCACTTCTTTAGGTTTTCTTTGAATGCAGCATATGTATTACAGTCTCTTATCATAACAGGTAAGGTATTCCAAATGCGACTGCCTGCGACTGACAGCACTGTCTGCCCCTGTGAGGTGCGTCTGAGTGGGATTACACAGTCCCCTCTGTTGGTTGCCCTGGTTGTATGGCTGACATTGTCATTCTGTCTAACATAAGCAGACAGTGGGGCGGTGCTAAACCTTTCAAGATCTTGAATATTGCGCAGGCATATTTAAAAGTTGTGAAGTTGTCAAAACTGAGAAGACCATATTTTTTAAGTATATGACAATGATGATGTGTTACTGGTTTTTTGTCTAGTATTTTTATTGCTCTCTTGTATAACGACTCCACCTGGCTGAGCACAGTTTTGGTTTATGCTAAAAAAAACAGTGACAAATAAGGCCTAAAGCATTACATATATTGCTTCTCTGTACATCCTCTTAAATGAAAGGGTTAGTTCTGTTTGTTGAGGTGGGGTTGCTTGAGGCCCATGGCACTCAAAAATATGAGTGCCAATAAATGATAAATTAATTTTTGAGCTTTGTCTCTTAGGGGCAGTACCCAGGGGTGATTATCAAAATAGAGGAATACTAAAATGGGACAATGACCTTCATGGCTGGCATTAAAATTTCCGAGAAGTTTCTCTTGGCCTGATGTCTTAGATTGACAAAA
This sequence comes from Scarus forsteni, assembly GCA_036419115.1. Lineage (NCBI taxonomy): Eukaryota > Metazoa > Chordata > Actinopteri > Labriformes > Labridae > Scarus > Scarus forsteni. The sequence goes on from JAZDUH010000145.1 coordinate 13,362,758, forward strand.
TAGTATCTGTTCAGTTTTAGAGATATAAGTAAAAAAAAATGCAATTCTTTCTGCTGTGGCCGATGATGGATTTGGGAGGGTTAAGACATGATTAATTACAAACCAATAAATGCACCAGACAACACAGAAATATACTTGATACTATTATATTTAATGCTTTATGTTTTTATGTGTCTGAGTGACTGTTATATGACAGATCAAGACACAGTTTACACAAACAAGGAATGGATTTTATTGTTTTTTACTTATTTTTTAATGTGTGGGAAACTGGAGCAACCCATTGAAAAACCCACATGGAAAAAGAGAAGGGGGTTTAGTTAGTGGTTGAAGAGGGATCAGAGGGATAAGGCTGAGGACTTGGTCGTTGCCTTCACCACCTCCACTACAATAGTGCCTGCAGTCCAACAGGGTGATGAAACCTCTTCTAAATGCAATGGTTTGCTGTTTGCAGGGACTTGGAGCTCTGGGTTGGACTTCTCCTCAGTGAGAGCCTGGATCTCAACTTTCCAGATCTCAATCACTCTTTGGTCCTCTACGTGAGCCTCACTGACCTCCTCAAGTTGACTTTGGGGGAGCTTGGCTGCATGTTGGACTGTTGCAACCTCTGCTGTGACGTCATCCAACAACACGTGGATGTTATCCTTGTCATCTTGGAGACGCCTGGTCTTTTGTTTCTCCAGCTTAAGTTCAAGGGGTAATTTCTCCTGCTGGTCTTTTAGCTCCTTGTTCTCTTTCAGGAGACTTTCCTGCAGGCTGAGCTGATGTTTCAGCCTAATTATCTCCTCCAAGAGATCCTCCTGCTTCTTCTCAGAGCTGTCCTGCTTGCCCTCCTTAAACATCGGACATCGGCCCAGTCTTCAGGTTCTGGTCCTCAATCATACTGTCTGAGTCAGACTGGACCTCCTCAAGTTTTTTCTCAAGTATTTCAACCTGAACTTGCGTATCTAAAATCTTCCTGTCAGATATGTCCAAGTTCTTCATAGGAAATTTGGAGTTCCTCCTGTTCCTCTTAGAGTAACTTATTCCATATATCATTTTATGTGGCAAGATCAGCAGGTTTCGCCTGCTCCTCAATCTGTCATGGAGAGGTTTGTAAAGGTTGAGCTCCTCTACCTCTTCTGGAACAAACTCCTCCTTTTCCAGTGATTCAGGCTGCATGGCATCCATCTGATGTGGAACCTCACCCAGCTGTTGACAGAGGTCTTCCTTTTCAGCCCTCAGGTTTGAAACCACAGGCTTTATCTCCACTACCTCATCTCCCACAGACTCTTCCTCATGCAGGTTGAGGATTGGGGATGTCTCCCTGCAATCCATCTGTGGAATCCTCAGTCTCCCTCTCTTGTCTACTCCTTTGCCTTCTTCTTGGTGTTTTTAGCATTTAGCATTTTGTGGTTCCATGCCCTCCATTTCAGGATACCGGTTTTCGGAAAGGGCCTGAAATAAGGTTCATAGTGAACACAAGAGATTTTCAATGTTTAATGGGAAAACAGTTGCTAACTAACAGCTTACAAGGACTACAACATGCCTTAATGGCAGGCCTTTCCAATTATTTTTCGATAATCAGTTATTCATATATCCACAGCCACGAGAACCAACTTGATCAGGCCATTTGATAGAGTTTATAGTAAGACATTGTACAATGGAATCATTGTGCTTGCTTTTAAGTTGAACAGCCATGTTGTAGTTTGATAGTAGCTTGCTAACAGCTTTTTTTAATTACGATCAAGTACAAGATATGAAACGTAGGTTTGCTTGTCAATATCATCACAAAGAGCAGAACATATGAGCTTCATAATGTTTTGTTCTCCACTGAGCTGATTATCAGCAATGATTCAAAACCTTTCTTGGGATATTACCTTTACCAGCAAAGGTCACAACAATACAAAAATGAGGATTCAATACTATGAGCTCAAAGATTTAATTCACTCATCCAGTGTTAAATCAAAACCCCTCCAAACTTTCTTGGAACACTGCATTTATAATAATTGACAGCATGCCAACCAGACCATTGCCAGCATGGTGGTGTAAAAGGAAAAGAAGATCTTAACATGGTAAAGACAAAGCACAAAATGCACACATCTATAACGCTGTCTATGTGCTCAATGTTTGACATACAATCAGTGTGCTGTTTGCTAACTTGTCAGCCCAGGGCTTGGTATGAGGCATAACAGGTCATCCAGAAGAAGGTCAAATAGAAGCTATCTGAATGAGGGCATATCACCACCTACCACAGATCAGAGGGACATAGATATGTCAATGAATTGATTCTCCCTCGGTGCATGTATATTGAGACAGTCATGCAGTTAAATGGCCTTTTATGCTGCTGTAGTGGTTTGACCATGCATCTATGTGCTGTATGATACTAGGGATGCAGCTCATGAATGTTTCATAGTCAACAAGATACCAACCACTGGAATGATCACTTAACTGACTATATGTTCAGTGGTAGGAGTGAAGGAACTTAACTTAAAAGATAAAATTCAGCACACTGACTAGATTGCAGATAAATCTTTTATTTCCAATTTTTCCGTTGCAGACCCTCATCAGGCAAAAAGTTTGTTAAAGAGCAGAACGTCTTAAACAGGAAGTGGCTACACACCTACAGCCAATCATTATCATGAAGTCATATCTGCATCTAGAAATGAACAGACAGCACAAACATCAGCTGCCTCTAGGGTGGAGGAGTTAAAGATTGATAGAAAGAAAAGATGCAGGGCTCTATCGTTTGCCCAGTGCAAAGCATTTTGGTGCAGAGTGGGTGTGTCCTGTCCGCCTGACCCAGGTGTCATTTCACACCTGGCAACTCATGCTGTTAAAATAGCTACAGATTGTGTGATCCTGTTTGTGTCCAGGGGTGTGTTTGTCTGAAAACAAGGAGTGGTCCGGTGTAAAGCTGGCTTGTTTGTAACTTAAGGATGTAGATAATATAGTGCCAAACACAGAGACTTCCTGGAGGAAAAATAATACACTGGGAATTTTTTTTGCCCAGTCATACATTTGACCTGTTTTGTGTCTTGTTTTCATTTAATACTCTCAAAACTATGCAGAGTCACTGTACCCGTCAACAGCAGTGTACCTGATAGTCTGAGCTCACTGTCCTTAAAGGTGCAGTCCTTCCAGCAACTTCACCAACTATTGTCAAGTACCTGATACAGCCATAGTTGCCAGGTCCACTTTTTATAAGCAACTTTGGGCTTCTTTTTATTTTCATTTTTCTATAAAAGTTGCTTGTTAACATTGGCATTTGAAGATTGCATTTTTTTGGGCTAGTTCCAAAAGTGCAGTTGCTCATTTGGGCATCTTGTGCACCCAAACTCAGGAGGAATCTGATACACTCTGCTCTACCAATATAAACTCAATACTTAAGTTACACAAACTGTTTTCTCCCATTACAAACACAAATGTAAATTTTAATGTAGAAAGAGGGGCAAAAATTATGTTTCGCCAAAAGAAATCCTTATAGCCAGGATTACATTTATTTCTAGTGTGACTTTACTGTTTTCACCGTAAGTAAGCTTTAGAGGATCAAGATCAAGCTTAAATAAAAACATGACTATGTCTGTTTGGTTACAAAAATCCAGGTTAGACTGACTGTTTAGTGATGACAGATTTATTAATAACACTAGCCCCTTCCTTCACTTCTGTAACAAGAAAAGGATGTTGAATAAGTAAATAAAGAGCCAAATTAGACAAACTGTGAATGACATTGAAATGAAATGTAAAATGTAAATGTAAAATTAAAACATGCTTTTTGTAAATTTCTCTTCTTAAAAAAATTATATATATATATGTGTATAAATACCTCGAGGTCACTTTTTTTGGGCTTGTCTTGATCGAACTGGTTGCTTATTTCAGAAAAAAAATTGGCAACAATTGATACAGCCCAACTTCAAAATTCCTGAACTACTATTGTATTTCCTTAAGGAGAATTTCTTTGCTTATTTCTCAAATCCCCTATAAAAAGCTATATTATATAACACAATAACATGCAATAAAAACAACACGTAATCAAAAGACTCATTAGCATCTCGATTCTTGGGCAACAAAGTTTGTCATCCAGTGTTTGCAACAACATTAGTCAATAGTTGTGTTGCTTTATGACTCAAGCATAACCAAACACAATGCATTGGCCATTTTCTCAACCTTTTTATTAACTCACTAAACCAGCGCACACATAATTTCCCATTCATGTTATTGTTTGAAAACCATGCCTTTGTGTGCACAGGAATGTAAATATGTGTTCTTAGTGTATTTATCATGTAGTCAGATAACAGGAGCACAAAGAGAGGCAGACAGAGACAGACAGTGACCGAGACAGAAACAGATAGATGGAGGTGGGGGAGCTGAACTGGAGAAACTTCCTCACAAATTGCCCAACAGCTCTGACTCTCTCTGTTGTCTGTCAGTTCGCTCAGAGAGGAGGGAGGATGGTGAAATGTCACAGCTGGGCTTTCCAAAGAAGAAGGTGCTGCACACGAGTTACGGGAACATGACAGAGATGAGCCAATCAGCTCTGACTGCCGAGGCGCTGGGATGTCTCATGTGAATAAGACTTCTTCTGAAAGTGAAGAGATGTGATAAAAACAGATGACATCCTCACTGACTCAAGATTACATATCCAGCCCCTCTAAGGAGACTTAAATGAGTTATCAATATGTGTCATTTCTCTCAAAGCTGAACGTAGATGGTGCTTATTAAAGTCCCTCTGGTCGGTTTTTCACTGTGTCCTTGTTCTGTGATGACTCAGTGTTGAATCAAGACAGTCAAATGAACTGTGGGGGGAGAGAGTGACTCACCAACAGTCCATGCAAATACTCGACTCTGGATTTGACTCTGCAGACTGTTTGCACGATCAGTCCTTCCACATGTGAGGGGAAAACTCTGGTCAACAATGGTAATGGTAGCATGAATAGGAGGAAAGTTCATATTGCTGTGGTGTCCATCAACAATCGCCTGAATCACCTTTGTTTGATATCTGAGTGATTTTTACATCTGGAGAAGTTTGCCCATGAACAGCCAGCAGTCAGTTAGGAAGTAAACAACCAGCTAGCAAGCTTAGCTTGAGAAAAAGAGTTTCAGATGTTTGTTGTCCTTGCTAGGCTTACAGATGAGCAATATAGAGAGAAAGTTAGGGTATCCTACTGCTGCAACCAGTGCGGTGAAATATTCAAAGCAACCACAGAAAACTGAGCTGGTTACTGGTCTCAAAGACAGCCAGCTGTATACACTTGGCCGATCAACTGTGGTTAATTAAAAATTAATGGCAAATGGTAAATAGACTTGAGTTTATAGAGCACTTTTCCCATCTTTGACTATTCAAAGCTGCTTTACACCTCAGGTCACATCTATCATACATACACATAGACATCATTGATTTCCAGTCACTGTCCAACCAACTCACTGATGGCTGGAGTTTCTCAGTCAGTTGTCCCTCATCAACTAACACATCCACGCCCTTTCATGTCCATTTACATGCCACTGATGAAGCCATAGGAGCAATTTGGGATTAAGGGTGAATCCCAATTCTACCCCTGAGCCCTTCCCCTTCGGCCACGGTTACATGGCGCCGAAAACAGTCAAATCCGATGCATTTTCATTGCGTTTTGGCCTTGTGTCTACATGGAAACTCGTTGAAAACGGAAACTTTCGAAAACAGGCTCCAGAGTGAAAAGATTTGAATCCACTCTCCATTCAGCTCCATGTAAACCCGTATCAGAGCGTTTCAGGGTGAAACGCTGCCGTCACCGCAGTACTCTTTCACATGAGGGCTGCGCGCGCATACCAGGAAGAACAACAGCTTCGGCCGGCCGCCGAGTAACGTGTGAGCGATTTACCGTGTTCGGTTTGTTATCCAGTAAAAACCATCCAGACAGATTTGATGTCCAAACTGATTTGTTGTCCAGAAAAGAAACTCCTGCGTCTCTGTGCTTTGCCATTGTTGTTTGTGAAATTTTTTCTTCTTCGTTTGTGTGTTGTAGCAGCGCTGCCTCTCTGCAGACCTACACCGCCATCTACTGAACTGGCATGCACACTACAGCGGATTAACTCGTCTCCAAGCGTCGTCGTCTAAACACAGAAAAATTCTGAAACGCAAAGGACAAATCTCTTTGTGTCTTTAAGTCAGGAGTTTCCATGTAAATGTAGCCTTCGTCTTACCCCTTCCCCTTAGCCCTTCCCCTTATAATAAAGCATTTTCTTCAGTCTCCGCTCTACATTGTGTTGGTGTGAGCAGTGTATTATGGGAAATTATCTTAACTCTTGGTTTCAAATGAGGGTTAGGGTCTGTTTCGAGGGTTGTGTAACCCTTGGTCTTAGCCCTTCCCTTTAGCCCTACCGAGAATTAGGACACCACTTCACTAGACTTGAACACATAAAACCAAGGGGTAAGGGGTAAGACAAGGGCTGAGGGGTGGAATTGGGACGGACCCTTAGTGTCTTGTCCAAGAACACAACGCCATGTGACAACCAGAGCTGGACTTCAAACTTGCAACCTTCCAATTGCGACCAAGCACGCTATCAGACTGCACCACTGACGCCCCAAGACAAACAAAAAGCTAGCAAAGTTGGCTTGACATCAAGAATTGTTTGGTTAACTGATGAGCAATACAGGGAGAACATCAGAGCACTGATCCAACCAGTCTGGTGAAATATTCAAAGCAACCACAGCCAACTGAGCTGGTAACTGGCCTCAAAGACAGCCGGCAGCATGCACTTGACTCATCAACTGAAGTTAATAAAAAGGAGGGAAATAAGAGTCCATATTGATCTTCAATCGAATCTTTCACACGTTTAGTTTGACAATCAGATGACCTTTTAATCTCATTAGTCGCAACAAAGCCTACATCACCCAGAGGACTTTAGATAGCACATGGATGCTCCCCACTGTTTGAGAAAATTATTCAAGTCTGCTTGGCATGCAAACATCGCTGATGATACTTGCATTCTTAAAAAGGTATGTTCTCAGCACCTTGCCGCAGTTTGAGTGGCATCCAGCTGGAGCTGCGCAGATTCACTCTTTGCTGCACAGCCCTCTTACTGCACCGGCTGCTGGGACTCCAGGAAGAGTAGCTGTTGCTTTTGTGACAGCGAATCAATATCCAAATAAATGAGAAATGAGGCTCCATATGGCATCCAGCAGCAGCCCAGGGGACTGGTGCCTTCCTGGCTGCACACTGGATGCTATGTTAAAACTGAAAAATGGATGAAACAGAGAGAAAAATAAAGATGTTTGTTTCGCCATCTAGGCTAAATTTCTTAAAATTTGAAAGACCACTGTGGGAGTATCATTATCAATAGTTTATGCACTTGGCTTTATGATCTTTTTTCGGAGAGCTGTGCAGCAAGGGGCTCTGGGGCTGTAGCTGGATACTACTGGGCATTTTTAAGTTTCCATTTATAGAGAACTTGATGCTCATTTTCATTTTCCAGCTTAAATTCACAGCTCCTATAGAGTGTTATAGGATGTTTATAAGAAAGTGAGCCGCTGGGTTTTGATGTGGCCTGTGGTTCTCAGAACAAGTGGGGAAATGAATGGTGGGGTTATTCGTGGAAACTACCTGTGGTCTCAGCACTCTGTAGTCTCTTCAGGGAAATAGTATGTTGTCTGAGTACCTGCAGAAGAAAAAAAAGACTCAGATCTAAAGATTGACTGTAAACTGACATACCAGTCTAAATTCATGCAGGAAATGACCTTTTATATTTAGAGCTGGCTTCCTCTGCTGACATCCGTGTGTTATTATCCGATACAAAAATACCTACTGTGTGTTATATGGAACCAGCAGGACTACATTGTTGTTAACATGCATTTTAAGAGAGGCCTCTGAGAGTCGTTGATTGATGAACAGGCTGAAAGAGTGTACATGCTCATATATAAACATACATGGGAGCTCTGGACAGAATAGTAATATGTTAGCAAAGGCTGTCTCTCTCTCTCTCTCTGCAAAAAAACAAAACAAAGGTGTTTATATGGACTTGATTCAGTTTTTATTTAAATTTTTGAATTTTGTTGCACTGCTACATTAACCCTAGCTCAAGAGAATAATCAAGCTTTTTTGTGACACTGAGCCTGTAACTACGCACTTTAAGTACTTTACCTTTATGCTATAAATCATGTGCCACCTAAAATTACCTGAGTGCAAAGCTACCTTTTCTGCAGTGTTTGTGTGGGTTTCACTTCTCCCCTTAACCTTTGCCCACGCCAAGCTCATTCTGCTATGGCCCAGTTAAAGTGGCAGTCCTTTGCCAGCATGTTCTCAGTTGTTTTCTTCAGATTAAGAACATAAAACAATGGCAGAGTGATATGCAAAATATTAATAAATAAAGTGTTGTACATGTCTTGTAGTACTCTTCACATCTGTGGTCTCTCTTCTGTCCCTTTGCTATTCCCTGCTTTGCCACTGATATGGCTAAAATGGCAGATTAGTCAAGTATTAAACCCCCAATATGAGATGTCAGTTTCTCTAAGCCAAACAACAATACCTACTACGAGACACTTGCCCTCAAACAAAACTCCTCGACCATTATCATAACAGCATGGCAACACAAAATCCTGATTCAAGAAACCTTGCATGTCTTGTGAGGTAAAAATATTTCCAATGCACAGTGAAATTGTGATAACTGAATGTCTCTTTAGTTTTAGGGCTGATGGATATGTAATTTTACTACCGCAATTGTGATGTGCACTTGGGCTGTAACATCCTTGTATGTGCCATTTAGTCATCATCAGGCAACAAAATCTGGAATACAAAAATCACTCCTCATATAAGATTCGAACAGTGTTTGTTGAACCAGACTATATGTCTCTTTTTTTTTTTAAATGTATTTTTTGGCATTTTGTGCCTTTATTGATAGGAGAGAGACAGTGGATAGGCTTGTGAAAGGGGGTGAGAGAGTCGGGGAAGACACTCTGCAAACTGGTCACAGGCGGGATTCGAACCTGGACCGGCAGAAGCAAGTACATGGGGTGCCTGGTTGCTAACCACTCCGCCAAACCAGCACCCCAGACTATATGTCTCTTAAGGCTGTAAAAGTGTTTGTCTCCTGCGCACAATCACACAACCCTCGGTTATGGTCAGCCTCAAGCAGACACTCTGTGGACTGTAAATTCTTGGCACTACTGCATTGGCTTCATTTTTCAGCCCCAGATATACCTGCTTGGCGGTGATGCGATGATGTCAGGACAGCCCTGCCAGTGAGCTTTGGCCCCGCTTTACAAAACTGCAGTGTAAACATGAAATAAGAAAGTGAAAGTTCTTTAATTATTTCGATATGAGCAACGCTACAAGCTGTAGATGTGAAGTATCTGTAGTTGTATGAAGGGATGACAAAAAGAAATGTCAGTAGTTTCCCATACTTCATCATTTACTGATTAGAAAGCCCATAATATCCCTCTTCTGGTTGTTCCTAGTGCTGAATGTACCTTTTAGTGTGTTTTACAAGTCTTCTCTACATTACAGAGTGCTTACATGAGCAAGACAAAATATCTGTGGATTTGGCACTTCTCTTTCTTCCCCTCTAAACAGCATCGGCATCAGTAGCTGCCTTCAAACAGGTAATTCCTAAGGCACCATGCATAGACCTACCAGGGGGATGTCCTACCACTGTTTTGTTGTCCTTTTAGGCCCATTGGTTTGGAGCTAAATTGCTAAAATGAAAGCTGAGTTGTTGAGAACAGACCACCACTTAGTACATTGGTCGATTAGTAAGAGTGGCTTGCATAGGGTAGGGGGCTTTAAAGGGGTAGGAGCTCTAACAAATTGCCTGAGATAGACCAAGAATATAGCTGGACCAGATGCACTTAGTGTATGAAATCTAGAGTGTTTTTTTGTTTGTTAGCATTTGTCTACATACTCGCGCAGTCATCAGAAATGATCGTATGAACCCATGCCAAGGCAATCATGTGTTCATTGAATCTGTGTACACTGCAAAATCTGACATTTTCATGTTGTAGAAATGGTTACTTTCCACCTCCAAGTGTAAAATGGCTTTTTTATTGCACGTTCCATACTAAAAATGAGCAACAAGCACAACAACTGTCATGTAACTGAAAAACCAACAGGCTGACGATAAGTAATATGCAACAAAACATTACAAATACCCTCCCGATTTGTGAGATGTGATGCATGCAGAAGTTCCACTCTGTTTCTGTAACTCTATCTTTGCCAGCTCTGCCCTGCATCAGTGTTGTGCCCTTGCTTTCAACCCCCTACTGCCCTAACAGCACAACTACTGGCTAAAAGGGGGGTTTAAGATAGTTTATCATAACTCCTTGAAAGTGACCTTTGAAATTCTTCATGTCAAATAAATCTTTTGAGTATGATCTACAGCTGAGAAGACCTTTTTTTCTTTAAACATAGTGTAGAATCAGAAAGGTGATGGACCTCAGGCTGACACTGAACCTGAGAGCCCCACTTTTTGGATGTGACCTCAATAAGGGCAGAGTGAGATAGCTAGGTGCTAACTGTCTCTCTGTGGTATGAAGAAAGTGACTAATATCCAAATTCAAAAACCACACTCAAGACAGAAAAGTTGCTGACTGAAAACTGAAAGAACTGAAAGATGCTGAGGTAAACAACCCTCCATCTCCTATCTGCGTCCTTGTAGTTTCACCCCTATCTGTCTGTTCAAATCACATCCCAGCAGGTAATGGCACTTCACATTCACCTGACAGGCACTAACTGGGGCTGATGGGAGCTGCAGCGTTCCTTCCTGACACCCATGTAATTCACTTGTGTAAATCTCAGTTTGGCTTCAGGTTGAGTCCCAGCAGTGCTGTCTCAAGGAAGATTAGCAGTGAGGCCGGCTTCCCATGAGAGCATCACAACTGATTAAAGCTACAACTCTTATCTGTCTGAGAGAGCAGATCCATGATACCCTGCTGCCTGCTGCTCACTATCAACGTCCAGATTAACCTATGCAAGCATCTGCAGCTCTTTACTGGGATTAAACCATGGAGAAGAACGGTGGCCCACATTACAGCTGTGAAGAGACAGAGAGTGATTACTGTTTATTTTATACCTGAAATAGTGTGTTCCATTTAGCTCATAAGTCATACATCAAATCTGAGTCCATGGACTTGTTTTTGTTCCAGTTTGAGGTTCATCATGTAGGTTAACCAAGGTTCCTCGAACTTTCAGAGGCAGAATTTCGACCTCAGGCAGTGTTCAGAATGACATTTTACTGGCATTTAGAAGTTTCAGACTCTCAAAGTAAAATGGAACGCACCTTGAAGTGGTACAGAGCAACCTGACACATCACATGGATAGTTACCTCAACAGACTAACATACGCCAGAGTGTCTGTCTGTTTGTTTGTTAGTGATATTACACAAAAACTACTGCTTTAAATTTTCAGGAGATGTTGGAAATGAATGGCCCAACTTGAATTGATTTGAATTTGGTGGTGGTCCAGATAACTGCCATTAGGGAATGGCTCTTCTTGTTCAACAACTGTCTAATAGTGATACCTACATGATTCTGAGTCATGTTGGTTCCTCTGTACTGTGCCTCTTGTTCTTGTTCTTAGCCTTTTTGCCACTATTTCAGACTGTCTGTGTGTGTGTGTGTGTTAGTGCCACGTGCATGTTCCTGCATGGGTAAAATGTTGCATCTATGTGTGTCGGTAGGTGTTTATGTAAAATAGGTATGGGTCGGTAGGTTTGAGGGAATGTTTTTATTGTTCCATTTAAAGCACTTTGAGTTACATTTTATGTATGAAAAGCTCTTTATAATAAAGTTTGATTGATTGATTGTTTGATGATTCCAAGTGCTATCTGGCAGGTGATTGGACGATCATTCTATCACTCACATGCATTACTGGCCAATCAGATAAGTTATAGTAGGCTGGTGCTACAGTTACGGTATAAGGAACAACATATCAGCAACTTTGGAAAAAACAAACCATCCCCAAATTATGACAGAAGACTGAAAATGTCCCTCCAATTGAAACTTGTTGTTTGTTTTTCATTTAATACAGAAATGTCTTGATATGAGAAAACTGGTACTGAAGCTGCTAGCATGTTTGCTGAAGTCCGTATGAGCAGTCACTGCTGTTGCCTCGCTTGTTGCTCCCACTTTGAGCCTCTCCTGAGACTGGAGCTTGGCAAGATGGATCTGCCTGAATACAGACAATAACTCAAACTGATCCAGCTACACAGCAAGGTTAGGTAAAGGGCATACCAACATGTAATTTGGTTTAAGACAGATAAACCATAGCATACTCATTGACACAAAAACTGTTTATTACCTCCGCCAAGGAGGTTATGTTTTCGGGAGAGTTCGTTTGTCTGTCTGTCTGTCCGTCCGTCTGTGAACAAAATAACTCAAAAAGTAATGGATGGATTTTGATGAAATTTTCAGGAAATGATCAGCATGGGAAAAGGAAGAACTGATTCAATTGTGGTGTTGATCCGGATCAGCGTCTGGCCGCCATGGTGAAAAATTAGATTTCTGTGAATAACTACTGAACTAAAATATCATTATGAATCCAGTTGCTAATGGTATGTTTTCATGGTCAATGAATCTAAATATTTTGATGAAATAAAGGTAGGAGTAATAATAATGGTCAAAATGACAATATGGCTGAGGACTGTGGTGCTGGCGGAGGTCTGCGCTCTCCGAGTGCTTTTCTAGTTAAGGATTTGATCTCTAAATTTAAATCGCAGTTTGCAGGTTGAAATTAATTTTAACTCTGATTCAAAACCCTGTCTGTTAGAATTTTTGTATTAGTACATTCCTGATTTAAAAACAGTTTTCAAGAGATAAAGACTATTTTTGATCAAGTGCCTGCTTTAAGTAATGATGTGTCACATACTTTATCAGGATCATGACAATAAAGCAGTTTATTTGTAAAAAAATTGTATATGAATAATTCAGACACACTGAGGACTTTACTGTCGAACCATTGACTCCAGCATGAGCGTTTTGGGAAACTCTGAGATTATTTTGAGTGAACTGATGCTTTCTTTTGCCAAATCAGATGAGTCAGTTTCTTAACAATTCTTTGATGTTTGATAAAGTTGATGCTAAATTGTTGACATAATTTGTTTTCTTCTCTGTTCTCCCTCATCCAGAAACTCTGCTCTGCTTTTTCACACCACCTGTTATTTTTAATCTCCTCATCTGCTCCACATACGTGCCGCTCTTCTAAAGGTAACAAACAGGAAACCTGCTGACTGAATTGTGTAACCCTCTGACCCAGAAAACTTGTTTTGCTAAAAAAAAAAATCCAGAGTATGTGTGTCTTACTTTGGAATAAAATGAAAATGGACCACTCTTAGCATTGTTCTTGGCCCAAGAAATCAGGCAGAGCAAAGAGCTTAAAGGAGTAAAGATTGGGAATGATGTTCACACCATTGCTCTGTTTGCTGATGATGTGATTTGTTATTTAGAATATTCAGGAATATACCCGTTAACAGATCTGCTTGAGAGGTATTGCATATTAAGTTAAATCTCGCTAAAACTCAAGTTCTATCATTTAATTATCTCCCATCCAAATCAATGATACAAAATGTAATTTAAGATGGAGCTAAAAAAAAATAAAGAAATATCTTGGAGTCAATATAACAAAAGAAATAAGCAAACTATACAAAGTGAACTATAACAAGATGAATCAGGACATTGATGCTACAGCCACACCGGATGCGAATTCGCAAAGACGCGCGTTGAGATTACATACAAAGTTAATGCAAAGACGCGTTTGGACGCAGATTCGCTCCGGGCGGCGCGTTGGACGCATTTGAAGCGTCATGAAGCGTCCGTTTGGGGCGTCAAACGCCTCTACGCTCGAGTTGAAAATATTGAACTTTCGATGCAAATTTGCGTGACGCTGTGCCGCGGCAGCCAATCAAAGATGACATTCGCCCTTGATATCATTGATTTGATGACTTGTGACGCTCCGGCCCCCTGCTTCGGCTCAAACCCCGCTGAAAGATGGAGGAGAGGTTGATCTGCGCTGTTTGCCATCATCCAGAGCTATACGATTCAACGCGTGTACTCTACAGAGACTGGAACAAGGGGTCACTGGCACTACGTGCATTCAAATATGCCAATTCGCGTCCGGTGTGGCCATAGCACAAGAGTGACATGGAGAGATAACGTGGTTTTTCCTTTGGATCTGACCACTTGAAAAGACTCCATTAAGATGAATATTCTCCCACGACTCCTATAGCTGTTTCAGGCACTACCCATAGAAATACCTGAAAGACAATTTTGAGCATGGGACAAAAAAATGTATGTTTATGTGGAATGGTCACGAACCAAGAATCAAATCTGAGATATTGCAGGTTGAGATAGAGAAAGGGGATATGTCACTGCTAAACCTTTGAGAATACTTTCATGCAGCCCAAATTAGACCAATAGTGTGCTGGAGTGATAAGAACTTCGAAGCAAAATGGAAAATTTTGGTAACATACTCTATGTCCAAAAAAGGGACATTCAAGCCTCATAGGAGATGGGGATGTTGCAACAGACCTAATGGACAAGGTAGATTTAACTCCTCAGTTTTCACTTAAATTATAGTTTAAGGTAACACATAAACTGGTATAAACTGAAGAAAAGCCTCAGACTACTCTGTTGGGTAGCCTATGATAGTCATTTTACCCAAAACACGTTGGATCAGAGGTTCAAACCATAGATTTTAAGTGAAATAACTGCTCTATGCACAGTTATAAAAGATGGAAGATTTGTGAGTTTCCAAGAACTGAAACAACATTACTCTTTAAATAATCAGGATCAATTTAGAGAAGAGGAAATACACTATTTTTGAAACAGAAATCAGCAAATTAACTAAAAGTTATTATCTCTTAAGATTAACGGTTAAACATATGGAGAACACAACAGTCTAGGGCTGTAAAGTCCAAGTCGACTGGTCGACTAATTGGTCGATACGTGCTCAGTCGACCAAAATTCTGATTGGTCGACCAAATATGTTAATCTATTTTTTCCCCAGCAGTTCATTTCATCAGGAGAAACGTATCAAGTGAAATGGGGTATTTTCTGAGCACCCCCATCATGTCTCAGAACACCATTTTAATGCATTTATCGTTCATTTCAATATTTTTATTTAAGAGCATTTCAATATTCTAGTCTAATAATCGCGTATTCGTTTTATAACTGCATGCGCTCTGCCCGCGCTGCAGCGGCGAGATCCCTCACCCAGCCCCCGCGGGATTTTATGCCTCATATAAACACCCAAATGCAAAAACTACATCACAGAAGGAATTGACTATTTTATTTTTGAGGGTATGAGGCCCATTGGTGTCGTGGAAGGCCAAGAAAAACATTGGAACCTGGATATTCAGTGCCAGCGCACCAGACAATTACGCACGCCCTCACGGCAAAATGCGAGGGAGGAAAAAAGAGAAAGTTTCCGAGTTAATAGATAAAGATAACAGATGTGTACGTCTCTTCGAATGGACCCCATATGAGAGTGACTGTCCATTTCATTGATGAAGACTGGAAAGGAAAGAGTCCTGTGTTGAGAGAAAAAAAGGAGGTGCACACACAGGAAGAACCATCGCTGCACGACTATGAAGTTGGCGATGCCTTCAAAGTTCCAGCAGGAAAAGTGTCTGTTGTAGTGAACAACGTGGTTAATATGAAACTCTGTGTGGGAACACTAAAAGAGTCCCATGAATATCCAGGTTCGAATGTTTTTCTGGATATTCAGTGCCAGCGCGCCTCACAATTCCGCATGCACTAACGGCAAAATACGAGGGAGAAAAAAAGAAAAAGCTTCCAAGGTAATAAATAAAGATAACAGATGTGTACGTCTCTTCGAATGTAGTCCTATATGACAGTGACTGCCCATACCCTGTCTGTGGCACAGCCATGCTGGAGAAAATGTGGGGTGAATGTTGATCATTCACATATATTTTGGCTCTGTATGAGAAAATGTTTATCAGATTTTAAAGAAAATATTGGCTATGATATTCCTCTGACATGTAAATGAACTTTGGTGTGATGACTGGAGATATAATTATAAGAGAGGACAGATATTTACTGAAAATTTGGTGGGCAGCTTTTAAAAGGCCAACACGAGGAGATGGTATAAGACTGACCCGTCAACACAAGAGGAGTAGTTGAAAATTGTAAAAGAAATATATACTTTGGAACATTTAACTCGCTGCGTGAGGATTCTGGAGGATCAATTCCAGTAGAAATGGAACAAATGGACAATGTTTACATTATATACACTTTTGTTACATTACAACAACAGCAAATACAGTGAGTTAACAGTAAAAAAGGCATCAGAAGAATAAAGTACTGGAGTCAAGGCAGTCATGAACCTATTTTGCTGTTCTTTTTTTGTTGCTGTTGTCTTCTAAAAAAAAAAAAAATAAATAAAAACAAAGTGTTAAAACATAAAAACATATGAAGAGCTTTTTTCCCAAAATGCTATAAATCAATTTCATTTAGGAAAAATGACATTATTTACCCAGACCCCCCATTGGGTTGGCTGGGGAACTGAACTTTGAAATAGTTTAAACAGGGATATATAGCTTTTTGGCATTAAATACTGATAGGGCAGGTAGTGCAATCAGTCTACAAAAGAATAGCACTGAGATATATTTTTTAATTTTAGGTTTTATAGCATTTTGGATAATAACTCTTCACATATATGGAATATCTCTCAACAATAAGTTAACCGTCCTGCTCTACTGAATTTCTAACACAATTATGAACTGAAAATCATTTAATGATGAAACACCAGAACAAATTAGTTGCTTTTATGTGATGCCGTCTCATTTTAGTCTCTTTTTAGTCTTTTATTTTCCTTCTTTCTCTGTTTTAGTCGTTTTTCCTTTTATTTGTGTCTCAGTCTTTTTTATCCTTTTATTTGATGGTACTTTTCTTATCATTTTAGCTACATTTTTTTTTTAATTGACTTCTTATTTGTTATTTTAACAGACTAGTGTCTTTATTTACTTTTAATTCAGATTGTTTTATTTATTATGTCATACTTTTAATTTCTATAGAAATCTTTCAGGTCACTGTGTTATTGTTCTATCTCTTTTTTCGTCTACTATTTTATATTGGCTTTTTATATTGCTTTGGTTTTTATTTGGTCCTCATGGTCTCATTTTAGTAGCAGTGTTCCTGTATTGTCTGGGTTCCTGTGACACATGGAGGGGGCCTTTTGAATCATGGGGCTGGAGCCACTGGACATGGCACCTATGATGTTAGTTGGCATCATCAGGATGCAGTTTACACTTGAGTTTTCGGCCTCTTGTGTGTTGCTGTATCCTGGTGTGTTGTGTCTCCGGCCCCATGGGGTCGGGACCTCCTCTGTGTCCGTGTTCTTTTGGGGTTAACTGATTTTTGTGATGTGTTGTGGAACTCTCTCAGCTTAATTTTGCTATTTGTGTATGTCCTAACTGTTCTTTGATTTTATTGAACCTTTTTCGGTTGTTCTTTTTTCCTTGTGTTTAAACTCTTGTGCTTTGATATCTTATGTTCCTGACTGCTGTCAAAGCACTTTGTAAACCAATGTTTTTAAAGGTGCTATACAAGTAAAGTTTATTATTATTATTATTATTATTTAATGTCCCTGAAACAAATATTTCATTGTTACCACAATTAAGGTTTTTTTTAATATGAAAAAGTCTGTTAATGCTTAGCCCCCTAAAAGTCTCATCCTGAAATTGCCTCTGTAAATACTGCTTAAAAACTCATTGTTTAAATAAATTTAAAAATAGGCTTAAATTGGCCTTTTTTTTTTTTTTTTTGGAGTGATAGAATGGGCATGTTGGTCTTACCAGTTTTTAGGAACATTTTATGTTTGCTGTCTTCATTTAAAGGTTTTCCCCTTCAGGAGTACCCAACAATATCTATGCGATCCTAGGAGGTAGAGAAAGGTTGCCTGTTGCCCTCCCAGTACTAAGAGTCATCCATCCCTGCTCTGCAGAAATGAGGAGACCCTTCACCTTTACCCAAATACATTGCTAAGTATTTGACCTTGACAAATGTACTGAAATGATGCAAAACAGACAGAAATCATAGTTAAAAAAATATTTATTGAAATTGTATAAAAATAGTTTCTAACATAATTTACAATTCTAAATTTGAATGGATGAAAAACAACAATCCAAGCTGCAATCGTGAAACCAGAGGAGTTTTTCTCTCACTCTCGCGTCCCATTCACACACAAATACATTCACACACAAACATTCAGATTCACTCTTCCCCACAGCAGACAACAGCGTAACAAGACCAGTTACCATCAGTAGATGTTCAAAGTTTACATACATTAACATGGAAGTGCTTTCGGGACTATTTACACCATATTTACAGTACATACACAAACATACACACACACATCTGCTCTTTTTTTTCTTTAAATTTCAAGCCATAATAAATATGGTGAAAAAAATTCTTTGTCTTGTCTTTAAATAATCTGTGGGCCCTTCGGTGACTGCGGAATGAAATACATTAAGTACAGCCGAAATTCTCTCATAAATAAATAAATAAATTCTGCGCTCATTGAGTGTGAGAAAAAAAGTCACAGCAATAATAAATATCATTATTATTTTCATTATTTACAATTCTCGTCTCTGTCAAATTTTAAGACCTGTGTGAGGCACTGTTTGAACATAAAAAAAAAAAAAAAAAAGTAATCGAGGTGAAGAGCAGAGGATGTTGTATTTCGGTATGGTTAGGGTTGCATTGTGGTTGCATTCATGTAGGTGTGAACCAGCGGTTTGCCAAAGCCTTGTGTTTGTATACAGCACACAAGATTATACGGAGGAAGGAGGAGGAGGAAGGCGAGGTTGTAGCGTAGGTTTTGTAGAGGTGGATGCTGTAGAAGAGAGTGAGGTAAGTCCAGTGTTTATATGATTTGTTTGCACAAGTTGCCGCCGGAGCTATGAGGTTGTCTGTTGCTAATGACATTGGAGTAGTAGAAGTAGTAGTGATAGTAGTGGTTGTAAAAATGACATAGGCTTTACTGATCTAGGCCCATGAGAGGAAAACAGCAGTGAGAAAGATAAAGCTGTGAGCAGAGTAAGGAGCAAGAAAAGGCTGCAGAGATGTACGGCCTTTTTTTGCTTTGACAAATTCAAGTATTTCAGGTTCCCCCCAACAATCTCAAAGAAGGCACTTTTTCAAAAACTCCTCCTCACTGACACCTCTGCTCTTCCTTAAAAAAGAAAACAGAGGGAGAGCGATGATGAGTGAGAGGTTACATAACTCAGCGTGTCTGCTTTCCATTCAAAAAAGAAAAGACAGCGCATGTACTGTGTTTACTCGATGCAGGTGCCCGTGCATGCAGAGCCATGCCCTCTTACAGACTGATAAACACCCAGCGTCTAAGATCAGAGTCCAAGCAGGACGGTGTGACTCGACGCAGCGTTGGGAAAATCAAGTAGTTGGGGTTTGGCGAGGGTGGGGAGGGCCCGGCCTTGCAGAGTGAAGCCAAGCTGTGTGTCGATTTTTTTTTGGGCTTGTCCGGTCCTTTACACCTTCCTCTTTTCTGTGACAGGACTGCGGGCCGGCCCTCCCTCCTCTCTGCTTCAAGTCTGTTACATAAGTCTTTTGTGATAGTCTCAGTGCAGGCCAGTTCGGACCAGATCAGCCCAGAGCGAGCTGTTTTTATTTCTTCCATCACCGAGCCACGGCGACAGGGGTGGGTGTGAAGGCTGTGGGCTCGTGGCTGATGCTGTGGAGTCTGATCTCTGAGGGGGTCTTGTCTGTCTGCACTGTGGAGGGGACGACAGAGGGGGATGTGTTCTGCATCCATGAGTGGTTGATGATGTCCTCAAAGGATGGGCGGTCTGATGGCCGCAGGGACAGACACCACTTGATGAGCTGCTGGCATTCTGCAGGGCAATAAAGAAGAAGCATCATTAGTCAGGAGCACTGATCCTAGCATGCATTATCAAACACTTCTGAGCAAAGACAGAATGAGAATGTGCTGTAAGGTGTATCTACCTGCTGAGATTCTCCTCCGGAAGAGCACCTGCCCTCTTAGGATTTCCTCGTCTTGCTCAAACGGAATGTCCCCACACACCATGTCGTATAGTAGGACACCAAGGGACCAAACTGTGGCAGAGTGACCATTGTAGCGATGATATTTGATCCACTCTGGAGGGCTGTACACTCTTGTGCCTGTCAAAAATAAAGATGAAATCCATTTAATATAAAGAAAGTCAAACACAAATCTCATATATCACCCCTCTATGCTGATTCTGTCACTACTGTGCATTGTTAAATAAATGATTATTAAAGTGCAGGTTTATCGGCTGAGCTTGTTTCTAAGGTGATTATCTGGACTCAGGTGCCAGGGAGCGTGACAGGCAGTGTTTAAGAGGGAGAGAGAGGTTTGTGTGTTAGAGTGTGGGAGGGGGAGCAGACATGTGACATTGTTTACAAACTTTGAGTTGTAAAAATGCCCCTCTGGACCAATAGGGGGCGCCAAAGCTAAAGCAATGCAGCTCAGTGTGTGGTGTTACGCTGCTGTGGGGGGATGTCAAAGATAACACAACCTAGGAATTCCTACCCAACTGCTTTTAAGGTTAAAGAACTACATTTACTTCTCTTTTAAATAGTTTAAAATAACAACAATTAAGTATTTTAGAACATCATGGTTTGTTTCAAGCACTGATGACTCACCATCAAAGTCTGTGTAAATGGTGTCCTTCAGTAGAGCCCCTGATCCAAAGTCGATGAGCTTCATCTCCCCGGTGCGGAGGTCTATGAGGATGTTTTCATCCTTGATGTCCCGGTGAATCACCCCGCAGTTGTGGCAGTGCCTCACGGCCTCCAGCACCTGCCGGAAGAAGCTGCGGGCGAGCTCCTCGGGTAAGGCACCTCTCTCTGTGATGAAGTCGAACAGGTCTTTGACGTTCTCCGGCCTCTCCATCACAATGATGAAGCTGTCAGGGCGCTCAAACCAGTCCAGCATTTTGATCACACCGCGAAAGCCCGTGCCGACTTTCTTGAGCAGGACGATCTCCATGGGAACTCTGGAGCCATTGGGCTGAGGAGGGAAATAAACATTAGTATATCTTTGATATCAGACTGTAAACCATTCTGCCTATTGCAAACAGCTACAACCAATATCCACAATGATGTGAGCACAGCACTACTGAGTCCCTTTCTCATGTTGACCTTTGTGTTGTATAAGGGTTGAAACATATTTAACATTCTCTACTCATTACAGCTTGAATTTATGTTTTTTTTGTCTAATAACAAGAGAAAGACCAAATTTAATGACAAAATCTGCTAATTTTGGATCAAACCACACCTCACACAATGAATTTGTTGACTTAATTACAGTTATTTTTACATTTTTCTTGACTGTTTAAGCTATTTTCTTGTCATGAAACCAATTTTTTAGCATGAGATTCGTGTTTATTTTAAAGAAGGTGCATAAAAAGGCTATGCATTAGGGCTGGACAATTGGTTAAATTTTTTTTTTCTTAAAAAATAAAATTTAATCTCTAAAAATCATGAAAAGTAAATATTTGAAATTAAAGCTATTGTGCCATAAGACATGTTTACATATATTTCCCACCCATCATAATTTTTAGTACGTCTTTTTTTCTTACTAGGTGTGGTAAAAATCATGTTCCAATACATATAAAAAAAATGTAAAAACAATAACAAATGTCCATGATTAACGATAATTACGATGTAAGTTCAGGGTAGGCCATTTCATAACAACCCTACGACAACACAAGAGTCACTAGGAAGGTAGAAATAATCCCTTAAATGTCACATAATAGTCATAAATTGCCTCTTACCAGCTCTCCCCACTCGGAGATCCTGTCCTTGGATACATGCTTGACAGCCACCTAACAAAACAAACAAGAGCGCACGTTAAAAAGCTTATTCAAAAACCCGCAAAAGTGACTTATTAAGCAACATTTCTCCATATTTAAGAACATAAATGGTTGTACTAACCGGAGCTCCGTCGGATATCCTCGTACCAGAGTACACGGTGCCGAATCCTCCGCTGCCCAGCACCCCGCCGACCTGGTAGAGCTTCTCGAAAGGCTCCCTCTCCTTCACTAAGGGAAACATAAACACAGCCGGCCGTTAACACCAAATAAGAGAAAACCGGCACCTGAAACCGAGTTCAAGCACCGTGAGTCAATAAATGAGCTAAAATGGAGGATAATACGTCGATAATAAGTGGAATAACGGTTAAAATTAGCTGCCGTTAACTGATAAAGATAGTAGTATTCATGCGCGCGCTGAGCCCCGATAAGCGGTTTGCCAGCCATTGCTGCAGCTCGTCCTCCATGACGGTTGAGGGGAAAAAGGGCGTCTAACCTTGATGAACTTGGAGCTGGATTTTCGCCGGCATGTCAGCGGAGTTGCGGGCCAGAGTATTGAGCATGGACAGCAGCATTCCTTTGAAGGTTTTCACCACAGGTAAAAGGCGCCTTCACTTCCACGTCTGGCTCAGATTATTCCAAGAGGGTTCGTAAGTCTCTTATTTAAGTCCACACTGAAGCAGGGAAAATGCAGCAGGCAGGCAGGTAGGGATCCTTTCATCCAAAGACTCGCATTCCAGGAAAAATGAACCCCAAAACGTCGTCCCGGCGGAAGGATATTTGACCTCGCATTAAAAAGAAACACGTCTTCCACACGCAATGTTTTGTAAACAGTTGAGTAGGAATCACGATATAAACAAGATTAGTCGGTGCTCGCGGACCAAAGCCTCCGTCAGACACCGGCTCCTGGAAACAACGAGCTGGGGGAGGACGTTTATAAGGCCGTAGTAAGCGGGCGTTGCTGGCACCGCCCTTTTCCGCTTAGTGCACCAATCAGACTGCGGAACCGCGTTCCAAACTTCTGTCAATCACAGAATGAAAATAAACCCAGCCCATAACCGGCCAGACACAGACGTGGCGGGAATAAAAAACGCGCTAAAAGAGGGGGAGTCTAAAAGTAACAATTATGAATACAAGTTTGGAGGGAAATGCTAATTCAAAGCCAAGGGCTGCCCCCCTCCTCTGTCTGCTTCCTTCGCGGGAAACTGAGTCAGAGAATAGATGATATGAATAGACTATTATTGTTATTGACATGGTATCAAGCACACCAGGGGTGAATAAAGTTACCCAGACCTGATTAGTCATCTTTCCTCTTCTGTTTCATAAGATACATTTGCACCACATTTTGGACTGAAGTTGATACTTTTATTACACCACAATATATTTAACAAGCTTACTTTGTAATTACAATGCATCAATAATATATATCTTACATATACATAAAAATATTGGGACCAGCCTAAGTATCTTTCAAATTTGCTGCAGGCTAAATAAGGGATGGGCAAATTTGGTTACTATTAGGGACATGGTTACTCACTCTTTCAAAGTGACATTTTTTTAAATGAATGCATACTATAATTTAATTGAAAATAATAAACACATAGATTCCATTAGCAGTTATGATGTTAATATTTTTAGGCAGTGGTGTTGAACGTTAGAGCATATAGCCTACAAGAGCAATGCTAGTTTATGTCCCTGAGATCGACTGGATACCAGTATATTGCCTCTCGCCCAATGTCAACTGGGAGCCCCTAGTGATGTCAAAAGGGATGGACAGAATAGATAGGTGGAGAGATTAATTAATATTTATTGGTGACCTTCATGAAAACCATTACAGCACAATATATAATTTTGCACAGCAGAGCAAAAGTCAGTTTTCAAATTTTATCATAGAAATGCTTCAACATGTTTTGTTGCAATTACTTTCACCATAATGCATGACAGCTTAATGGAACATTACACTGAAATATCTCATGGTAGATTTAGACATCTTCTACAATACTTGAATTTTTTAAGTTTGAATTGCACTTAGTGAGTTGTGGGCACATGAGACCATTCAGGCTATCAGTGCCCTCCCCAGATATATATTGCAATATTTTTTTATGTTTGAAACACAATACTGATTCTTTATGTAACAAAAGAAATTCAGGAATTTTCTTGGTCTTGCAGTTCAGCCTCCGGCCACTAGTCAGCAGCAGTGATAGCAATTTGACTCTGACATTTGCATTTGCTGTTATTCCTGTCAGTGGGACAGACTTAAAAAATATTGATGGTGCTTCACATAAATATCACTAATTAGAAACTATTTTGTATGGATATTATTTTGGTTCTTAATGTTCTTAAACTAATGAAATAGAGTCCTTACAGTATAAAGGATATACTGTATTGCCATTCTGCCTTATTTTGAAGTTAGTAGTTCAACTCAGGAAACTGTCTTTTAACTGTGGCGATTACACTTATTTGTGCAAACAGAGACAGATAAAAGTATACATTTTGTAGAGACCATACATCATATAGCTATCAGTTACAGGAAATTGTATGTGTAAACTGTGTTATAAAAAATGTCAAAAGCGTGATATACTGCATTGTATCCCCACCCCTGTGGTGATATTTAGTGTAGTGCCAGATTCTTGCCAATACACACCCCAAGTCTCAAAGATGGAGCACCACAGTGCAACAGCTCAGTGTTTGTGTCTATGTCCTAACTCTCTTTTAACTCTCTCCTGTTGTGTCTACACTTAAGAGAAGAATCACACTGTACTGTGAGTAGCGCTGAGGTGTCATGCCTGAATAAAGACATTTTACCAGAGACAAGCAGGGCCCACAGGCTCAACCTGAGAGCAGTTCATCATTTACATTCCAACCATTCTGACCCCTGCCATTTACCTGATTGTTTTCACATTAAACACAGAGGTTTACTGGCTGAAGTGAAGTCCAGGACTATGGTCTTTATTTGAGTTGCCTGACAATGCCTCTCAACTGGGCTGCTCATCAAAGCCGGCCGGGGAGAATAGGCGCATTCCTCTCATTCTTTCAAATTGGGTGGCCGCGTTTGCAGCCGTTCACAGGATGTGGGAAACTAGAGATAAAAAGACTTCCATTTACCCCCTCCTCCCTTCTCCCTCTCTTTGCTCCTCCCCTCTCCGCCCTCGTTTTCCCGCGCGTGTTATTGTCTGAATAGCACGCTCTCTGTTTCACCCTCCCCTGACCAAGTTATGTTTTGTTTTCTTTTGAAATTTCATGGTAAGTTGTACTCTGTCATTCTGTTGATTTACTGAATGTCAAAAGTATGTATGCAATGATATATCTTACTACCTGGCAACAAAAGAAAGGTTACAGAAATGTTTGAAAATTCATTTATTTATTCATTTTGATTTTGACAACTGCCTTATGATTTAAAAACTGTTCATTAGCTCATCATCTATGTAAGGAGTAGACAACTTTCAGCCATGAAGACCCATAACTCACTCAGAATGGCCAGAAAGTAGATTTTAGATTTCATAGGATTGACATAAAAAGCACAATAAAAGTGAATCGTTCCAATAAAAGCAGATAGTATAATTATGCATTTTATCTCAGGTTAAACTTAATTTCTATGAATGAAATTATAAATGCTTGGCTCAGGAAAACTATTTTGGAGAATTTCCAAGTGCATTTGACAAAATAATAGAAATTTAAACTGAATATACAGAATTTATAAAACTTTAACACTTTAATTAATAGCTATATTTAATTCTGTTAACAGCATTCATTTAGGTAATGCAGTTTACACAACTAACTTTAAAATTAGCAATGAATGGGGGTAAAATATATTCTCTTGTATGATTGATTTATTAAGCTAGAAGTGCTCCAAGGGGGAAAAATACTCACATTGCTGTATGACTTATTACCAAAAATCTGAAAACTACCCTTTCTCACACTGTAACTAATCCTTGAAAATATCCTTGGGTCTGCATCCAGATTCAAATCAAAATAGTTCTTCTCTGTTTGAACCAGTAAATAAAAGTGTCTGGAATTGACTGCATAAACTGTTACACAAATGTAAGAAATTTGGCCCTTTAACAAGACAATAAAATGCAAACATGGTCTTCTGTAAGTGACTAAAAGGACCTTTTTAACAGCAAGAACTTTTTCTGGGTACTTGGAGCCTATTAGGGAATTCTGTTTTGTAAGATACCAGGAGTTAAGGTCGTAATTTAGTTTCAGAGTAGTTATTCCGCTGCTTGAAAAGTTCCTGCATGGGGTTGGTACCCGTTCAAGTGTTATAAAGGGAGCATATCTGATCACTTTAAACTCACAACATTTTAGTTACCCTTTGTGTTGATGTATCTCCACAACATCCCACTTTTAATTGGGCACCTTAAGTCTGTCCTATAACCAAGTGCTTTCAACTGAGTACCAAGATTTTTTTTTGAAGAATGGCATTACACTAGTCCAGCAGTTATGTTTGCATGCCCCATATTGTCTGTTGTGGTTGGTTTGCATATTAAGCCAATGTTAGACCTCTTTCCTGCATGTCATTCCCCCATTCTTTTTGTCCTCAATACAAAGTCTGTTCTCTCTCCGATAAAGGCAAATAATTTAAAATGTAAGTCCTACACAAAAACAAATGATGAAGCCCCTTTTTTTAAATGACTGAGTTTGACAAAATGAGGAAGTGCTAGCCTCAAGCTCATGGCTTAATATCTAATGAGAAGCAGTAAGACAAACACAAACAAATAAGAGGCAACTTAGCCTCAAACTTACAGGCTAGTTTCGCAACAGATTTTTCCAATAAAATTGCCAATAACGTGAGTTTAAAGGAAACTTTAATACACTGTTTAACAAAACCACTTAGTCTTTCATTAAGGGCTAGTTTCCCCCCAGTTATTAATTCTCCCAGCAGTCTATCCTTCACACCTAGCATGTAGAACTGCCTCTTGCTTATCATATACCCAAGCATTAATGCAAATGCCAGGTAGGATAGGGAAGTCAGTGACATATGATGCTACGGAGGCTGTAAAAAGAAAGGATAAGTTGAATTCCATCCATGTTAAAAGGCTAAATATGACATTACATAAATGGTGGTGCCACTTGTCTGTTGTATTACATGATCTGATCTTTGTTGTTTGGCCTGTTTGTGCCAACAGTGTGACGCAGTCCCTTCATGCTGGATGTCATTTGCCCGATTTACATAATCTTCCAAGGACTTTCGGCCTCTGTGGAAACCCAGACAACAAAGAGCCCCAGTGTATTTATTTCCTTGAGGAGAAGTTCTTGTTATTTTTATTTTTATCAAAAAGCACCTCTTTTCCCCCTTTTTCATGGATACTGTAAGTCACTGTTTACACAAGAAAGAGATCTTTATTGAGATAAGCAAGCATGTATAAATATCTACTTAATAGTCCTTAAAGAGTTATAAAACCCTGTGTTGACTATTTTATAACCTATTTGCATATCCCTCTGTTTGACTGAAAATGAAAATGAGAGCACAGGAGTGTTCCTACTTGCTCTCAGAACGCCCTGGGCAAATTCCTTTAATTCCTCGGATATGTTGGAAGACAGCACGCAAATTAGGTGCTCGACTACGTAACTCCTCAGTGGAGCTGAGAGCTTACATCAATCATAACATTTGGATGTGTAAGTTTGAATTATATAAAAGCCTGGCACACTGTGGCCAAAGCACACCTAGATTTTCTAGTTTTAAAGGGTCTGTCACTAGGTATGCTTATTTTAGGGCTCTAGTTGCTGAAGGTGTTGTTTAATATGTCTTAATTAGTGTTATGCTCTTTTGTAACACTGTAATATTAACATTTATCTGTGCAGGGTAGTTTTAATTAACCAAAAAAGACTGCTTGTTGACAGCAGTTTGCAATGCATATAAGTCTGAAACTGAAAGGAAGAAAGGCCCTAGTAGTTCCATCTGCATGAGGAAATTGCCAGCTTTTGAGATTGATCCAAATCGATCTTTAATTAGGCTATAAATATTGCACTAATGTGTTGGAAATATTTGAAATATGTTTAACAGGCAAAGTGGCAAGTTTCATTCACTATCCAAATGTTTTCATCATACAGTATTTCAGCATTTTGGATCATGCTGATTTCCCCACATCACCCATCAGTGAGATTGACCAGGAACAATACTGATGTCTATCAGCATATTTTTAATGCCAAAATAAACATTTACAGAATATATTCTTTTATGTGTCCTCTCACAGTTTGGTAGGTGATTTTTCTATTGCTCGATTTTGATTCATATATCATTTTTGATTAGGCATGATAAGAGACAGGAGCCTTGCTTGATCAGATGATCTTAGGTCCCACCTCAGCTCAACTTCTTTGGTTGTTAGTTGATCAAAATTTAGGTCTAAACAGGATTTTTGAAATTGGCCGCTGCTGCGTATTGGACTTAAAAGCTCCCTTTAGTGACCAAATAACTGTTGTCATGACTCTGTCCAGTTGTTTTGCAGTCTCTACAGATTCCACCTCCTATGCATTATTATTCAATCGCCCTACAAATATCCACATATTTAAGCTAAGTTTTTCCTCTGTTGATGCTGCCTGCGTCAGCACTGTGCTCTTGCTTGGAACCTTTAACTCTCCTGAGGCAGGAGATGCTGAACTGAGACTTTGTTGAGCTGATCCAGTAAACATTTTAAAGAAGCACAAATGGCAGTTGTCTAACTCAGATCTCCCAAACCACAAGGCCAAGGACAGGTATCAGGCTGTAGAGAAGGAAAAAATAAACAATTTGATTATCTCAGTTTTAGATAACTGGGCCTGATTTTATTTCGAAACAATAACTGGATCCTTGCATATTTGCCTGTATATAAATGCACTGCTGTAGCCCAAGCTCATGTACTCTTCACTAGTGCTTTGAATATCGTTGTTAATACATTTGACTCTGCACGATGTGTGTAACTGGAGGACAGTCTAGGTAAATAAGAGCACCCAATTTCATGTGGAGGGATTCAATTCAAAGGTTGGAAATAATAAAATACCCTTCAATAATCAACAGAAACATCAGATCAGACCGATGAACGATGGAAATAAAACACTGTATCGTATGAAGTTGTTGTTACAGCATTTTCCTCCACATTAAGAGGGTGTAGTGGTTTATTTATTAGCTGTATCAACTGGTGACTTACCTCATTTGCTTATAAAAAAACTCATCTTTAATGTCTCTTCATTTAGTTGTAGAAACAAGCTCAAATCTCCCTCATATCCTTCATTATGGTGACCTATACATGTATGACTAACAAGCTTGTCCATGTTTATATTGTGTAAAACCAGGATGTGTAACAAAAAGATTTGGAGCCACTCGTCTCACTGACCCACAAATTTCTTAAAGGCAAGGGATCAAGCTCCTTGCCAGTTTCACACACTTGTCCAAACCTTTCCAAACATTGCCATCTACTCGTGCAATTTAGACGGTGTGCAGTACATTGTGTGTCCTGAAAGGTTCAGAGAGGAGTGTGAGTCCATGCTCAGTCAGTGGCACTGGAGAGGTGTGTGAAAGCAGAGCGGTCCACAGCGATGAGTGTGACAGTGACCGCAGGCAGATGAAATGCCACCAGTGAACGCATCGCTCCGGGGCTGCAGATATCCCAGCCTGCATGATCAGCACGGCTCGAATGACAGCCATCTAACCTCATCTGTCAGAGGGACACTTTATTAGTTGCTCCGTTCGCTTTGGGGGCCAGCTGCTCCGTCCAATCTCTGGAAGTCTCATTTTCTCCCCCGGGGGAGAGGGCAACAGGTTCTTACTGTAGAGGAGTGCACCCCAGTTTTGATTTCAGAGCCAAGCATGCAGCCCCAGATCTGAGGAGCTTTTGTCCCAGTCACTCAAGTTTTTTGTCCTCTGAATGTTGGAGCCGTCCACCACTGCCTGACACTTAAGAGGCCTCAAGGGACAATAGTGGCAAAGAAAAGATTTGCCTTACATAACACTTCTATGTGTTACCTCCTCTTTCCAGATAAACAGAAGCTGTCTACAGGAAGTTTTCACAACATCCCAATTTATTCTGCAGCATAATCAAAATGTGCAATGCTTTACTTTTGCTTTTTTACGCAACATTTTCATGCAAGAAAATAATCATTTTAATATTTGCTTTGGTGACCGTTTGTACTTAGATGCTTGCTATTGTCAGTTTACCTGCTATTTGTTTGTTCTCCAAGATTATAAATGCATTACCCTGTACAAGTGTTTACATCTGGGTTTGACTTTTTGGTTAGTAGAGCCACAGTTTTTCTGTTCTCACTGCCGAAGAGGAAAATTGCTCAAAGTTGATGTGCAGTTGCACAATTATAATTGCATGTTGTTCAACAGTAGAGTCAAATATATGGCTTTCTTAAAAAAGTCTTACACCACCATTAAGATATTTAACTAAATGCAAGTAACCATGCATCACTCCATGAGACAAACTCCAAATTAAAGCTAAGTTTGAGTACATTTCCAATGCAATGAATATAATATTTAATAGTTCTTTAAGCCTATTTATCTCAGATCTATTTTTCATGTGCATTTGGTGATGCTTCATAAACAATGTCATATTATATTAGTAATTTCTTGTTAACAAATAGATCCCAGTAATCAAGAATCATCTTGCCCATCTATCTATTATCTTTACTGCTTACTTCTTTCTGGGTTGTGGGGGGGCTGGGGTACACCATGAACCAATTGCCTGCCAATAGCAGGGCCGTATAGAGACAAATAACATTCACATTCATACCTAAGGCCAATTTTGAGTTATCAATCAACCTAATGAGCATGTTTTTGGTGTGTGAGAGGAAGCCGGAGTGCTTGGAAGGAAGCCAGGGATGCATGGGAAGAACAACCTGCACAGCCCGGGGACCAAACCTCCGACCCTCATTCTGTGAGGCACGTGTACCACCTGCAGTGCCACCATGCCACCCCAGATCATTTTGTAAGCATTTTTGAATTTTTTCATGTTTAATTGGAGACCTACAGTATTTTTTCCATGATGTGCAAATGCATCACTGTCACTTGGCAAACCTCTTATCTCCATGTTTTTATTCTTTTTACTTTAATGTGCTACTGGCCACCTTTCACAGCAATTTTATTAAGTTGAACTAATTATTGTTAAAATATATATATACAATTACGACCATGCAATGTCAAATCATGCAACACTTTAAAGTTTTTTTCCATTTACTGAAAAGAAGCAAAATTTGGAAATAAAAGTATCTGACAGCAACAATAAAGTCCTTCAGTCTTTGCCTCCTGCAGTGTAACAACACCTTTGGAGACTCCTGCCTTCAGCGTCTAAATGACAAGCCCCTTCAGCCTCCACTTCTATCTGAGCAACATGCAGCAAATTCCAACATATCAATGCAAACTAAATTGATCGTTGAGATATTTAATGAATGTTGATCAAGCTGAACAGCAGATTTTTCTCATAATACATTGCAAGATACAAGTTTTGTTTTCCTGCAAATGGATGAACCTATAACAGCATAAGTCTTGATGGAACTATTTTTACTTTCATGCGTAAAGGAAGATTTTGGTAGTTTCTTCATGCTTACTTTTTTCCATTTTAGAAATGGACTAGCACACCACATGGCATGAGAAGGCTGCATATGGCACCCAGGTTGCTTATTGGGCAATTAACTAAGGCTGTTCATTGATAACCTCATAAATCCTTCATGATAAGCATCATACAGCTGTCAGCCAAGATTAATATTTGTCAATAATTTTGAGAAGCATGGATGTCTTTTAATGTTAAATGGAAATTTGTTGGATAGTTTGTTGCCCTTTGGAAACACAAACAGTGTTTTAGGTTATTAAAGATGCCCATTTTTTAAAAACTTCTGCCAGAGTGATTTCAGACTTTTTGCCGACAGTGTTCACACATAGACCAGAAAAATGGTGTTTTGGGAGTGAACCCTCACACTGTGTGCTGGTTTCTCCTTGGTGTGGTGTCGCTGTGGGATCTTACCACTTCTGTCTATATCAGTGTTATGTGATGTCAGAAGATGCTAACATGTTGTTTTCAGCATTGGTACTAGGATTTTTAAAACCTCACATGTGTACTCAAAGTGCTCTCCCACTAGTTTCCCCGTTCATAAAATCTACTATGTTATAAACCTGTTTAGGCATTCCTATTTAAAGGGACTGTGAGGAGTTTCTAAGTAATTACAAAAAAGTCTTACTTTTAGCCTGATGGAAATACACTTTAAGATGAGTTTAATATGCATTACCTCGTCAATTTGCATCCTGTAAGTTGTTGAAAAAAGAAGTAGTAAAGCAATGCAAAGTTCTGAGGAAGGTCCGAACTGCATGCTTTATTAGCATCCCAACAAACACACGCTTTGGCTCGGGTCACGTCTTTTGGTGCGTTCCAGTTGTAGTCAGAAGTAGGAATTTCCGGGTTCCGAGTAGGAAACTGCAACTGGAACGCCCCCCAAAGTCGAAATTTCCTACTGGGAACTCGGTGAAACCTCGCCACCCCCGAGCTAACAACAGCTAGCAATAGCCTGATAGATCAGCATGTTTTTTCCCGACTTCAACTGGAACGCCGATAAGTCAGAGATGATGTCACTCTCAGTTCCGAGGTTACTGGAACGCAGCATTATGACAGTCGCCGCGCGTGCTCATGGGTAGCAGAGTCTTAATGTCGCCGGTAATAGATTCTCCTCATAGCACCTTTAAAGTTGCTTTCTCAGAACATTCAGTTCATGGTTAAAAATTTAGTTATCCTTTTGTACAATATTATGTA
Source organism: Scarus forsteni (assembly GCA_036419115.1). Lineage (NCBI taxonomy): Eukaryota > Metazoa > Chordata > Actinopteri > Labriformes > Labridae > Scarus > Scarus forsteni. Next base: position 13,395,250 of record JAZDUH010000145.1, read on the forward strand.
ATTACTCAATTGCCTCTCTGATGAGGGAGGATTTAGAAATGTATTTTTTTCCGTTTTTGCTCAACAGACAGACGAGACATGATTTAATGGTCAAACACACCAGGACATGGGTCGTTGATGAAACACACTATGTATATATATCCATATATGTGTATCTATAAAATCAAGAGTATGACTTCAGCCTGCTCTGTTGTTAAGTGCCTTGAGATAACACTTGTTATGAACTGGCTCTATACAAATACATACTGATAAAGATTGAATGCATTTGAATGCTTGATTATTAGTTAGCATGGTCACAAACTAAACCATAACACTAGTCACTTCAAATTCATGGAATAAATTTGAAAATTAAAGTCTTTGTGGAGTAATAGAAATAATTGTTACATCATGGAGATTTTTCATGCGATCAACAGCTTTAATTGATGTGTTATTATATGGACAAATGTTTTTTAAAGCTTTGCATGTGGATTTTTTTTTTTTGAGAAGGAGAACCTCCAGTTTAAAAAATACTCGCCCATGTGTGAACATTGCCTGTGACTTACAAAATATCCTCAGTATCTCATTTCTCACTGCTTTTTGTTACTGTAATCATCCTCTTTGCTCAACTTTTCATTGATGTTGCAAGTGAAGTTTCCCATAAACTGCTATCAGACCCTGCAGTACACCCTTGACCTACTAGTCCACCTCCACCTTTCATCACAGTCATAACACCTCAAGTATTAACCAAGCGCACATTGTTTTATAGATGATTTACTTTCTCCTGTTACCTCATACCCTCATCTTAAGACTCTTCTACTGCCTTTAAGCCACTCTGTCTCTCTTCTCTTGTTTCTGTATGTCATAACAGGCCCTTACGCTGCTCCGCACTGTAAGCGCTTCTTCATCCATCACCATGGCCCAACAATCACCTCTCCAGCTGTCTTCAGGTCCCACCTGCTGCCACTCTGTAAGTGGCAGGAAAAATAATTATGGCCACAAGTGTGGACTTGCAGGAGGTGTTTGATGGCTCTGGATGCCCCCGATGGATTGAGCTGTAGATAATGGCCTCTCTGGTCACCCACATGAAGATACAGCATGATCTAAAAACAGATCAGTGAGTGAAAGGACTTATATATTCGAGCTGGACCTTATGGACTTCTACTAACCCCCCCTCTTTTTTATTAAACCCAAACTGTAATATGTTTTTCTTGCAAAGAAAATACAACAGAAATGGAACAGAATATAACATCAGGTTTTTAAAGCACTTAGTCTTGTTTTCTTGGTTTCAAATATGTATTAAAGCTGATAGTTTTACTAATAACATACGTAAATGTCCACAAATGCATATGACCCATATCCACTCAAAGGTTTTTTGTTTCGTTTTTATCCTCTGTAAGGTATCTTTGAGTCTTTTTGAAAAGCGCAACATAAATTTGATGCATTATTACCTCCGCTAAGGAGGTTATTGCTGGTGTCTGTTTTTTTGTTAGTTTGTTTCTCTGCAACATAACTCAAAAAGTTCTGGATGGATTTTGAAGAAATTTTCAGGAAATGGCCGGATTGGGACAAGGAACAAATGATTGGATTTTGGGAGTGATCTGGACCACTGTCTGGATCCACCCTGATGAAAATTGTGATATTTGTGAATAACTACTAAACTAAAATAGATATCATTATGAATCCAGTTGCTCATGGTATGTTTTCACAACAAATGAATCTAAATATTTAGATGAAATAAAGGTAGGACTAATATTTAAGGTGATTATCACAATCTGGGTGAGGACTGTGGTACTGGTGGAGGTCTGTGCTCTCTGAGTGCTTTTCTAATTATTATTATTACAAACGCAAAATTTAAAGGAGAAACCTTTGCATTTCTGGAGACAAGGCTGTCCTGTAAATGGGGCCTTAACTCGTTTAGACCTATCAAATTACTGGTTAACCTATAAGAAACGTTTGGTTGATTTAGAGGGCTGCAATGAACCGCACCAAAGAAGGAACTCTAGTCCACCTGAAAACTCGAGGTCTCGTTTGCTTCCAAGGAACTAATATAAAGGCCAGTTTGCGGTGAGTGTAAAAGCCATCGAAATCATACCAGGACCAAATGGCAAGAGAACCAAAAAGCAGAGCAATGTGGCTTGAATTACAGCAACAGCAGGCTAACATTGACTTTACAGACAATATCAAACAGTGTCATTGAAGTTGTCATTTCTAGCACTGCCAGCCACTGCTCTCTTGACAGGCTAACGTCCACATATCCTTTCAGAATTGAGACACATCTATCCAGTCAATATGCAAATGAACCTGACAGCGGAAATGCTGGCTGTCTTTATTTCATGGCACAGAAAACTTCTGTACTGCTTCCAGCTGGACAATTTTATTACTCCAAGCCGGCTATGCATTTCCAGGTCAATGTACAACAGCGGGCGGGAAAGCAGGAGCAAAGATCACAGCTACAGTGCCATGTGGCTGTATTATACAGCATATGACAAGCTTTGGTCAGTAAGACAAAGTGCAGTGTAAAAAAAAACATTTCAAGATTGCAAAAATGTTATAGCATTACCCCCAAACTTAAGCAAGTACACTTTACTTAATATGAGAGAGTGACATTTCATAGAAGCATTATCATACAGTCAATGGGCCAGCTGCTATCAGTGGTTATTATTGGAAACAAAAATCCCACTTGCATCAGGCCTAAGAGATTTATGTCATTTTAAATCAGCATGAAGTTTGTTGTTGTTTCTTGTTGAGATTTCCATGATGATATCCTGGACATGTCCTCGAAATATGTTCATTCATCTTTGAATTGTCTTGTCAACAAATTCCAGCAAAAACACAACCTCCTTGGTGGTGGACCCATACTTGTCGGGCAAAAGTGGCTTGAAATAAGCCAAGATATTTCATTTAAAATCAGACATTCACATTCAAGGATTGGCATTTTTACAGTGAGTAAGTGAGTAAGTATAATCAGTCAGAAGTTGATCAAAACATACAATGCTACATGAATAAGCTATAGAAACAGTCAGCTTTAACTGGACTTAATTAAAAAAAAAGACAATATAATCAAAAACAATAAGTAGAGTCATGGCTGCAACAAAACCCCCCTGATAGAACCACAATAATTATATAACAAACTGTTGTATTAATATTTTAAGGGATTGAAGCATTTTTCACATTCTATTATAAATAACTCCATTAAAAAGTTGAATCAGTAACGCATTGTAATCACTCATTTATGTATGAATACATTTTTTTCAATAACAGTTCCTCATAATGATTTACATAATTTATTTCACAATCCAAAGTCACTTAACCATGAAGATTATGGCAGACGACTGAACTGCAGATGTGTAAATATAACAAACTGGAGGATAAATGCCTCTAAATGCAGTATTTCACATATGTAATGTTCACTTAATAGGGGGGTTGAATAACATAAAGCTTTTTTGCACCATTTCATCGCAGTAATTAGACTTCATGCATGGTTCACGCATCTGTAACAACCAATGCATGGACTTTTAATAGAAATACGGTCTAGAAAATTGGCTACAGTCTTTATAATGAAGCCTTTATGTCTGTGGAAAGGTTATTTCACACAGGCATAATAAATGGAACCATTAAGCCATCATCTCCCAGAGCGCTAATGTTAAATCACTCCCAGCACCCGAACAGTTATCAGCATGCTCTTCACTGACAGCCCATCAGCTGGACATGTGACGGGTGGTGTGGTCTGCAGACATGGAGAGAAGCCAGGTGCCTCATGCCGTTGTATGCATCTTGACAGTAACTGACAAAGATAACCCCATAATTAGAGGAGGGTCGTAATTCTGCCCTGCAGCTCAGCAGGAGGAGCAGCCCCGCTCCTCGCAGACAAACAAAGCCTGCCCATGTCACTTATGGTGATTGGTTTGCCAGACAAATGAGCCTGTCAGGGTTAGCATTTATTATAAGGTAGAGCTTCATTGATTAATGCTCGGAAACATCAAGACGTCCAAAACAATCTTTGTAAGCTGTTGTTATGCAAAGTTTTCCTGGTTTTGTATTCAGGGTATGTTGATTACATGCTATTAAATAACTGAATCAGTCACACTAAGATGGTCTTCTAATATCAATGCTAAACAGGCTTGGACTGCAGAGCAATATTGAGGCATTTGAGACATTTTTCAGTCCACTGTTGATTTTCTTCTTATTATGCATCCGGCAAACACACATCTGAAGAATCTGTCATGTGATTGGCTGATTGGATAACCCCTGGCTTGACCTGATTGATGATATGATGATGATACTGACTGTTCGTTTTTTCCAACTTCCAGCCATCTCTGAATAAAGTGTTACTGAATCCATTCTGTGGTTCATTTCTAAAGACTTACACCCCTACAGTGTTATAAACAATGAAAGCTTTTGATTCAGGAAAGAGCTTATGAAATCAATTTCTAAATATTAAAGGTCCGTAATATTTAACTCTTATGTCATTTACTTGTCAATTTACCCCTCTGAAGTCTTAAAAAACATTTTGAGCTGCCCGTCAATGTCAAGCACACAATAGATTGTGGTAAATTTTTCATAAATTAGTTTCAATTGACAACTGTTTATCAAGAAAATCTTCAAAATCAAAATGTAATTGAAACCTAAGATATGGAAGTATCCAAATCTCTGGGATAGGCACATCAGTCTTGTTAATTTTTTTAATCAATGTCACCCCCAAATCAAAACCAAGTCCACCGCACTATATATGTGAAAGCAACCAAGGGACCAAACATTTTAAATCACCAGTATCAAAGGGTTAATACACTGAGCATTGAGGACATATGTATAATCAACATCAATGTTATTTCTTGTTGAGACCTTTAAATGACATGATCTGTATTTGTATTTTTAGGAAGGTGCATCTAAACATTTTCCTCTGATATTATTATAAGAAACCAAAGTAATAGTTAAATTAAAACACATTGTAATGATGACTCGTTTATGGATTAACATATTTTCTCAATTACAATTCTCTATAAAGGTTTTGATGATTTATTCCCCACTCATGCATGTGTCATTTTTGTCTTGTAATCAAACGGTATGTTCTGATTTATCCTGACTAATTGTGACCTCATAGTTTATCTCAGCACTGACATAAACATGCCAGTGGAGAAAGTTATAGTTGGCAGCTGCCCACTCTGAGCACATGGGATGTGGATGTGACTAAGACGACCTCCCCCGATGATAAACACTGAAACACACACACACACACACACACACACAAATAAACACAAACGCTGAAACATTATCTGTAACGCCTCCAAATTAGCTGCAAAGACTTTTTAACTCTCCCCAAATAAGGAGAGTATCAGCATGTGTCAAAGTTTGTCTGTGTGAACGGCAGAAGGGGGGGTAATGGGGAGGGAGGGGGAATTATTTTTAGAGGTGTTTTAAGGAAGAGGGGAATAGCTGTGTGGTGGGTAGCCTCCGGTGTGGCCTGACCTCTCCTCAGGTAGCCTCTTAACCCCCTCCTCTCCTCAGGTCCCCAGAGGTCTTGGTTGGAGGGGGGCATGGGAAAAGGCTCTGCTGGACATCAAAGGGAGGGCCAATGTGGGAAAGCAGCACAAAGGGCCTGTGGAGGACCCTAAAGGTCGCCGTGGGTCATCTTTCATGTCAGCACTGGCCTGATCTGGGTCAGAGGTTATTAGCATACCTGTCCAGCGCCAATCAGACTGTTCTTCCAGGAAATTATCTTCACTTGTCTCAATTAGGGGTTCGACCACTGAGGGGCCTGCGTAAGGTTTGTTTATGGCTATTGTTGTGCTTGTTAAGAAGGAGGGTCAATAATCTGTGTGTAAAAAAAGAGCTGGATGCCTTTAAGGTTGCCAGCAGTTACAATAATGGTGCTGCTGTCAGTTTAAGTGCCGTCCATATGGGGGTCCACATCAGAGGAAATAACACTTCCCAGCTGATTCCTGTGATTCCGGCTGATAATGACACTGTTGACAGGAGTGATTATCATCAACTTTCATTCCGTTAAGACTAACTTAGTAAATGATATAGTATTATAAACAAAAACATGGCTCATGAGAAAGTTTTGGTCCTTGAAAGAAGTTGTGTGGTGGGATATCTATTGTTTGGCTTCAGTAAACCCCTCCTGTGCACAATGACTCAGATTACCCAGACAAAAAGGAGGCCGCCTTTGAAAGCTTCAAAACACAAGAGCAAGAGAGAGGGGTGGATTAAACAGTGTTTGGTCAAAGGGTGGTTTAGGATGCTAACAAACATTCCGGGCAAGATAGCTTGTAACTCACATTAGATTTATCAGCAAACTATGTTTGTGCCTTTTTGTCATAGTCTTGAGGGAAGATTTTAAACCTATTATACTTCCAGAACTTTAAGGCATAACACTTAAAAAAAAATACAGCTTACTTACTTGACTATAGGATCAGAAATTATAAAGGACAAAACTCTATTTAGGCCTAATAAATGGCTTGTGGTAAAAGCCTTTAAATAGTAAAAAGAAAAAAAAGCCTTTTTGGGTTTTAGGATATCCATGGGCTACACAAAGTATACAAAAGCATAAAAATGAACATGCAACACTTCTTTACATTTTGTCAAAAATGATGGTGCGACATTTTATGAAGCTTGAACTGTCATTTAGAACAGACACACCATGTGGGCTAATGCTAGCAATGTTATGTCTTTCTCCAATTAACAATCAGTGTAAGATGAATACTTAATTTGAAGGCGACCTTTATTCAGCCCTACTGGTTTGTCTTTTAAGCTTGAGAAACATTGATTTGGGTCTGCACAGGTATAAACATTCCTCACTGCAAGCAGGCTCTGCATGTCTAGTGCTTCAGACTGCAGATTTACACACATTTGATACTGGTATATTTTGATTCTGAAACCTCCTGAACTGTTCTTCAAAGTCATCCAGGTATTTCACAAAATTTGACAACATAAGCCCAAAATTTGAGATAATCTCATCATTAAACCTCGTGCTCATGCACTCATCCACCTGTGCTCTGTCACAACCCTTAGACCACTTTGAGCAAGTCTCTAGATCCTCCTGCAATTCTCAAAGAAGATGTTACAGCATGACATCATATGTTGGAAATATACATTTATAGGAATAAGTCCAAAAATGGAGAAGTGGGTAAGTATGTAGCACTTCCTAAATGGGATTTAGAATACTGGTTTCAGAATAAGTATCTAAAATAAGCTTCATAGTGATCATGCAGACACAAGATATCAAGTGTTTTATGGGAAATAATAAAATGAACATGAAGTTGCCAGATTTTCAATCTTAAACTGTTGTTGAATAGAATAGAATAAAATAGAATAGAATTTATTGTCATTGTGACATGCAAAAATGCACAGTGAAATCAAAAAGTGCCATCAAGTCGGTCAAATAAAGAATGAATGAGCACTGAGCCGCTGCAACTGTGTGTGTGTTGTGTGTTGCTCACTAATCACTAACAAGGACTACAAATTGGCTGAGACCCTATGGCAAGCATTTCTGATTTTTAATAATCAATAATTTAAACACTATTAGAACAGCCATGAGGACCAACTTGATTAGGTTACATGATTTGCATTGAACGTGACTGAAAATATCAATCAAACGGTCAATTAAAAATATTATTAACTCTTAGCTGAAACTCTGTGTTGTAGTTCCATAAAAGCCAACTAATAGCTTCAGTCTTGCAGATTACCTTTAAGCTTAAGAAATCCTGAAAAGTGAAATCATCTTTTTCGATTATCATAGAGAACAGAACAACAATCATCCAACACAGTTAGAAATACAGCAAACTTTTGTCAGGCTTGCAGTTGAGGGAAGTAGCTCGGTGCTAACCTCCATGTTAAAAATAATAAAGTTGCGTCATCCCTGCATCACTGTATTTTACCTGCTTCCTATAGCTTTTTACTCACAGATCATGAAAGTTAAGTTTATTGATCAAGAATTTCATTTTTTTTTGCTCACAACACACATTACCATCAACAGTAATCCAAGAACACATTGAGTATTTCTAAAGGCTTTTATTTGAGAGAACCAGTGGGATGCTAACTTCCATGTTGACCTACAAAACAACATCATCCCTTCCCACCCTGTAAACATGTTTGTTCATTTGAGACCGTCACCAGATCTTTTTGAGCCAGTTTGTGATCTTTCATTTTGAAGCACAACCTGATGATGCTTAATCCTCACAGCCACTTTGTACCTGCTCAAAAATGTCCTCCAGGCTCCTCTGATGGCGTTGGAGGTGTTGTATTTGAGGGCCACATGGAGAAGAGGCTGCACTGGGGGAGTTGGGGAGCCATGTGCAGAAAGAAGAGGGAAAGGAATGTGCTGAACCAGGAAGAAGGCTGCTGGTGTCACCTTCCCACGGAGTCTGAGAGAGAGAGGGTGGGAGGTGGGGAGGGGATGGGGTTGTTGTTTGGTGGGGGGGATGTACACATTTATCCACGTGGGAAACGGACAGTAGTGACATATTAAACTGGCATCACACAAACAGCCCAGTGACACTGTTGCCAGTCACTGTTCAAGAATGTTGGTGGTGGGATTATTTTAAAACTTCCCACAGGGATAGAGGAGGGGGTTTCGTCTTTGCTCTTTCATTGCGTTTGGCAATCAGCTGGTCTGTTTTTCTCCACTCTGAGCCGGATGTTGATGCCAGCTATTCACGTGAGAATCAGCATCAGTGACAGGTGATTCTGATGACACCTATAAATAACCTCGCCCCAGATAAACAGGACTCCATGGTGAGGTTGTGAAACTTAAAAAAATCCCATGACTGGAAATGAGACACTGCTTCTTCTGCTTTTTCTTTTCCATTAAAAGTTTCCTAGCTGCTCTATTTTGTTTCCAGCCCCCACTCCTCTCTCTCCCTCTTTTTCTCACCCCCCCCTGCAATGTTTACAGTCGATTTGCATTGTGGCCCAGAGAACGGGGCAGGCTGTTATTGTTGTCGTCGTGAGGGCAGAGGGGTTTTCCCACCATCTTCTCCTTCTCCTCCGGCGGAATCAAAACACCTCTGTGTTGCTGCCGGTGATGTCATGGCCCAGAAACAACTCAAAGCTGCTTCCCTGGGAAACCCCATATCAGGAAGTCCAGATAGTTTTTTTTTTTCATTTTCCCTCCGTGATTGTTATAGCAGGGAGCAGCCTGGAAGAGACAGAGAGGGCTTTCTGATTAAGTTCCCATACACTGCCGGTCCTGATGGCCACCCTGAACCCTCTGAACTCAAACAACCGGAGCTCAGCTGTCCCACTTTTTTTTTCATTGTTTTATTTTAGACCAAACATATGATTTGTCTGCACTTTTACAGACATCCCATTAAAGGAGTGAGTGAAAAAGAAGAGCTGCACAAATGTTCACAGCTTGAGATGCAGAGTTAGAGGCTGATCAACCAGAAGATCTGACTTTCTGACAAAGACCTTATATGTCTTGTTTGTATTTTATCCTGTTTGAGAACTCTAATGGTCAGAAGTGAGGGTAAAACTCTAGGGGTGTGCAACTTGGTTACCAAGAGGGCCACATAAAAAAAAACTTTTTCAATGCTTAAGGGCCACACTGTTACATTTTTACAGACACCGTCAATGAGGAAAAATATGAATAAACCAAAAAAATAGCAAATATAATGTCAAATGTTATTTTTTTTAAATGTTTGGTGGGCCACAGTGAGCGTGGCATAGGGCCGCATGTGGCCCCCGGATGGCCAGTTGCCCACCCCTGCTCTAGATCATTGGTAGAGCTGGTTGTGTTTAATTTAAATGGTGCAGTCACATGTTGATGTGTTCTTGGTCAAGACACTTCAAGCAAACTTGCTCTGCCAGTCAACATTTGACTTTTTGGTCAAGCATCAATCTCAAGTGTTGAAACATGAAGTGTTTGTTAAAGTGTCATATACTGTATGACCCCTGTTCGAGGTTGGCTGTAGGAGACCCAGAAGATTTATGAATATGTCTGAGGAACAGACAATTTCTACATGGGCAACTGGCAGACAACTGCAATAAGCCTCCTCATATGTTTTTTTGTGCTTGCAAAAGCCTTTTAGACTAAGGCCCTGTTTACATGACTCTGTTTTCAGCCAAAAACACAAAGTTATTGTTGCGTTTTCGGCTCTTGTTCACACGAGAATGGTGCCTGAATCTACAAACCTTTGAAACCAGGGTCCAGAGTGCAGAGTTTTGAAAACTTATCTGTCTGACTTTGGTTGATATGTTTGTTTCTGTGTCTGAAATTGTTTTATATCTTAAACGTTGTAAATGTGCTGCTGCCTGTATTGGCCTGTACACTCTTGCAAATGAGATTTTAATCTCAGTGAGGTTCTACTGGTTAAATAAAGATTAAATAAATAAAATGTAGACAAGATTCAGGGTTTCAGGGTGAAATGCTGACATCATCCGCCATACTTTTTTACACAAAGGCTGCACACGCATATAGGAAACAACAATAGCTTCGGCCGCCTACCGAGCATCATGTATGCTGTATGGTGTGCTCTGTTTGTTATCCAGACTAAACTATTCAGACAGATTTGTTGTACAGACAAGAAACTCCTGCATCTTTGTGCATCTACCTGCTATTGTTGTTTTTTAAAAAGTTTATTTTCTTCATATGTGAGTTGTAACAGCCCTGTTTCCCAACAAACATACATTGCCATCAACTGGCCTGGCATGCACACTAAACCATTTTCCATTGTTCGCATCTAAATGCAGATTTTTTTTTGAAAACACAGAAAAAACCTTTCCTTTTCTGGTGAAAACAGTGTTGTGTAAACAGGGCCTCAGTTTACCATGTAGTAGCCAGAAGCTCTATCGTCCGTTTCCTCCTCTGTTGTTGTGATGGTGCAAAATTTGCACAGTTACATTATCACAACAATGCCAACATGAGAGCTACTGATAAGTCTATACTGTGATGGAAAACTATACTACACATCCAAACCATGCAGGGCCGTGCCAAGTTATTAAATTATCATTCTGTATTTTCCACAGTGTCCCAGCTTTATTGGAAACAGGGTTTGTAATTCAGCCACTTAAACAAAATGATGGGTAGTATATATGGTGCAACTTCAATGAAAGCAGGAGGAATTTTAGTATTGGCATACACTGAAAGTTAATTAGTTCCAGATTAGACGACTGTTTGACCCGTGTAGCTCACTGAAATGCTCGGCTCACTGGGGTGAAACTTCAAGAACACACACTGACAAGAGGAATACCTTCAACCTCAGATAAGTAACCCTACCAGCATGCGTCATGATTATTCATGTGGCCATTTTGAATTTTAAGTGCCCCTCTTTGTTTCAGCACACACCAGCTTTGTTATTTGCACTCTGTTTCACAAAGTGGGTCATGAATGAGTTGTAAAACGTCCCATTCACAGTGAAGAGGTGAAGTTTGTGTACCTAGAGTTTTCTCTTTTCTGCGCCCTGATGAGTGGATTTACCTTTGAATGGCCCGAACACAAAACATTGCACTGCTGGCCTCACCCGCCCAGGACCCAGCCCTGGCCCCAGCTCTCCACACGTGCAGCCAGCACATGCTGCTGTGGGGCCTCCCTGCATGGCTACGTGTGTGAGAATGTAGTGTGTGTGTGGTAGCCTTGCAGGAGGAAGCACGAGGAGTCGTCTGGCCGCGCTGTCCCTGGAGGGAAAGGCGGGAATGCAGTGAAAAAAATTCCTTTGCTCCACACCTCTTCATCCTCATTCCTTCTTTCTTCTCCTCGGCCCTCTTCTTCAGTTCCATCTGTTTACTGAACACATCCTGTCTCCATGGAAGCACATGGCGACACATATATTTAGGCTGGTTACACACTATGTTATTTATAAGTTTTACCAATTTGAGACAGTAGGAGACCACAGACAAAAGTTCTATTTCAATTTTGACATTATAATCCTTTAGCAGCAGTCAGAAGAGACCACACACCTGTGTTTGTAGGAACAATTTCACAGTCTGAATTCCACAGACACGAGATCTCATAAAAACTCAGCAGGCCAAACGTGACTTATGGTGGAAAATAAATATGGAGGACTTTTTTAGCTATTTAAAATTGTACTTTTGTTTTTAAATCTCTAAATGGATTTGCACTTTGTCTCATCTATGATCTTCTAAAAGTCTACATTCTGTCGAGATCTTTAAAGTCTGCAGGACCTCTTCTTGTCGCCAGGCCAAACCCAGGTCCAGATCAAACCTTTTCTGTTGTGGCTCCTAAATAATGGAACTCCCTCAAGTCAGAATGGCCCCCACATTACCTACTTTGAAATCTCGTTTTTATCATTCACCTTTAACTCAGCACGAGTTGTTTTTCTGTGGCCTTGTCCTTGTGATTTTATTTTTTTCATTTCCTTTTATTTGAGCTTGTTTCTCTCTTTTTATGTGTTTTATATGACTTTTGTCTTTTATTGTTTGGTTTTATCTCTGCTCTATTTTATATTATTTTATTTTTCTTTATTTCTGGTTGTAGTCAATGTGCAGCACTTTGGTAACTTTGTTGTTTTTTTAATTGTGTGTGGATTGGATTCAGATCTGATAGACATGAATGAATCACACAGCTGCTGTGTAAAAAAACATCTCAGTTGAATTGTTGTCAGTCCAAGAAGACATGTTGTCCCGTCCTCTGAGTGTTCAAAGATTTTAACATCCGTTGTACATGATGTTCAGATTTTCCTCTTGATGCCCTTTAAAGAATGTTTTTTTTAAGACTCTCAGGGGTATGAGGCATAATCAATGACACTGAGTCTGAGAACTCTCAAAATGCCTCATTTCTGTCTCACTGAAGGCCTTTCTTTCCTTCTTTGAGGTGCACGACCTTCACTTCGAGCTCTCGGCCTCTTTATGGCTCTGCCGACCTTGTGAGTCACTCTGGGAGTTAATGGTAGAGAATGCACATGGTGAAACACAAATTGCTGCTGCAATCCACTGAGTTTACAGCAGCTGCTTGGTACTATGAATGGTGGTTGTTCCTGTAACTGAAATAGTACTGTATATTTAGTTTAGCCCTGTATGAGATGAAGAGCATGACTTTATTACTTTACTTACCATAATTGCTGAATGACCAATATGTTGCAGCTTGATAGCCAAAAGTAAGCTAACAGATTATATAATGCTGATAGAAGGAAAACACAGACACACGTGGATCCAAATTATCAAAAAACATTCGACATGCTAGCCGACTATATAGAAAAATCTACTTACAAAGTAACACTGTGTCAGTGGTGCAGTGCGTTTGGTCAATAATCAGAAGGTTGCAGGTTTGGGGCTACATGGCAATGCTTGTTGCCTCCATTGCTGTAACAGTGATTCCCAAATGAGTATAAAAGTGTGTGAAAATGTTATTTGATACTGATGGACAACTAGCATAGCAACCCCAACCATCAGTTAGAGAATGTGGGAGCAAATAGGTGTGAATACCCAGGTGTGACCTGTGGTGCAAGGCTGCATTGAGTAGTCAAAAAGACTACTGAAGCACTCTATAAGCTCAAGTCCATTACCATTTTACACTAATGCTGCGTTCACACCGCAAGCGACCCAGCTATCAAAATTGCGTCGCCCACTGACGTAGCGTCGCACATCCATAAATACCTCATTTTGATCACCGTTGCCATTGGCCGTCGCTCGGTGACTTCACGTCCGCTCGAGTTTCACCACGATCATATCATATATCACATAATAGGATGTAAAAGCGGACATTATTCCAGCTGTATCCTTTTCATTCACTTATCAACCACAAAACACTGCAGCTGGTGCCCTGCAGCAGCAGCATTATCTGTGAGTTTACCGCGGTCTGTCTAGGCGGAACTGATGTCCTCACTGACATTAGTTCCGCCTAGACGGAACTCATCAGCCCTGTAGTCCGGATGAATAACTGTCTGTCTAGGGTACCCTCACACGTACACACACCGCTGATTGGCTGATGCTGCACAGCCACACATGACATCGCCTGAATAGATCAATTTTTTTTTTAACTTTGACATTGCGCGACGAGTCAAGTGGTCATCTTGTACACGGCTGTCGCATTACGGGAGGATTAGCCTCGCCCCATCGTGGCTGTACATTGACTTTGAATGGAGAGTGATCGCAGAGGTAGTACAAGTAGCGTCCAGTGTAAACGCACCTTAATAGGGTTTATATCAACACCTCTATGTGGGTCCACGCTAAAAAGTATCCACTCTTTCTTTAAAGTTGGTACTTTAACTCTTATCAAGTGTAAATGTTGACACTTTTTGAAGCTTACATTTCAAACCTTGTAACACTTAACGTTGACTTTTCATCAACACTTTAATATAGTGTCAGGAATGCACACTCTCATAATATACTTTTACCTTCTTAAGTGTTAACTCTACATAAACACTGCAAAGTGTAACATTGGTTTATTTTCTTACTGTGCATTATTAGTTGGAATAGGGATACCATGTTTGGTCTGAGCACACATTGAGCAAAATCATTACGTGGGTTTGTGGCATCCCACAAAGACACCTTTGGATTTGATTTACTAAAATATCTTACTTGTTTTGACACCTACTCTTTTTCATCTGAGAGTCAGTATTTAGGCATTTGACTCCACCCAAAGTATAATTTACTCTTCCCTTGCTGAAAGTTTGCCAACACCAAAATCTGAGCTCTCATAATTTGCTGTGTAGTTGGCAGTGTGACTCAGTAATAAGAAAACACAAACATATGTGTACTATTCCTTTACCAGAGCAGTGATTTGTAGGAGCATGGGTGTGGATGAATGTTGTTTAGTTTAGTTTAGTTTAGTTTATTGTTTATTGTTTCGTGGACAGTCCCCTTTAATTCACTTTGCAGTAAAAGAGGCAGCTTTAGCCTATACGGCTAATTTCCAGCTGTAGTCCCCGGCCAGTTGTAAAATAGGCAGCCTACAATGTAATCATTAAAAGTTAAGATACAATTAAATACAAAGGATATGGTTATAAAAGGCCTAAAACAAAAGGAAGAAACATACAACTTATCATACAAAAGAACAGACACAAAGCAATTCATGCATTGAAGGCAAGACTGAGACAGCAAAGGTAAAAAAATATTCATAGAGGCCACATTCAAAGCATGGATAAGACATTACATTAAGGCAGACAGCAGCAATGACTATGTCACATCCAACACAGGTTTTCCCGTTTGACCAGGATTAGTGTCTACACCTGTAGTTGTCTGTAAGCCACAATTTGAGTTGGGATATAAAAGTGTCTGTGTGATGTTATGTTCTTTCTTCGTGTAACACAAAGAAAGTCAGTTTCATTGAAAATGTCAGCTGGCAATGGGAAGCAAAAGCCTTGATAAGAAATTGCAAACTTGTCTTCAAGGCCATTCTGAGGTCTGAATTTTGAAACCGGTTTCAAAACTTCCTGTTTATATGCTCCATAAACACGGATGTTGTATAAACAAACAGCCACGACACAACAAAAAGTTTCTGTTGAAAGTGTTGTCATGTCAACATGGTCTTTGTTTACATGTGCACCTCACAGCTGCAGACTCACCATCAGATGGGAGAGGGAGGACTTCAGGAGGCTGGACATGGATCTAAAGGAAAATGCAGAAGCAGCAACAGAGCCTGAGCTATAATGGGACCTTTAGTGAAACATGGAGTTTGACATGATCACAGCATCAACAAGGGAAGATACTGGCAAGCAGGAACACTTGCAAATATATATAGATACTGGGTCTGTTGAACACCTGTAATAAAATATTATTTATCTCTTGATTAAATGTTTCAGCTGACATCTTCAAATTTTCAAGGATAGTTAGTTTGATGTGTTTTCATCTACAAGTTTTCTTGGCTGACCACTGTTTGTCTGGCCTGCTTCTTTGCACTTCTCCAAAAGACTTTGAACATCACATCTTGAAAACCTCAGAAATCTTTGCCAAAAGGAGACCTCTCTGATGGAGTATAACTACTTTCTGTCTTTTGTGAAGGGAAATACCAGATATTTATCCGAATTGATACTGGTTGCAGTAATTTTTCTGATACAGATACCAATCACCTCTTGCAGTGCACACAAAATGTGAATTTAAGACATTTTTCACTGACTGCAAGTGCATAAAGGAAACATGAAGTCTAGACTTTAGAGAATCCTATCCTAGAGTTTAGTTTTAAGTCAAAGTCCAAGGAGGATATATTTAAGAGATATTCTACTGAAGCACAAGATCTTGTTCTCGGTTCACTTCAATGCACAAAATGAGCACTAAAGACTCTGAAGCAATGAAAAGACACACACCCCTATACAGCAAAACCCTGTTCCCCTAATGCTGCAGCCTGTAACTCACAGATCCAACTCAGTTTGTCGAAGCAAAATCAGCCACTAAGTCAAACCTGTGTCAGCCAGCTCTGCCACTGTTCTCACTGGCACATCTGTCCCCTGCAGCTGAGCTGAACCACACCCCACTGCCACATCCACCATTAAAGACTTAAGTCTTATCTGTTGTTGGTATATATCCCTTCAACATTGGGCAGTAAGATAACATTTGGACTAGCAATCGAGAAAATTGGCTTTTCTTTCAGTCATTTTTTCTTAGTTTGCTACAAAACTGTCATTTGTTTCTGCATCTCCAGTTGACAATGACTGAGATTAGTGCTAAGCTGCATTGCCCGACAAGCATCCTCATGAGCAGTAAGAGGTGGGAGCGACAAGCAAGACAGAAGGAAGTGACCGCATGGAGAGATTAGCATTGTTGTTTACAGATTTCGTATAAGTTTTATTGATTTGTATTGCATTTCTTTATTAAACAAAAATAACAGTGATACTTTAATCCACTTTGGACCTGTTTTGCAACAATTTGTTCTACAAAGCTGCTACGTTTTTTTTTTTTAATTCGCACTCTAGCAGTAGCACACATCTACTGTACTATCTGGTTGGCTTGTGATGAATGTGATTGACTCCAATTATCCTCCACTCACCTGCAGGACTTGCTGTTGATGTTTTTATGCTGATTCAATTCCCAAATGCTTTCTTTGGGCTGTGGCCCAGGTGGACTAGTGAAATATTATATTGAATGGTCCATCTGGTTTGGCTGGCTAGTTGACACTACCATATTACCCAAAATCTACATAGATCGTTCTGTTCAAGTGTATACACAGCATCTGCGTTGCATTAATTTTGGAGGACACATGACGTGAGTTGGCTTAGGTCCGGATAAACTTTATATTTTCGAAATGTTTATGCACTTAAAAACAATCATATGCAGCGTACTCTAAAACTGTGGTATTATTTTTTGATTTGAGTTCTTGTAGGCGGGGGAAATACCCTTTGTATTTGGTACGGTACTTTCCTGTTAGCATATTTTTTTCATCACTGACTCTTACAGACTGTGGCTTACAGGGAGAGGAGAGAACTTTCCACTGTATCTAATGTCCTTAGTGACCATATGGAGCTCATACAACCCCACTTAAAAAAAACTGAACTGTCCCTTTAAGCAGTTGTCCTGTAGATACATTCCAGCACTTGTTGATATGATATTATTGATGTATTCAATTCCCCTGATTATGCAAAAGCTCCATTGTTATGCCTAATCCTCTTTACTTTATGAGGAAGTCATTCATTTTACGTCAAACCAGCTGTTTACTTTGCTGCTCTTCCACACAGCCGCCTGTTAAGCTCACAGTACTTCAGAATGTGCACTGGTCCAACAGAAGCTACGTAAATCCAGCGACTCCAGGCTCAGCCCTCCACAGTCTGAGCCTTCACATCACACACGGATGTGTAACTTTCCTTTCATGCCCCTCACACGCCATCAGGGCCACTTGTGCGCAGGGAAGCCTTCTATAAACAGCGGTCATTAATGTGAGGGGAACGTGGGAGAGGCCCGGCTGGAGTCCCTGCCTCTGTTTACATTCTCCAGAGCTGACGTCAGTGTGGAGCGGAGGGCTCGCTGGATCAACAGGCTGTATGGGAGAGTCCTGTTTGCTCTACCTGGGAGAATTACTGTATGACTCTGCTGCATCTTTGGTAAACAGAGGACACGGAGAAGTCAACACAACGGCAAAGGGAAAAGATGGGGAGGGGTAGCCATTAGGAAAAACTGATGCTGACAAAACCAAAAACAAAGAAAGTAAAAAGACAGGAAGGGGAATTTTTGAAGAGGCTCAGCCTGGGAAAGCTCTTAAGTTTTAGATGATGTGTAATACATCAGTAAACAAGATATGAAGTATGATAGTATTGTGGATACTGACATTATCTATGCTATGGAAAATTAAAATTATATATATATATTATTCCAACTTCATATTAAGATATCAGATATCAAGAGATATCAAGATATTTATTGACCATTATCTATTGACTTCTTAGTGATCTCTGTACATTTATTTACGTGAATTTAACTGATGGCTCATGTCTACTCTTGCGTACCGTTATGGTTATAATTGTTTTTACTGGTCTGTGGTACATTATCATTGTGTCATGTTTATTGATGGTCCCTTATCATGTTCTGTCTTGTCCTTGGATGTATTTTTTGTGTGCAAAGCGATGATGACTTGCTCACTGCAAGCCCTATGTACCTCCAGGTCCAAACATTTTTGAGAGGTGTGAGTATTTTTTTCCGTACTTATTGCTTGTATATTTCAGTATCATTTTTCATGTGTATGTTTGAACTGTTTAGTTACCGGATTATTTGTGTTTGTCAAACTGTATTTGTCAAATATCTAATGTCACTATAAAGCAAACTAATATTAAGTAGGTCATTTACTGCTGTTCTTCACTTAATCAAGTGTCCTCTGTGTGCTTCTCTGTGTGAGACAAGAAACCTGGAGCTTCATGACTTCTCTCCCTCCTCCTGTGAAGAGTGCCAGTCAATGCCAAAATGGCTGATTTCCTCACCAATAGATTAAACACCATGCTGTTCTACACTGCCATGTCAGGTTCAAGCCCGTTGACTCGGGGAGAAGTATAGATTTTAGAAAAAATGTAGAGCTGTTGAAAGTGGTGCTAACCATGTTAAAGTAGACTGGAGGACAAATTAGAGTAGCCTGTGCCCATGTTTAGAAGGGAGCCTTAAAGCAACAGGAGCTACAAAAGTGCATGTCAGAGTGAGAGTAGAGGTAGATCAGTCATACTTAGTACAAGAAAACTAGAAGTTTTTCTTAAGTGATTTTAAAATACTCTGAACATCATGTCAAGAACATATGAACCAGGGTTAAGACAGAACAAAAAGAAGTTTGGCCTATATTTGCCAGGCTGGTTTATCAAATCAGACACTCAAATGTCCTACAGGAAATCAAGCATAACAATCTATTTACAGGAGAAAAGTGTAAAAATCATTAAAAATGTGCACATATTAGTATTTTTTATGATAAACTAAGTCCAGAACTATGGGCTAAATTCAGTTTTTTGTGAAAACAATGCTTTTGGAGTGACTAGAAGATCAATGTTTTAAGGTCTTTGAGTTCATAAGTTGGTTTAACCTTTCAAAAACACAGGCAAAATTAAAATAATAGAAAAACCTGAGGCAGTAAAAATAAAATTGTATGATCAAATTAAAGAAGTTTCCTTTTAAATATGTATCTGCAACTTAAAAAATACAGCCAAGACACAAACATACTATATACGATTCTGATTGCTTAAAATAACTCCATGATAGTGCAAAAAAGAGCCAAATTTGCTATTAGTCTAAGCAAGCCTCAATATATTACATTTTCTTCATTATCATTTAAAGTTCTCTATCTTGTTCTAATTATGTTTTCCTTAAGATAATAGTTTTAATTCTGGTGCACAGCCTTATGTTCATTTTGACGATATTAAGCAATTATTACCATTGCCTGAACTTGGGAATCATTTCATTGTAACTACATGTATTTTCATGATGTATAAAACCTGATATGAAGTCATCCTGAACTTTTTGCCCTATAAATTCTGAGCGTTACATGTGGAGTTACAGCACTACAAGAAGTGATTTAGATTTATTTTTGGAATGAGTGTTACACAACAGTATGGTCTTGAACCATGACTTGGTGGCATAAGACAGCTATGAACATGGTTTTATAATGAGTAATATAAGGAAGTTTATGTGCAAAGTTATTTGCGAAAGGTCAGTGATCCCAGTAAATGTGATAGCATTTGAAATATTGAGAATTCCTGTTGGGTTGCATTCTCTGAGTCAGTAATCCAGTTGAGGTTAATGTTTAAGCGAAGCACTTTCATGGTGAACACTTCTGCAGTTTTTACTTTCTCAAGGTAAGAGTTCTGAACTCCCTTTTTAATAACAAAAAAACACTTACCACTGAAAGAAAGGTATTTTAAAGGAGCAAGGAAACCAGAAAATATTTGATACTATAAAGGTGTAGATTACTTTTAAGATACTTTTTGGGCATTGTTGCTATTTTATTGATAGTAGGAAGACAGTACATAGACTTAAAAAGGGGGTTGAGAGTAAGGGAAGACAAATGGCAACAAGGCCTCAGGTCAGATTCAAACCTGTTTGTGTGGCCTCAATATATGACACCAATATGATTGCAACCAATTCCATCAAACCAATGAATACATTTGGCTTATCCACTAATCTGTCCAAAAGCTTTTGAAGTGAAATAAGAAATTCAAAGAAACAGCAGTGTCCTCATCCTTCATTTCTGCAAGTGCACAGAGACATTGTACCTAAATTCATAACATATCAATCCATCTTCAGGGTCTGGGGAAATCGAGGAAGGTAGAGCCTATCCCTACTGAGACAGGTGAGAGGCAGGGTACATCCTGTTGCCAGCCAATCCCAGGGCTAAATAGTGGTCTATTTAGCCCTTTGGTCAGTGGGAGGAGGCCAGAGTGCCAAAGAAGCCACACATGCACAGGAAGAATATCCAAACTCCAGGCAGAAATGCTTTGACTGACAGGGTTCAAATCAGCTGCCTTCTTGCTGTGAGGCACACGCACTACCTCCTGCACCACCAAGCCACCCATGGATTGTTGTGCTCTGGGTGGGTCCATGTTGGGTTTACATACATATATGTATTTGTATGTTTGTGTGCATTATGTATATATGAATCTATAAAACAAAGAGAAAGGCTCCATCCTGCTTTACTGTTAAAGCATATATATATATATATATATATATATATGACCAAATTATGTGTTCATTTAGTTAGCTTGTGGTTAATGGGATTAAAAAACTTCTGGGGTTATTTTTTACCTTAACCTTATCATAATTAATCATAATCAATAATAACTTTTTTTTTTTTTTTTTTGACAGCTTAAACCATAGTAAAGCATTTTGTTCACTAAAGGAGCACATTTTCCTTCCCATTTTCAAAAGTTGCCTTGTTTAAACATTGTCTGATAGCCTTACAAGTCTGATGTAGCAAATGTAAATATAGCACCTTCATCACTCCATTTCTTTTTTCAAATCTGGGTCTTTAAAAGGGATTTGCGTAGGAGCGTCTTACAGTATGAGCATACTAAACAAATATAGCTCTGCGTAGCACAGCCCTGCTGCGTCGGTCCTGTCAGTCCAAGTAAAGCATGTAACCTGAAACTCTGTCAGACGTCAACCACTGACACAAGAGATTTCCATTTTGAAACTCTGAGCTTGACTAATCACCCTTCACTCCTCCGGTTCTTTGCTGCGTGTGTCTCTGTCGCACTCTACTCTATTTTATTCATGCGCACATATTGATATTTTGCCCCCTTGGTTTTCCCCTTCACCCTTGTACGTCGTCTCTTTTGTATTATTTATTCTGATTCGTATGTTGAAGCAGGGACAGTCATGCCACTTTTCCTCTTTGCCCTGCAGCAGCTCCATCAGTATTCATGACAAATGTGACATTTATGGGTTTGTCTGGGAGGGTCTATCCTCGGGACACGGTGGGAAGACAGCACAGCTTCTGGTTCTCATGACAGTAGGGAAGGGGGGGGGCTTGCAATATATTCTGACAGCTGCAGGCGAGCCAACATGTCTTTGGTTTACTTTAACTTTTACTACAGGTGAGCTGGTATGAAAGGACTTCAATCAGCAGCCGCGCCCCAAACTCCTGCCCTCCCGCGCCTTCTCACACTCACAGTCAGATTCCACACATTTAACTCTGGCTTCCTGATGCTATTAGTCATGCATTGTAATCCCTAAGTTTAAAGAGAAATCCTGTGCAGGCAGGTGTGGACTGTTGTATCAGGTCTGAACTGTAGTAACACTCAGTGATCGTATCCTCCTCGTTCAACCTGCTCTCACAACTTTAGACCCTCGAGCTGATCATATGTCAGGTTATGTAACGTCAGTGAAGCTGAGTTTGCCCTGTGACAGATTCTGCAGCAGTAATTTGCATGTTTGAAAAGAGTTTCAGCTACAAATTGAAAAAAAATAAGGGGATAGTTAAAATGCTAAATCTCCTGTGATGCCTTAGAGTGACTCCACACCAGAAGGCACCTATAAAGCAAAAGCTACTACCTCTCTCACTTTCTACTGAGCATTTTAAATGATTTGATTCCCTTTTTGAACTCAATAATTAAACTATAGCTCTGAAACTTTAATTATGTATTATTAAAGCATTAGTAAGTACTTCACTCATCATTTGTAAAGCATTACCAATCATTGTCACTTTTAAAATCTGTTTAACATGGTGGTGATGCACGAGTAAAACATTACCTACAAATGGAACACCTGAATTCAATGATCTGGAGGGCTGAATTAATACTTTTGGCAATGTAGTGTATATAGAACCAGTATGACTAAAGACTGTCTGATGCTTGAAACATCCATGCAGCAAGCTTGACGTCACGTTTTCAGACACACCCCAGCCGTGGAGGTCGACGTGCTGAATTTCGCGTTGTTGCACCCAACCACAAAATTCTAACAGGCACCGGCTTGAACTAGCCTTGCAGAGCTCGACCTGCCTGTTTCTGAAATCTTGCAGGTCCGTCTTGACAGCCTCCATTGTCCAACGAATTCACTCGGCTGAATTCTTAACGGCCCAAGAGAAGGGAAGAGAGGCGGGAGCAGCAGAATGCGGACGTGACGACAAACTGGAGTTGAGAACCGGAAGTCGAGAACTGACATGCCGAGTAGCCTATTGTCCTCATGGCTACCTAGTAAAACTTGGCGAAATCTGTCCTCCTCAGAAGTTTACTTGTAGGGATTATCTTTGACGAGATTCATGTCACATGTAAGTGTTAAATGAATCATCTGTGTGGTACAATTTAGTGTAAGACAATAGTAAAAGGCCATTAGCTGTTAGCAGCTAAGTTAGCGACTAACGGTCTTTAACTGTTGTTAGCTGTTAGCGGCTACGTTAGCCACTATGGCTAAAATCCATGAACTGTTGTCAACTGTTGTTAGCCTTTAGCTGCTACATTAGCCGCTATGTATGCTGCATTATTGGAGGCAACTCTGCTTGATGTGGATTGGTCTGTGATGAATGTTATGAGCCAAATGATTGTCCTATCACAAGCTTGTGTTTTTTTTAACGTTCTGCCCCTGAAAACAAATTTAAAGGGCTCCTACCCAGATGGACTAGTGAAATATTTCTGTGGCAAATATATAGAGCTGTCCATCTGGCTTGTCATGTTAGGCTTGAACAACATATACTTCTTTGTCGATCTCTCTCTCATTGTATAATCATTGTATTATTGTGACTGAATTAAAGTTAATTTCTTTTAAAGCAACAAAATGTACCTCCAAGTTGGAATAGCCTTTTTAAGATCACGGTTGCCTCATAAAGCACTTTGTAAGTTTGGTCAGTTGTCATCTTGTGCAGAGTTCTTGCTGCTATATGGTACATGATCATGTCTGACAACCACAAATGCTATGCTTGTTCCAGCATTTCTCAGTTTGAATGTTTGAAATGTTGTCAACAAGATAACTCAAATAGTTAAGGATGGATTTCATGCAATTTTTATGAGAGGTCAGAAATGAGCCAAGGACCAATTGATTAGACTTCAAGGGGTGATCTGTATCATTATCTGGATTCAGGTTAGCACTTTCTAATTTGCAGGACAGGGCCATTTTCAACACTTTTTTGCTTTTAACTCCACGGATGATGTTAAATATGAATGGCAGAAAAATGCAGAATAACTTTCAAGGAAGATTCTACCTCAAAACAAAAACTGATCTGGATTCTCAGAACTTTCTGGATCCAATAATCCACAATGAAGGAAACTGGCTACTGTAAGATAACAAATAAAGCTGGAGAAATACAACCAACACACTTTGACGCAAATGACATTGTTTTTATGCTGTTGAAGGTTATCCTAAGCAAAGAAACCTTGGCATCAGATCAAGTTTGTTTTGAATCAAGGACTTTCAAGGCCCAGCTTATGGGCACTCTACTATTGATACCGACTGTTCTGCTGAAACAAGGCAGTTAAACCATGCATGATAGATGTAAAAGTATCAAAGAATTTAGAGACAACAGGTACAAACCAAAGCACACAGCTCTATGAAAGCTCTCTTTAAAAAGCAGCTCTACAGGAAAACACTGCTAAATGAGGGAACAGTTGTAACATGCAGTGTGTACTCTGAATGTAAGCAAATGCAGCATTATGAAAACAAAACAGAGTTTAAATGAACATCTGCTCTCACAGACAACAAGGTCAGCAGTGCCTGAAAATTACTTATTCATGTGGAGTTAAATGCTGCAAGTCAAGGCTGGTGCTCATTGTTTTCTTCTCTAACAGAGAGGTATGTGATAAGAAAATATTCAGCGAGTGAATGTGTGTTTGCATCACTGTAACCCAAGGTCAAAGTTATGGAGCAATGATCAGTCTTCTTTACTTAACTTTAATTTTGTTGACTTTTAACACAGGATTCTGTGGGCTATAGAAAACTTAAGACTCGTATTGTGAAATCTAACCCAAAATATACAGTATGACTCTGTGCAAAGTGAAATAAGGTCAGTAAAATAGGGCAGGGGTGGCAGTAACTGAAGACATGAGTTACAAAAGGATTATGCAGCTCTTGACTCCCTAAATGTGCTCAAAGAAGTAAAAAAATGACTCCTATGTGCAAATCAGTAAGCTTATAAAACAATGTTGTAACTTTAATGTGCTGTAAGTTGTAAAAGTTTGTTTTTCTGTCACACTGCTCTTTGACAGGTCATGCACAGCCTGTCAAACATTATGTTATATAGCTACCTGCCAGTAGTTGGGATTATAGCTGTCTTTATTCTGGCAATCAAACTGTTGCTACACTATTACCAGGAAATACTCTGCAGGTGACAACACAAAGCATTTGGCAAAAAAATGAGCTGCTTTTAGGCTGTGTCTAATTGCATTTGCATTCATTGGCGCAGTAACCATATTCCACACAGAGTGTAGACAATAATCTGTCAGGGAAGCATTATCATTGCTAGCAGTGCTAGCAATGATAATGCTTTTCAATCTCTGCTTGATGTTTTGCTGGATTGCTACATTAGCTTGCTTATTATACTGATTTTTGGCTAAGTCAAAGCCCCTGTTTGGTACTTGTTAGCTCTGAAAGCCTTTCACATCCACCTTGAACTGAACTTTGGTTTCATAGGAAGCTAACCCCCTGTTTTCAGTAGGGATGGGTACCGAATTAGGTACTTTAAGAAGTACCGGCCGAATTCTGTAGGTACTACCGAGTACTGATTCAGGTAAAATCAAAAGGTGCCATGTTTAGGTACCTAAACATTTTAGTTCATTTTAGTTACTGGTTTTTATGTTGAAGAAATTTTTGGAACGACAATGTTACGGTAAAACAGTTGAATGTTCTTTTGATATGTATCTTTCAAATTTTATATACTGAGAAATAAATTTACATTGAAAAAATCTGAGATCTCAAGATTAAACAAATTAATATTTATTACCCCATAAACACACGTAAAAGTACCGAAAATTGGTACTGTTAAGTACCGATACCGATTCCCAGGTACCGGGCATCAGTATGGTATCGGTTCAAATGTGAAAGGTACCCATCCCTAGTTTCCAGTGGACCAGATTTTGGTTCTTCAGTCCACACAACATTCACACCAGCCCAAATCAATTGGACTTTTGTTGTGTGAGACTCTCACTGCATAAAACGTCTTTACAAATAATGCCACTGATGGCCATGTGAAGCTCAAGTAAAAATAATTTTAGGCCCCATCCACACGAAGACAAAACACTTAACAGTTTCCAAAACGATCGTCATAAAGACAAAGGCGTCTCAGAAAATGTGTGCGTCTATATGAATGCACTCGATACGCATCAAAACGCTGTGAAACACATGCCAGACCTCTAGGGCCGCTGTAATGATATGACGGAAATAAGCAGAAACAGACGAAAAAACAGTGGGCATGCGAACTTGCGGCCCCAGTTGTAAACAGACGTTGTGATAAAGTGATCATAAAGTGCCGTAATGTGTCCTTGATAATTGTTTGTTCAACTCGGAGGTGATTGAGAGGAAGGAGATTTTGCTGCCACAGGGATAGTAGGGTCACTAGCTTATCAGCACATATGCTTCACGTACGCCGCCATTGTCGTTGTCGCGTGTGGCGCATGCGTGTCAATGAAGATATGAAACTATGACGTAAGTGTATCTGAAAACTTGAGACTTGAGAGCCAGTAATCACGGAGCTGCATATACGGCATTTCAAAATCTTTCCACTCTGGAACCGAGTTTAAAAAATAATCGTTTACAGACCCCCAAAACGTCGTATGGATGATACGCAGATTTGGCAAAAAACGTATGTGTTTAGACCTCGGGTTGACTTTGTGTGGATGGGCCCTTAGACTTGTAGTGGCAACAAAGTACAAGGGCTGGACAATTAATCAGATTTCAATTACAGATGCTGCCTTCCACAACTAGAGAAATAAATAACTGGGATGGAAAGATTACCGAGCCTAATGGCATGCTGCACTTGACTTTAGTGCATGGGCCTCACAGTGAGATGGTTGCTGGTTTGAATTCTCTGTTGAGTTTGCATGTTCTCCCAGTTCATGCATTGGTTCTCTTGGGGCACTCTGGTTTCCTTCCACAAATCAAAAAAACATCTTTGTTAGGTCAGTTGGTGACTGCAATATTTCCTTTAGGTGTGTGTGAAAGGTGATCTGTATAACAAGGGCAGAAAAGTAAACTGAGAAAAACAAAGAGAATGGTCCAGATGCAGATCAACAAAAATCTTGACTTGATTACAAAAAAATGTCTCCGAATACTAGACAAAGGTTCAAAATCAATCAACTACCTACGAAGAAAAATACCAGAAGCACTGGCAACTTACACAGGGAATATGGCATGGAAGAGGTATGAACAGACAAAGACAGTGGACAACACAGAGACTAATTACATGGGGGGATAACAAGACAAAGAAAGAACAGGTGTGATGAATTACACAGGTGAACTAGTCAGAGCAGACAAGACAGGAAGTAAAACAAGAAATGTCACAGAGAACACATTACAAAATAACACAAGAATGACAAGAAACATGAGGAACAAGAGGTTTAAACAAGGAACAAGAGGAATAAGCATAGCAAATAAAACAAAACTGGCTGCGACAGTCTGTCTCTTTCTGTGGCCCTGTGATCAGCTGGTGACTAGTCTGGTGTGGACCGTGCCTCTTGTCAGCTGGTAAAGGCTCTGGCCACTTGACCCCAAATGGCACAAGCAGTATAGATAATGGATGGATGCTTCTTCTGTGTAATAGTTTTTTGAGTGTTTTGGTTCAATAGATGAATGTGCTGCTAGTCTTGGAATCAGGGTGTGATCATGTTTTATTAACATGATCTCAATTTAAATCAAAATAGGTGCAATTTTTATTGTTGCCGTTATCAATCATCTCTGATCTGAGCTGTCGAGTAAATCCATACATCATGAGCTTAGTTACTTTTAAGGATTTCAGGCATTTTGGTGCAATAAAATCAATCAAGTTCTCTCATTTTTTGACAAGTGATAAAGATGATTGAATTGATCACAAAGTTATATCTTAGAAACATCGAACGACAGATTGATAAAACTTTTGATGTAAAAATAAAGTGCAGTACCTTTGTTAGATCGACATTACAGACTCAGTTATTTCATTCTTAAAATGATACTGGAGTGTAAAGTCTGCCTTTTTTGTACATAAAAGCACAAAACCCCTTTTAATGGATCTAATGTTTGGAACTTTCCATCCTAGATCTCATGTTGTAGTGTTTGGACATACTTCAGAAGTTTTTTAATCAAAACTGAAAAGAGAAAGTTCTTTTAAGGCAGGTGTTATTCTGACAAAGTCCTGGGAATATTACATCTGATATGCGGTTTGATTTTTAGAAATCAGTGAAGACAACTGTGTAATGAGGAGCAAGAAGTGGAGTGTTTCACCACCCAGCCCATAAGAGCAACATTTTCTTCATCATTGAGTTACATAGATTCGGCTCCACTGGGTTCTGCCTTTGTCTCTGATTATTATTCTTGTAATAGAGATTATGAGACAATAACATATTGTTCATGGGTCCTTGATGAAAACTCTTTGCCCTGTTTCCCTCTGAAACAACATGTTCTTCATAACAGAGACATGCTCACACAGCTTAAACTGTGCAGAACAGAGAGTCCATTTCCCACTACAGCTGTAATGAGACAGACACAAAGTTGGATAAGATAAACGCAGGATAGAAGGATGTGATCCCTCCCTGTGAGCACACTGTTCCTGACTGGCATTTAGGGGATTTTTTTAGGAGGAATAAGATGGTCTGCAATATATTAGTGAGCCAAACTGAGTCAAGATGAAATATGTGATCTGAGTTAACATTTACTCCGATTCTGGGTCTGTGTGACCGGCTGGAGTCAAGGTAGTCAAACATCTCTAATTTAGTACAAACCAGCTGCAGCTAGAGTCCATTAAGTTACATCTTGTCCCGTGTCTCAGTCAAAGGTAGAGATGAAATATATTTTTGATTGTGTCAGAGTAAAATGTATGATATGTTGTAACAACAACAAAAGCAGAAATACAAAAAATCCCCATGACAAGTTAAGGACACAGTGACTTCTCTCATACCGCACCCTGGATACTTCTCATTTTCCAGGTGAGGTTAATGTGTGAACAGCTAACTCTGTTCTCCAGAAGGTATGCAAAGATTTTTTCTGACAGCCCCCACACCCTCAAACTTTGTAAAACTGGGGTGTGTTAAGGTCTGACCACAAACATTCACTTAAAACAACTTTGCCTCAGGTTTTGTGTCCTGTTTTTCCAATATATTTACATTTTTTTAAAAAGAAAAAAAGGAACGTGAAGAAAGAGTCACAATTTGTCATTTTAAGGCCTCTGAATCAGTTAAAGAACCTGACACACCAGAAAGATAGCTAAGTATACATTATACAGAATACATGTCCCTAGTTTATCTGAGCAACAGCCCATAGAAATTGTTTGGAAATGGGTAAAACCTTTCAAAAGTATATCCGGCAGGTGATCGAATGATCATTGCATCAATCACATTCTCTCCAGGCCAATTAGATTATGTGGTAGAAGGCACTGCTGCTGCTGCTGCAAAATTAGAGCTGCTTAATAAAACAAACTGTCATCAAAACATATCAGAAGTAGGGCGACAATATCTTCTTCAGATCCAGCAACATTTTACCATTTATAGTCACACTGTGTTTTGGACATGTTCATACGTACATATTTTTTGCATTGGACATTCGCAAACTCAGTACTTTTAGCTTCTTGTCGACACGTTGGTGGGTATTTTGAAACACCTTGATCTTGGTGTGTTTTGGCTTTTTGCACAAAAGCTGTTAAAAGTCACTGAAAATCCAACTTTGGAGAAATTATCAAAAATATTTTTTAGATGTTCACATGTTGACAGAATAAAAGAAAGATCTGGGCCTGAAAACTCACACCGTGTGCAGCTTATCTTTCTATGTGGTGTAACTGCACTTGTGTTTACATGAGAGCTGTGCTACTGTGAATAGTGCAAAACTTTTATTGGTTGATAATGAAACAGCTGACATCACATGACTTATGCTATGGCCACACCGCACGTGAATTCGCAAAGACGCACAATGAGATTACATACAAAGTCAATGCAAAGACGCGTTTGCACACAGATTCACCCTGGGTGGCGCGTTGGACGCATTTGGCGCGGTGCGTATGGAGCGTCCGGCGCGTTTGGAGCGTCAAACGCCTCTACACTCGAGCTGAAAATATTGAACTTTCAATGCAAATTCGCATGACGCTGTGTCGCGGCAGCTAATCAGCGATGACATTCCCCCCTGACGTCATTGATTTGATGACGTGTGACACGTGCTGCTCCGGCTCAAACCCCGCCGAAAGATGGAGGAGAGGTTGATCTGCGCTGTTTGCCATCATCCGGAGCCATATGATTCGGCGTGTTTACTCTACAGAGACCGGAACAAAAAGGAGCAGGCTTGAGTGAAAGTCGCTGAGGAGACAGGTCCCGCAGCCAGCTTTAGGTGGACACCTGAGGAACTGCAGTTTTTGACACTTTCACATTGGCTTCATTTTTCAGCACTGTAGGTTGATGCTTGAGTTAAAGTGACACACAACCAGTAGAATGACGTGCACATGTGACTTTGTATTTCTGACCCTGTGCATGACATGGCAGAAACATGGCCACCATAGAAATATGGTCTGTTGAAGGCATTTAAAAAATATATACACATAACAATTTGGATAAGGTGTAATTGGCTGTCCCTCAAGATCTACTGCACATTTGATGGATCCAAAATGGGTTTTTTTAATTCGTAACTTACAAAAGATGTTTTCTTTCTTCGCATTAACCTCAATTTACCTCCTTCAATGAGGTCATGCTATTTCCGGCAATTGTCTGTTTGTTAGCAAGATCATTCAGAAAGTTATTAAAGAATTTGGATTTTATTTGCTTGAAATGTTGGTCAAAGCACAAGAAAGAGGTATCTGAACTTTCTCACATTTCACAGGTCAAGTTTGGGAGCAGATGCCTGGTTGGTACTTTTGCATTTCTGGAATGTTAAACCAACTTTAATTTCAAAGTGTTTGTGTGGGATTTTTTTTTAAAGAGACAACAGATCATATTCTCATGGCACCTACCAAACCAACTTCTGAGTATTGACGTAGACTTGAACTGGCCAACCTCTGGTCCCCAGCCCAAGCTGTTTTGGACTGAGCTACACTTATTTTAACAATTTGGCTTTCCAGAGGTTTGCTTTGTTGAACTCTGATATTCAGACTTTTATTCCTGGTAAATTATTTTCTTTCTTGAACACAGCCAGATTCATCTAGTTTTAAAAGTGTTTCTTATACACTGTCATGGTGTTTGACATTGGCATCACATTCCTCATCACAATGGTGTCACACACAGTTCTTCTGCCACCTCCTTATCGTGTGTTGTTCTCTTAAGTCATTATGCCTCCTCAGTCTCCTGCTGTGAGGAGCAAATGCAAATTCAGAAGATATCAGAGTTGAAATTTTCATGAATTTGTGCAAAAATGGCCTAGTGTGTTTCTTCTGCGTTGCTTGCTAAGAGTTCACAAATAAACTCAGAGTTAAAATACCCTGAGACGGTTCAGAAATGTAAGGAGTGCATGTGTTTAAATAGTTTAAATAGATGTTTGGCTACAGGTGTGCTTTACAGCCCTGTAACAGCTGCATGATTGCCTGCAGTTGTTTTGTTTGTTAAGTGTGGAGTGTGAAAGTGTGTGTGTAGGTGTGTGTGCGTTTGTGTGTGTGTGTGTGTGTGTGTGTGTGTTGGGGGGGGGGGGGGGTGTTGAGGCAAAACTTTAGAATAAAGACAGAATTACTTCAAATGTAGGAGTAGTCATTGTATCTTTAATAGTAGAACAATGCAGAAGTGGAAATAGATACTTTAAGTTATGGTCATTTTCGCGTCTGAGTTTTAGAATAGAATAGAAGAATAGAATAGCCTTTATTGTCATTATACAGGATGTACAACGAGATTCGAGAGCTTCTCTTTCAGTGCAATAGTAAGTTACTTTAAAAAAAGTTAAAAAGGTATACAAAAATAGTATAACTAAATATACAAGATATATACAAAATAAGACGCAGCCTCGTGCACAGCACGTTGAGGCTCAGTGTACAATATGAGGTAGATGATAAATATTGATGAAAAATAGTCCAATTCCCAGATCTTAGTATTTCTATGTTATTCACATAGTATTGCACAGGAGGTAGATATGTATTGCACGGACACCAGAATATGTATTAATTTTTAGTGCAAAGACGAATAGTATATGCAGATGAGTAAAAGTCACATATAATTGTATTGCACATGAGTTGTTAAATAAATAAATACAAGTTTTCGAGGTAGTGTTAAAAAGTAGCAGCAACCACAGTGGCAGTGATATAAATATTGCACATTTTGCATTACGCTAATGACCGGAATCGTTGTATGTCCGAGTTCAGGGTGGTGATGGCTCTCGGAAAGAAGCTGTTTCTCAGTCTGTTTGTTTTTGCTTTGATACACCTGTAGCGCCTGCCAGAGGGCAGCAGGTCAAACAGCTGGGCCCCGGGATGTAAACTGTCCTTGATGATGTTTCGAGCTCTGCTGAGGCACCGGGTGGAGTAGATGTCCATCAGGGAGGGGAGAGGGCAGCCGATGATCCGCTGTGCTGCCTTGACTGTCCTCTGAAGCCTCCCTCTGTCCGCCTCAGTGCAGCTCCCGTACCATGTGGAGACGCAGTAGGTCAGCAGGCTCTCGATGGGCCGAGCGGTAGAAGGCCAGCAGCAGCTCCCTGTCGAGGTTGTTCCTCCTGAGGACTCTCAGGAAGTGTAGACGCTGCTGGGCCTTCTTTATGACAGCTGTGATGTTTGCTGTCCAGGAGAGGTCGTCGGAGATCTGGACTCCCAGGAACCTGAATGTGTGGACCCTTTCCACACACTCGCCGTTGATGTAGAGGGGGGGCGGGTCACTGCTGTTCCTCCTGAAGTCCACGATGATCTCCTTAGTTTTTTGTGTGTTCAGGGCCAGGTTGTTGTCGGAGCACCAGGTCGTCAGCCTCTGGACCTCCACTCTGTAGGCTGCCTCGTCTCCCTGTGAGATAAGTCCGACCACTGTGGTGTCGTCAGCAAACTTGACGATGATGTTGTTGTCATGGGCCGGACTGCAGTCGTAGGTGTAAAGGCAGTACAGGAGGGGGCTCAGCACGCAGCCCTGTGGTGATCCGGTGCTCAGACTGCGGGTGGAGGAGAGGTGGGGGCGGAGTCTCACAGTCTGGGGTCTGTTGGTCAAAAAGTCCTTGATCCAGCTGCATGTGAGGGGGGGGAGGCCTAGGGTGTCCAGTTTTATGATCAGTATATCCGGGATGATGGTGTTGAAAGCTGAACTGTAATCCACAAAGAGCATCCTGGCATAGCTGTGCTGTTGTTCAAGGTGGCTCAGCACCGCGTGCAGGGCTATGGTGATGGCATCCTCTGTGGATCTGTTCGCCCGGTATGCGAACTGGTGTGTGGGTCGAGTCGGGGGAGACAGTCCTTTATGTGCTGAAGGACCAGTCTCTCGAAGCACTTCATGATGATGGGCGTGAGGGCAACAGGGCGATAGTCACTGAGGCTGGATGCGGGTGACTTTTTCGGGATGGGGATAATTGTGGCGGATTTCAGGCAGGTGGGGATGACTGCTTGGGCCAGGGAGAGATTGAAGATCCAGCAGAAGACTCCGGACAGCTGGTGTGCACATGCACGGAGCACCTTTCCAGGTACACCGTCAGGGCCCGGGGCCTTCCTGGGGTTCACTGCTAGGAACACACGCCTCACATCGTGCTCTCCTACAGTTAGTGGGGGGGTGGTGGGGCCTGGTGGGGGTGGGGACAGGGCTGGAGCAGATGAGTGTCGCTGCGGTGTTTCAAAGCGGGCAAAGAAGCTGTTCAGCTCCTCTGCTAGCGACACGCTCAGGTCTCCTGACGTCACATCACATCCCCTAAAGTTAGTGATGCTCTGCAGTCCCTGCCACACCTCTCGTGGTCTGTTGCTGGCGAGGTGGGACTCTATCCTGCTGTTGTAGTCCGCTTTGGCTGTTTTAATTCCTCTTTTCAGGTCAGCTCGAGCCACACTGTACAGTGCTCTGTCGCCTGACCTGAAGGCGGAGTCGCGGGCTTTGAGGAGGGAGCGGACCTGGCTGGTCATCCAGGGTTTCTGGTTTGGAAAAACCCGGATGACTTTGTCCACAGACACAGTTCCCATACAGAACTTGATGTAGTCCAGTACTGTCGCTGTGTATGTTTCCAGGTCCTGGTGATGAAATAAGTCCCAATCTGTGTGTTGAAGGCAGTCCTGAAGTTCACTGAATGCATTCTCAGGCCATGTTGTTACAGTCTTCGTGGTGGGCCTGGATCTGCGTCTGAGGGGGGTGTATGCAGGGGTGAGCAGCAGGGAGAGATGGTCTGACTGTCCGAGGTGGGGGAGGGGTGTTGCTCTGTAGCCGTGCTTAATGTTTGAGTACACATGATCAAGAGTGTTTCCTCCTCGTGTTGGACACTTGACATGCTGGTGAAACTTCGGGAGTACAGTCTTTAAGTTGGCCTTATTAAAGTCCCCAGCTATAATATGAACGCCTTCAGGGTGGGCCCGCTGCTGTTCATTAGTGGCGTTCAGCAGGAGAGAGAGTGCCGTGCTAGCGTTAGCATCCGGTGGGATGTAAACAGCGGTGACGATCACAACAGTTAGCTCTCTCGGGAGAAAATAAGGCCGGCATCTAACAGACATGTACTCAATGTCAGGGGAGCAGTGAGTCTCTATGACCTTGCTGTTGTTGCACCAATCCTCATGCACGTATATACAGAGCCCCCCACCTCTGCTCTTACCGGAGTCCTCTGTTCGATCCCAGCGGTGCAGAGAACGGCCGGCTAGCTGCACGCTAGCATCGGGGATCCTCGGGTTGAGCCACGTCTCCGTGATGACTAAAACACAACAGTCCCGAATGTAGCGGTTTCCCACGAGTTGTACGAGTTTTACACCACTGTTGGCCTCTTTACTTGGTAGCAAATGAAAATCTTCAAAATAGGACAGCAGAGAAGATAATACTGCTCTCTAATTCAACATTCCTGGGGTCGGAAGCTTTGATATAGAGGCTTACAGGTTTGTTATTCTTGTTTCCAATCCACATACATTAGGGAGCCAACACTGTTGTTTTACAAGTCACACCTGTCACACCTCTATTGCTTACAAAGCACAACACAGTGAGTAAAATCACACAGTGGTGTGGCATTATTCCTGTCCTGCATAAAAACAACAGGAAAGCACAAAGTCAACATAATGACAAGACTTATTTGCACCATTATTAAAGGATCCCTGCGTGGGAGGGTTAGATCTTGCTGGAGAGAGCAATATGTCAAATAACCTTGTGTTTTACTGATGCTACATTTTAGCACCATGAATCACAAGTGTTCAGGATTTTTTCTGCATGATTCATCACACAACACTTTTCACTGCAGTATTTCTGGTGAGTAATGTTGTGCTGAAGGTGTGAGACTCTCACAGCACAGTATCTCTCCATAAGAAAGTTCATTTAGGCTTTTGTGTCCCACAGCTATAAATCACTGCACTGCATGTGAACCCTAAATAGCTATCACTGCAGACACTGGAAATTCCTCTGTGGTGAAATGGTGGTATTTACATGTGTGGGGTGGAGAAGGAACTGGGTGGAGAGCAGACGCATTAACATGTCAACTTACCGCAAGAGTTAGAGCTCTCATGGCAGAGACTTCCACTGTCCCGAAATAGGACCATTCACACATGTACTTTTCGTAAATAATAGATTTCAGGACAATCAGGTCATCGTAGCTTTACTCCTTTACCAAACAGTGGGAGATGGTCTCTGTCAGGTATGCAGGAGAATGAGAGTTATGAGACTCAAGTGGTTTGGATTAGCACAGGTAAAGTTTGGAGCTACACACTGGCACTACCAGCAACTTTGGGCCCGTGAAAAGATTTTAGATTGGGCCCTGCTCCAGAGCAGCTCTGCACAATTTCTCGACCAAGCATCTGCCAAGCAAATACATTCATAAGAGAAAATATGTACCTTTACAGTGCTGAACAAATGTTTCATTAAAATGAGACAATATTATTAAAATAACATTTCTTTACTTTCTTTTCACACATAACCAAAAAAATGTCAGCAGTATAAATAAGCTCATTGTGCAGCAAGCACAGAGCAAAACAAAGATTGTAGAAAGAATGTAGAGTTGTTGACAACATGATGACAAGCATCACTGAGCTGACAAATTACCACAGAGTACTTTTTTTATTAGGTCATTTTTGTGAGTCTATGTAAAACATACCATTTAAATACTTAAAAGAATCTTAACCACCCCCCACCCCCCCACCCCCAACAACTTGTTGCCCTTGGGCTTCTGGCCCCCACCTTAAAAACAACTGCTTTGGGAAAATAAAACACCCATCTTGCTTAATGCAGAATTGTACTCAAGTGTTTTTTTCTAAGCAGTGGTGGAAAATGAAAATCTCCTGTAATCGACAGTTATTCTATGTGAGAGGAAGTTACCTTTATTTTTAATGCTACCCAGCAATGCAAAAAAACAACAAAAAAAAAAAACCCAATAAGTCCACAGAGAACACACTTCTCTGCCAAGGTATTTCCAACACAGATGGACGAGTCATTATTGAAAATGTGGAAACTGCCCTATCTCACACTGCTAGCAAATTAGGGATCAGACAGGAGCCTTTCTGTGTGAAGTTTGTGTGTTCTTCCCGAGCATGCGTGGGTTCTCTCCGGGCACTCCAGCTTCCTCCCACAGACCAAAAACATGCTCATTAGGTCAATTGGTGACTTGAAATTGCCCTTAGGTATAAGTGTGAGTGTGAATGGTTGTCTTTCTCTCTATGTGGCCCTGTGATTGACTGGCGACCGATTCAGAGTGTATCCCGCCTTTCGCCCAATGACAGCTGGGATAGACTCCAGCCCCCCTTTGACCTCAAAAATGTATGAATGATTTTCTCTCTCTCTCTCTCTCTCTCTCTCTCTCTCTCTCTCTCTCCATATACATATATATATATATATATATGTATATATATATATATATATATATATATATATATATATATATATATATATATATATGAAGCGCCATATTAGTTGAATGTGATTTTTTTTTTAAAGATAAGGTCGTTGAATTGTGGCTTCTCATCTTCAAGGTGGTCTTCATGTTTTTATGGTTGTAAAGATAGTTACTATGACAGTATAATCAATCAACCATGGACAGAGATCAATACAATATCAAAATAAATATCTGTAATGAACATCATCGGATAAAGAAAATAATCTGGCTAAAGAAAATTACAACACAAATTTGAGTGAACAATAATTTCAGGTTTGGTAGAATGAATAAGAACAGTCTTTTGTGATTCACATCTCTTTGACACTTAGGGTGTTTTCACACCAACCATATTTTGGCCCAGGGTTTGGTACATTAGTATCAATGTGAATACAACCACCGCACTTTGGTGCGCACCAAATCAGCCAGTCCAAGACCTCCATCTCCCTACATATGGTGCGGTTTCACTGGTGTGAAACAAAGTGGTCTGAACCGATCTACTTTTGATGCATTACTTCCTGTTAATCCTGCGGTTGAATCTTTTGCTTACTCAATTTGTCGATTTGTTTATTCTGGTTGAAGATTACGATGATTTACGAGGGTCCGGAAGGTCGCTGATGCCGTCTCAAACACGATAAAAAACACATTTGAAGGAAAATGTAGAAGAGAGCGAAACGTAAACATTGGTTGTTTGGTGTAGGAAATGGTTACCATGGTAGCCTCTTCTTCGTTCTCCTCTGTAGCAGGTTTGGTAACCAGTTATGTGCATATCGCCCCCTGCTGTTTCAAACTGAGTAAATACACAAGCGGGCCCGGGCACGGTTCGCTGTTGCAAGTGTGAATGCAAACCAGCGGGGGAGAGGGAGGGGGGCGAACTGCGCCACAGCACGGTTCGAAACAATTGGACCTAATGTGAAAATGCCCTTAGACTCCATTGTGATGTCTTGAAGTACCTCAGGGGTACTGAGGCCATTTCCCAGATAGGATACCCCCCTTTGGAGTACAGACACTGGTGGTAGTGAGGAGTGCAGGATATGATGAAGAGCAGAATTCCAGCAGCTTGCCCTGATGTGATAGGCTCAGGTGCTGATAAGGCCTTTTTGAGTTTAGGGACAGGACTTCTGAGGACTTGGACCTGACACCAATGAGATGAGAGGAGATCCCTGGGGTGGAGGGTTGCCGAGAACACACAACATGACAACACAACACTGACTCTGGAGGAGCAAAGACAAAAAAAAAAAAGAAATATAACATTGGTCAGGTGTGTTGTAGCAGAATCTGGTTGGCTCAGAGCTTTAATGAGTGAACTCCTTAAACAGCAGAGGACTTGAATCACCTGTGCAGGAGTGAAGAAGTAATGAGATGTGACTTGAAATGGAGAAATGGGTGATTGAGTGAATACATGGGTTGTACTGCTTGAACTTTGGCAATAAGCTCTGTTAATCTGCTCACAAGGACTTCACAGAAATGCTTCAGTCTGAGCCTAGCTGGAAAAGTCTGCAGGGTTTAACTAGAGTGGACGTGTGCTTATCTCCCAGACATCATCACAAAGTACTGAGGATAGCAATTCATGTGTGAAAGGGACTGTAGTAAAAACGTGCCTTTGCAGATGTTACTGACATGCTGTAGTAAAGATATAAATTAAAGCAGTAAATCTATACGCAGGTAAGCCAAATATTTGCTCAAGCTGTCGTTGAGTCAACATTTAGGAGTAACGTAGTGTCATTGAGGATAAAGATCCTGTCCTCAACTGGTCGGCCTAGTGTCAATCCTTTTGAAGCAGCAAGTGCTCCTCCACAGATCCTGAATCCTGTCTCCCTTCAGTGCCGCAGTCCCTGATCTCTGACCTCACGGTAAAGAAAGTAAAGTGAACAGAACGAGTGTCTGTCAGGGATCAATAGAATATCAGAAAAACTGAATGCAGGTGGGAAGCTTCTTCGTGGAAATGAAGCATCTCTCAGGAGAAATGTCAGGATGATAAATGGGTTGTGGGCTTATTACTGATGGATCCCCTCATGGTTATGTGTTTTAACGAGGATGGGTCCCCTGGCAGGAGACTATGTTTCAGATCTAAGATGAGTATTTTCTCTTACATTATCAGAACAGTTAGCACTCATAGAAATGTAATTACGTAGACCGCTCATGAAGATGTCCTGAACCAGTTGTTTGCATATCAATTAATCAATCAATGAAATGTTAGCTTAAAGCAGTATTAATATGTAATTAGACACTCCCCAGCTACTTTATGTGGTACACCTTGCAAGTACATTGCTGGATCTTTTGACCTCAATTTACCTTTAGTTTTTGTGGCATGGATTAAACAAGGAGCTGGGAACTCTCCTCAGGGATTTTGGTCCATATTGACTGAATGGCATCACCCAGATAATGCAAATTTGTCTGCTACACATCCATGATGCAAACCATCTCTTCCAGCACATCCCATGCTCTATTTCATTAAGATCCGATGGCTATGGGTGGCACTGGACTACAGTTAACTGTGTCATGCTGGTTTAAGAGAGCAGTTTGACATTATTTTAGTTTGGGACACGGCGCATAATTGTGCTGAAGGAAGCCATTGTAAGATGGGTACACTGTGGTCATAAAGTGTTGACATGGTCAGCAATAATACTCAGGAAGACTGCAGTGTTTAAATAATGCCAAGTCCTGTGGGGCCTAAAATCTGAAATTCTGTCATGTCTGGACCAAATACTCTGAGGAATGTTTAGCAAGCCATGAAGAATTAAGGCAGGTCTTCAGCTTCGAAAACATCGAGATATGATGTTTTGTTTATTTAGGCCATATATCTGCCACAGAAATATTTCACTAGTCCATCTTGGTAGCAGCCCTTTAAATTAGTTTTCAGGGGCAGAATGTTCAAAAAAACCCACAAGCTGATTGGACAATCGTTTGGCTTGTGACATTCATCACAGACCAATCCACATCAAACAGGGTTGCCAGGGATGACGTTAGCCGTTAACGGCCTTATACTATCGTCTTACACTAAATTATCCCACACAGATGATTCATTTAACACTTATATGTGACATGAACC
Organism: Scarus forsteni; assembly: GCA_036419115.1. Taxonomy (NCBI): domain Eukaryota; kingdom Metazoa; phylum Chordata; class Actinopteri; order Labriformes; family Labridae; genus Scarus; species Scarus forsteni. Next base: position 13,435,151 of record JAZDUH010000145.1, read on the forward strand.
TCATCAAAGACAATCCCTACAACTAAACTTCTGAGGAGGGCAGATTTCGCCAAGTTTCACTGAGTAGAAATGAGGACAATAGGCTAATCCGCATGTCTCAACATTCTCAACTTCCGGTTGTCGTCACATCCGCATTCTGCAGCTCCCACCTCTCTTCCCTGATTGGGCCTTTAAGAATTCAGCCGAGTGAATTTGTTGGACTACGGAGGCTGGCAAGACAGAGCTGCAGGATTTCAGAATCAGGCAGGTCTTTTTGCTCTGCAAGGCTATATAGTGGTGGGACCCACTTTCAACAGAGCCAGTTCCAAGGCAGTGGCTCTGGTGCTAGTCAAACAAGCTGGAATTGGGTTCAAATGTCCTTGGGCCTTTAAAGATTACTTAAGCTGTGTTTCCATTGAGCTTGGTTCAGTCCACTTTGTTATAGTTCGGAGCAGTGAGCCCTGATCTTAATTGGGTTTCCACTGTCAGCCATACCTTCACTTTAGGGTAGGGGTGTGAGCTGGGAGGAGAGGATAACACCTGGTATGTAACTGTGTGGCAGTGAAGCAGTAACGTGGATCATGATTGTAAACATAGGGCAACAGTGGAGGACTTTCAGTGCTCACATTCGTCACAGCAACAGCAATGAACAAATCACTCTTTATCCACTTTTCTCAACATGATGCTGTAAGTATTTCTGTTTCTACTGCTGCTGCTTGGGAATTGATGTCTTTTTTGGTCAATTATCTGACAGCAATTCTTTTAGCACCACCCTTTAGAGTTGGTTTGGTATGCTCTGGAGCCAAAGTTGTGCCAAAGTGGGACAGCAGGGGATGGTTATTTGGGTATGTTTTCTCCTTACTTGAAAGTTTAAACACCTTTAATTTGTCACCATAAAGCGCTGAACAAAAGAAGGTATGATCTAAAAAGCCTGGTGTAGAAATGGTCTGCATTATCATATTGTGATATGATAAAATCTAATATCTAATACCTAAAAAGTGTCATCGGGTCAGTATTGATTATATGCTGCTGTTTGCTTTGACTCATGCAACTCACATTTTACATACTGTAATTTCACGAATATAATATATTGCTTCATGTGCACTTTCTCGATCCCTGACCGAGCATGCTCAATGGGAGTGAACCGACCAATCGGGGAGCAGCTATCAACATACCGATGTCTTTGACCAATCGTAGCCCAGCTATTTTGGTCCCCTTACTCACAAGTTGGCAGCGCCCTGTGTTTACACGTGAGTGGTACCATAACTCCTAAGAATTACACCATCATCACACAGAGGTAAACTATTTAAGACCCAAAATACTGGATTAGAACAGTTTGACACTCAGTTTCATAAAAATTACACATGTTTGGCAGTAATGTTGTGCAGATAGAGAAAATATCTCTCTTTTTGTATCAAATGTGTTGCAATCATGATGTTGGGAGACAAAATATTTTCCATTTTTGTTAGTGCTTCTGCATAGTTCGCACCTGAAAATTAGACCCTATTAAAGAGCAAAAAAAAGTGTGTTATAAATGAGACATTTCATTATGTTTCACAACACCATGTAGTTTGGAATTATACATAGAACTATGCATGTTTGGTTTGAATGTTTTGAGCAATTTGGTGATATTCAATTTCAGTTTTGATCAGCAAATCTCAAGATACATTTTTCTCTGTGTCAAACTGCCAACATAGTCTGTTGCACCTTTATGAACCTTCCTCATATACATGCATGATGCCTTTGAGGTACATGAGCGTGGTTTGCTGCCCTTGCAGATCTCGCCCATTTTCCTCTAATTTCCTCCTTTTCTCTCTCTCTCTTTCCTCAATGTGGGCGGTCGATGGAGGCCAACTAGCATGGCAGCAGATGAAGGGGCGACACAGCATGAAGCCATAACGGTGTCATCATGGACCGGTTCACCCATGTGAAGCCCTGACAAGCTCCTCTGGTGACAGCGGGGTCACCGCGCGCAGCCAGGCCACACACAGACAAACATGCACACTGGAGGCAGGCATCACAACACACACAAACCCCTCTGCACACAGCTCACAAACACACACACTCACAGGCGCTCACACCTCCTCATCTGGCCGTGCAGATACAGTAGCTGGCTGCGACTGCAGGGCGCAGCAGGACTGGAATGTGACCCATTGTTACAGCAGCCATTTAGCAACAATAGAGGATCACAGACAGTTAGCACCACAATGCCTCCATGCTGATCTGTGCAGAAGCCTCCGAGCTGCTGGCTGCTGTGGCGCCCTGCTGGGCTCATTTAACTACTTGGGAATCAGGTCGCTTGTGCAGCTCATCAATTAATGATGCTTTTCCAACAATTACTTTAATGGCAATCATGTAATGACGGCAGCGCTGAAACACCAGGGAGGTCGAATGTTTGGATCATGATTGGAGGGCACAGAGTGGGATATAGAGCTGAGATGAATAAATATTATGTCTTGTTTGTTATTTCATAAGACACATTCAAGAAGTCAAGGGGAGCACAAGAAGTTCTTACACAAGCCAAGGACACATAACAAGTGTGTTATTTTCTTTTATTGGAAGTGTTTTGTATTATGCACAGAACAATAAACTGCTTCAACAATTTTAAAGATTGTGTACTCTGCAATCAGTTCACATAATGTTAGAAAAAACTGTTACAACAAAGTTTCACTGTTTTTTTTAAACTTCAGGCTTCTACTTCAGTTAGATTTTTGCTATAATATGATTTGACTCATTTTTTGCCTCAATGCCTGCAACTACCAAGGCAAAAGACATTTTCAAACAACTTTACAAGAACTCAGACTCTTGGATGAACTGCCAAAGCTGATGGTGAAAGCTCAAGGCCATTAAAGTCATCTCTACCGTGTGAATGTGGCATCTTAAGAGCCCCATTCAAGCTGTCACTAACAGACACAGGTAGGTATTTTGACTCTTCTTTCTGTTGGTCAACACAGAAGTTAACATCCTGCTTGTTGCCTTGACTGCAAGTCCACTAAAAGCCTGTGGGATTTTTCAGAGTGTGATTATTGCTGATAACAAGCTCTGTGGGAAATAAAAACACTTATTAAATGGAAATTTTCTGTTGGGTGAGATAATCTTAAATACAAAACCTACTTTTCGGTAAGAGTGAAAAACTGTTAGTTAGCTACTATCAAACTACAACAGGGCGGTTTGACTTGGAAGCAGCTACAATATTCCAATTGAAAAGAACTTGTTGTGCCCTCTTCTTTGAGAATTTCCTCATATTGAGTTACCTGACCAAGTTGGTCCTCATGGCTGTGCCTATAATGTAAGAAAACTGATTATTGAAATACAATCAGAAATGCTTTCTTTTTTGTTCCCAGCCATTTTTGTAGTCCTTGTTAGCAGTTTGTTAGCAACCAATGCAGCGTCAGATGAGTGTTATTATTTCCCATTAAAAATTGAAGATCTCATGTGCATGTGTTCACCCTGAATCTTGTTTCGGGCTTGGGAACAAGGAGGTGCTTAATGCTAACTTACTTCTTTCTCTTTGGACTCATTCCGGCTTCACTCTACATAGTTCACATTCTTAATTTCCTTTAGAATTTATGACTCTAATATAAACTTTCATAAAGAGAATAATTATGGATATGTAGCTGAAACATGATTACTTTCAAACATATTAGGCACTAAACCTTTATGTGACCTTTTAATTTTCTCATAATCAAGTTACTGGATCAAGTCGGTCCTCATGGTTGTGGCAATAGTGTATGAATATTTAATGACTAAAAAACAATCAGAATTGCTTGCTGTTAGGTCTCCAGCCATTTTTGTTGTCCTTATTAGCAGTAAGTTAACAACACATGTTTTAAACACACAACGATTTAAGATTCAAAAGCAGCTAGCAGCAGATGCATTTTATTATATGCCATTATATATTAAAATCTCATGTGCGAATATTCACCTAAAACCTAGTTTCAGGGATTTATCTGGAGCCAGCATTCTGAATCCTATTTAGTTCTAGGTTAAGAACCAGGAAATGCTACATTCTAGCTCACTTGCATGGTTTTGGACTCATTCCTGCATCAATCTTTGGAGGGCTGTGATGAAAACAGTTCTGGAACCACTGGTCCGGGTCACTGTGACTTTAAACCTGGATCTTGTTGCAAAACATGTATGTAAACCATAAAGGAAATAAGATTTAGTGCAGTAAAGAGATCCAGACGTGGAAGTGAGCTAGGACTTCAGAAGAACACAAACATTTGCTGCATTGTAAGATAATGCCAAGCACAGAGAGTTTCTGGAGGAAAATAAAACTCAGAAATGTTGCACATACGGCGACTGTCGTAATGCTGCGTTCCAGTAACCTCGGAACTGGGAGTGACATCATCTCCGACTTATCGGCGTCCCAGTTGAAGTCGGAAAAAAACATGCCGATCTACCAGGCTATTGTTAGCTGTTGTTAGCACGCCCTGTGTTGTTGTTCACAAATATCTCATGAAGAATGTGATTATCACTATGGCAGCATTTTTGTAAATATAAGTCTAACAATACTATGTATACAGCTGATCTAGAGCGACACACCCCAGTCAGAAGTGCAAATAAATAGATTATTACAGGAGCTAAATAACTGTTCACACTGTGGGCATCCATCTTCGATTGTCAACTCAGGGGTGGTGAGGTTTCACCGAGTTCCCAGCAGGAAATTCCAACTTCGGGGGACGTTACAGTTGCAGTTTCCCACTCGGAACCCGGAAATTCCCACTTCTGACTACAACTGAAACGCACCAAAAGACCCGAGCCAAAGCGTGTGTTTGTTGTGATGCTAATAAATGCAGCTTGGACCTTCCTCAGAACTCTGCATTGCTTTACAACTTCTTTTTTCAACAACTTACAGGATACAAAGCGACGAGGTAATGTATCTCTTTCTAGTTACGTGGCGGTAGTTTTTGATGTGGGACAACAAGCAATTTTTGGAAAACTTAGTATCGTAGTTTTGTAGCCGGCTATATATCGCTACTTACAGCCTGGTGCTCTAAGACATGTCCGAATAATATAAATTAGCCCTAGTTTTCATTGTCTTGTTCCTGAAGTTGAGTATCCAGGCCAGTTCAGCCCTGTCCGACCCGACCGGAAGGCTAAGGAATAGCATTTATAGATAACCTATTTTGATGCTATAAAACTCATCTTAAAGTGTGTATTCATCAGGCATATATCTAAAAGTGAGATTTTTTTGTAATTACTTAGAAACTCTTCATAGCATCTTTAAGCAAAACTCACACAATTTCACAAAATAACTTTACCTACCAACAGCAGTTTCCCACACCAATAGTCTGCGCTTGTTCTCTTTAAAGGTACAGCACTACCAGGAGAGCTTTCAGCCACTTTACTGACTGTAGTCAAGTGCCCGATACAACCCAACTTCAAAAATACTGAAATATCCTTTACTGAAACCTCAAGCTGCACTAGACTTTAGTTGAACATCAACATCTATCGAAACTTCACTGCCAGTAATGAGGAAAGTATGTGTGGTATCTGCATCAACCAGCATGTACAATAACAGACTGAGCATTCAACATTAACTCATTGTGCTCATGATGATTTGTTGACAATGTTGGACTGAACTCCACATTGTGATGTCTGTCAAATGCATATGGTGCATTACTAATCACAAATACAGTCATAGGTATTTCAGTCCACAGTGAATCACAGCACAAAAACATTTATAGAATCTGTAGCCCATGACTTATTCAATAAACAACCCAAAACATCCGAACCATGTGATTGGCCCCATGTGCGTCACAATAGAGGGAAGTTGTGGTGACAATAACGAACAGCTGCCTTTAAGACAACAGCAGCACCTCAGTGAGTGGGTCAGGGGCCGTCCAGAGGCCCCGGTAAGAGGAAGTAACTCTAAATTTATGAGAAAGGAACTGGAAAGCAGTTGTCAGTGGGGATTTCTTTTCACCCAGTTTCCATTTGTTAAACTATGAGTCTTTGTATTTCAAAACAGAGAAAAAAGGAGGTTGGTTTTATCATCAGGTGTGAGGCTGGCACTGATGAGGAGGTCATATCTGCACAGAACTGATATACTGGGCTGGTTCAGCACCTGGTGCTCTCTGTATGGGAGAGTGAGAGGGTCAAAAATGAGGGAAGAACAAATGAGGAAGATAATAATATGATATATAATAATGTTCATTGAAACATGCAGATATACAGAAGTGGAAGTGTTGAGAATTTAAGCACAAATACAATTTCAAATACCATTTTCAGTAAAGACAAAAGTAACATTTCTACTTTTGAAAAAATATTTTTCCTCAGCATTTTTTTCTTAGCATATCACTTTACATCTTGAAGCTATTTAAATAATATATAATACAAGTTCTTGCTCACATGTGTTTTATATTTTATCAGTTGCACTTACAAAAATGCTAATTCTTACTTGACTTTTTAAGTTTACTTTTTTAATTGACATTTCCTTTTAATTGCTTAAATTGTTTGAAATATAAGTCTAGGTCAGCATACATTAAACATATTAGAAAAAAGAAATATTTGTGTATGATTAACACATTGTTGGTCCCCCCCCCCCCCCCATATTGTCAATGTCAATGTCAGTTTTATTTGTATAGCACGTTTTATAGGACAAGCCAGACAAAGTGTTTTACATGAGAAAAATAGAATCGAAGCTACAAGTAAGACAACATTAAAAGACGAACATACAATAACAACAGTAAAAGAAAGGCGTACATGAGCAAAAGCAAGTGACTAACTCAACCAAAAGCTGAGGTAAACAGGTAGGTTTTAAGGTGCGTTTTGAAGGAGGTGAGGCTGGTTGCAGAACGCACAGACTGCTTTGATATCATACTATGATATTGAATGTAGCCTAGCCTTTGAGAATGAGATCAGTCCCTATCGCCCATACAGCTGCAAGTAAAAAAGAGGCCAACTGAAATGTTTTGGCAATTTCATTTTAGGGCTGTCATATTTTCCATACTAAGTTTGATTCTAAATGACTCAAAATGAAAGTTGATAGGACAAAACAGTATTTTCTCAGTATATCAGTATAATTCTTAAAACTATTTAAATCATTTTCTTGAAGTTTTTGCTCAGCATTTTTTCATTTTGACATTTATTTCAACTTTATTTGATCAGTTTTGTTCTTTAATTCTAATTTCCCTTGACATTATTTTTGACTGTTTCAAACATAATGCTTTTCTTAGCTGACCTATTTGATTATTTATAGTCTTGAAACTGTTTGGACATTTATTTTTGCACTTTGGTCCATTTTGACATTGCAAACATTGGCTAATTGTTTCAAATTTCTTGCAGAATTTTCCCTTTTTTAACATTTAATGTTTTCTAGACACTAAAATGTATTTCCTTGAAGCATTATTTGTAAAAACCTTTATATTTTGTATATTCTGTCGGTTTCATTTTTGTCTGTATGAGGTTTATTTGAATATTGTGATTTTATCAGCTCTGCTCCTTTAAATAGAGACTGGCACAGAAGACAGACGTACCAGGGATCATAAACTACATCTGTACAAGGGATCATTTTTATTTATAGATATGTTGTTCAGGAAGGGGGATGAATAATATTGGGTGTAATTTCCATATTATTGGTTCAATATTCTTTTTTCCACATTGAATGTATCATAGCCTTTATAAACGATATCAGTCCCTAAATCACTCTTACTGACAAAAATATTGTTTTACTCTAACAAGCCTTTTCAGCAGTAAATCAGCATAATTCTTGGAACTATCTGAATAATAATTTTAATGTTCCTTGTCTTTTTTTTTTACGCATTTTTCATTTTGACATTTATCTAAACATTTCAATTTCATTTGATCCGTTGTGTTGTGTAATTCTAATTTTCACCTAAGTTTTATTGTTGTTTAGTGTTTCAGTGTTTATTAGCCACACTGACCTTTTAAGAATTCTGCATATTTATTTTTTTTATCATAAATTATTTGATTTTCTGTTTATTTATGATTTTTTAACTATTTTCTTAAATTTTTTTTGCTCATGTTGGTAATATTGGTTTGCATTGCACCTTCATTTGTTTGTCTCAGCACTGTGTTTAACATCATACTCTGTCTTTAAATTTTGGATAAATCATTGTAAAGCATGTTAACTATTTTGATCTGACCTTGATGCTCTCATGTATACTAAGTGCATCACGTGCTTGCTGTAACCTCACTCTTAAAAATAAACTCTTCAAAAACAACATATTTAGGGTAACGTGATCTCATTGGCAGATCAAACCATCATATCATTTCCTGTTTCTCTGGAGGTGTGCAGGTTAGACCGATAGCTCATTTTGCGGTGAGGAGAGAGACAAAAAAAAAAGCTCTAAACACACCATAGAGATTATAAAACCAGGAAACTGAAGCACCTGCAGATTGATAATGGTCTTCAGGGGAAAATATGTCTGAGAATTTCCTCTTAACTCCTGCAGCTGCAGAGAAAACACCAGGGGCAGGTGGGAGACAGACGTGCTGAGAAAAGGAAACAGAAAAAGGGAAATACAGACAGATTCCAGACAAAGATGGAGGGAATAGAGAAGTGAGAGAGTCTATGAATTAATGTTTAACCAGCAGATTCACTCTTTGACATTTCAACATCAAGGATCAGAGGATGAAAAGAAAATGACTCATATGCTGCCCCATAAGAAAACAGAAACACCTATTTTTCTTTTTATGAGTCACCAGCAGAGTGTGAAAGTAAAGCACCCATAAACAAAAGTCCCACAACTTATGACACGTGAAACGGAGAGCACAGAGAGCGAAGATAAAGCAGCAGGGAGCTTAGCCGGGGTGTGTTTGTTTGTGAGTGTGAGACACGGAGAGAGAGTGGGATGGGTGCGGTGTGAGAATAAACAACAAAACAGGTGTGGCACATTTTTGGCTATTTGGACATGCACTGTAGTTTTTTTTAGACCAATGCTTTGCTTGGGAAATATTTCAGAAGAAGACTTTAGTCACTACTGTGGGAGGAGAGGAATGTGTACTTACCTGTTCTCTGATATAAGTCAGCACTTTTCATTATCCTCATGTTTAGATATCAAACAACCACAAACATTTATTCATGGATTATTTCATTTTATTCATAAAGTGCACCTGGATTTCTTTGCCCATTCAGGCTTTACCATTTACCCTTTAACCCTTGTAACTCAATGCCATTTTCTGATATGTTTAATCCACTTGGATTATTCTTTAAAATTGCATGCAGAACTTTAACCTTTAAAGCATAATCAGGTTTAAGACATGTTTTCATGCCTGTCTGGGCTCTCAGAGTATGTATGCTGTAATTTTCTCAGATTAAAGTACTGAATGTTACTGTTTGATCAAAGAAACAAAAGAAAAGGAAGTTAAATCTGACAGAAATTAATAATACAAAGATCAATGTTGAATAAAAGTTATCATGTCAGAGTAATTTTCTGCCAAGCCTTGGATATTAGAAGAAAAAAACCAAAGCACACCAAAAAAATACACTAATATTTTTTATATATATATATATATATATTTACTCTTATTTCTCTGGACGTATTCTTGCTGTTTGACTCTTGTTCCCTCCTTAATGTTACATAAGGCCATTTTATGTGACTCATACTCTCGCTTAATTGACAGGCAACAAATTGGTTTCTTACTAACCATTGGCTTATCCTGATTGGCTGCAACTGTCATTAAAACAAGAGAAGAAGAATCAGCTAAATCAGATTGGTCAGAAAACTGACAGAAAGTTCAGGTCTGCTGTTTTTCATCACAAGAATGTGTCAAAAAATATCCCTCCTATTTATCACTGTGGATCCTCAAATGCATTTTTTGGGGGGAAATTCTGCAATAATTTGATAGATTTAAAAAATAAATGTAAGTAATTTGCTTAACCTAAAATGTTCCATGGACTGACACTAAAGGAGCATCGTCCCAACAAAGTTCTGCTGTAAGGTTCCACAGATGTGGTGAAACAATGTGAATGTTACAGCTTGTGGGGGTCAGCAACCCCATTGAGTTGAAAGGAATAATGTTTGACCAAAAAAACAGCGGAAAATTTTGAGTAATGATAACAATCATGTATGTTTTTTTTTAGGGGCAGGCATATCTGCACAAGTTTTTAATCATAAACGTGTTTCGTCATCACGGATACCACAGTTGGGGTGCCAGAAATGCACATTATACACGACATTGCTGTCATCAGAAATGTAAAGGTTTTTCCTTTGCGTTCTCAGAAGCACGCCATGCTCACACAGCGATGATGTGAAAGCAACATGTGAGATATGCAAGAACGACTGAAAAGGCTGTAGCGTGTAGGCCAGGCCAGTAGTTGGTGATGTAGGTTTGGAGTGAAACAGCGGTGTTACAACGATGCATGAATATGCAGGACTTAATTGTCTGGACAAAAAAATCTGAATATTTTTGTCTAGATAACAAACTCAGCACAGTAAACAGAACACGTGTTGCTAGATGGACAGCCGAAGCAGCTGCTGTTGTTGTTCTTAAAGGAAAAGTTCGGTTTCTACAGCTTTCACATTGTTTATAGAATGAAGTAGAACAATATACTCACCCAGAAGGCTTTCCTGATCCAAACAGTGCTTCAGGAGATATTTAGATCCAAAATCGAGCGGCGGACGTCCGTATAATGGTAGTACATAGGGCATACAATGCCGCTCTAAAACTGCATTAATCATCCAAAAACTCATTCGTTTCACCAACATTTCATCATGGTCCGCTCGGGCTGCTTCTCCACAACAGTCTGTGTCGCCCCAGACATGTTTTTGTAACTGTGCCGACCTCTGAACTGAAGAAGAAGAACGTTTGCCTCTGCGCATGCACAGTACTCTCTGGAGCACTGGCTCCGCGTCCTCCTTTCGATGAGCACCTCATCCGTAAACTCTGGCTCGAAACTAAGGACACCCATCATATTCAAAGTCCTCCTCCACAACATCTTCATCCGATAGATATTCGTCCATTTTGTACAAAACTGGAAGAAGAAAGTCGTTGAGTAGCCGGCTGTCTTCCCCTGAAACAGTGAGCCGTACTGCTCATGCGCGGAGGCAAGCGTTGCTCTTCTTCACTTCAGAGGTCAGTACAGTCACAAAACATGGGTGGAGCGACACTGGACTGTAATTGAGGAGTAGCGCGAGCGGACCATGATGAAATACTGGGGAAACTAATGAGTTTTTGGACGATTAATGCAGTTTTAGGAGCGGCACTATATACCCCGTGTGCTACCATTATGCAGATGTCCTCTGCTCGATTTTGGATCTAAATATCTCCCGAATCACTGTTTGGATCAGGAAAGCCTTCTGGGTGAGTATATTGTTCTACTTCATTCTCTAAACAATGTGAAAGCTGCAGAAACCGAACTTTTCCTATAAGTGCATGTGCAACCTTCATCTAAAAGTGTACTGCACTTTTGATGTGCGTTATTGTTTTCCCTGAAAACGCTGATTCCTGTTTACACTGAGACAGATACCAAAACGTTTTCAAAACTTTGCACTCTGGACCCTGGTTTCAGGTTTGTGGAGTCAGGCACTCCAGGCACCGATCTTGTGTAAATGGAACACAATGAAAACTCTCTGTTCTCGGCCATTTCTGTTGTTGTATAAACACGTCCCAAAACCACGTGTGAACCTTGACAACAGAAACAATGGTGTAATACATTGCCTCGTTCATGCTGCAGAAGCGACTGAGCTTGTTTTAGCTTTTTCTATATTTTTTTATTTGTGAAATTGAACATTAACACTGATACATGAAAAACAACAGAAAGGAGATGCAATTAATTTAAAAAAGAAATCAGCAGTTACAGACAGACCAAATACAGACACACACAAACAGGAAAGTATGGTTTGTGGTTGATGTAAACTGGAGAGGCAGATTCTCATATCAGATATCAAGAAAGGGAGAGTATTCACGTGCAGGTTAAACCCATACAAAACTACGCAACACACACACATACACACATATCCATGCCTCTATATAAACCCTCTCCTATGCTTTATTTCATGTAGTGCCGTTTTGTTTTGTTTTTTTGTAAAGCATGGACAGTAATGTCAGTTGCATGTTTTATATAATATATATTTAAGCCAGGATATTGGATTGTTCTTTTTACTTCTTGTTTTAGCTTTAACAGCAAAATATGCTGCTCCTCTAAAATCCCCATGGGCAACAAGAGAAATGATGTTGCCTTTTTATAATTTTGAACCAATCAGTTCATTCTCTTCTGGACTTTGGTTCAGAAAAGAATGAATATCCAGAGAGGGGCAGGTGAAAATGCCTTGTTGATGCCAAACTCAAAAGGTAGTTGTGCATGAAACCTAGTAGATTATAGTATCTGAAATAGACTAGCCTGTCTGGCACCAACAACCACATACCAAGTATTTCTTTGGCTGTCTGCGGTGAGTGTGTCTTATTTAGAGCAAATTCACAATTCAAACCAAGCAAGCTCTTTTCTTTTCTGGCAAAGAAGTACTGTCAGCTTTACTACAAATATTATTGACTGCATATGCTGGAAAAAAGCAAATTCTCTTTAACAGAACTGCAGAAATTCTCCAATAGAAAGAGTAATGCTCTCCAACCAGACTGTTTTCCAAAACCTTTACAGAGAGGGAAAAGGACCTTGTGCCTGTTGGGGGGGCTCATAAATTAGCTCACTTGTATTGGAGGCCTTCCATGCTAAACACATGTGCATCCATGATGATATGAAGGTACTGAGGGATTTGACTTTCTACTAAATGTCATGTTGGATTCTTAAAAGGAGGGACTGTGACACTGCAGGAGATATGTACTCTGGGCCTAATCCTGTATTAAATGAATCCAGTGAGCTAACTATTCTATTTCCAATACCACCCTCCATATTCAGGAGGTTATTGTAGATTACTTCCCTGCATCAAAACAGGAGATCCTCAGGTAATCCCTCCTCATTAAATGTCAGCAAGATGATGGAAGCTCATTCTTACTGTGTGCGAACCCAATAACCTAAGCTAAAGGTTATCAGTGTAATAGCAGAGGGACTGGCAGCAGCAGCAGAGCTTTGGGTGTGACTCCAGGAGCAACAACAGGACATGCAGTTGACATAACAGACTTTGTGTGTGTAAGTGGGTGTTTGTGTGTGCATATGCGTGTGTCCCTACGTAACCATCTAACATTTGAATGCGTGTGTGCTCTGCAGATCTGGAACACTAATGGAGTAAATGGGCACAATTTTATTTGCGCTGATGAATCAATGTGTTTATCTAAGGATTATGAAGCTTGTGTATGCAAATGAAGAAGACTTTTTCATTTGCATGGTAACAGAACAAACATCTGAAACATTTCCTTCAGAAATAGGCGTTTAATGTCGTACAGCACTGACTAAATAACCAACTAATGAAGCAGAGAGCAGAACAGGCATACAGAAATAAGAATGTTATTAAAGCTTAAAAGTGTAGATGGACAAATTGATCAAAGACTGGTTAACTTTAGCCCCATTCCTGCTGCTACAAGTCTCCATTTCCCTTTAATGTTGGGACATAGAGTAAAATGTCAATAAAAACAGAAAATGATTATTTCCAAATAGGATAGGACAGACTTTATTGACCCCAAATGGAAATCTGCCTTTGTCTTTGGGTGTAAAAAACCAAACAGGACATACATTAAAACAGACTAAAATCACACAGATGTTTAAGACACACTGAAAGCACACATATTAAGTATAATTACATCCTAAACTGCCTTAAAAGAGACTCCAAGGTTACATACATAAATTGCACATTGCTCTTTTCAAATCTGTGGTATACAGCATTAAAAATAAACACATATAAAAATGACGATGTCTACATGGACAGGGGGACAAAAGAGTTCTTGCTGAACTTTTTTTTATTTGAATATAACAAAACACATATTATATTTAATGTTCAAACTGAGAAATATTTTTTTTCATTTAGCAAATATTCACTAATTTTCTGTTTGATGCATTCCTGACAGGCTCAGCCATTTACAAGCAAGGCTGAAGTGAAGTTCACCACTTTGTGAACATCTGCATGAGCAAATAGAACAGTTAAGAATAAAATACAGTTGTTAAAATTTAGGGGTCTCCTGATCTACAGTCTGTAATACCTTCAAAAGATTCAGAGAATCTGGAGAAACCTTTTAACACTGAATGCCCATGACTTTTGATCCCACAGTCAAAGACTTGTGAGTGACGAAACTGGAGGTGGTATTTACTAACTCCCTTCCACGTTTGTTGACTCATTCCTGCACCACGGTGTGATGTCCCTAACAGTGCATAACAAAAGGGATGAAATATTATTTAAAAATGCAGCCTTTGTGCAGCGAGAGGACTGAATAGGCTATATGAACTATTCAGTGTAGAGCATCCATGGTGTCTGTGGATGAATGCAAGTATTTGTGGGTGATACTGAACTTGTAAATGGATACAATGCTATAAACAGAGAATGTTTGGGGAGGGCAGAACCTTCCAAAAGCAAATCCAGCAGGTGATTGGACAATCCTTCTGACAATCATATTCATTATGAGCGAGACAGGTAGGTAAGGTGCAACTATGATGGCGTGAAGAACAAAATGTCAGCCACTTCATAAACAAATGTTAGCCAAAAGAATGCTGTCTAGATCTGATAAAACCAAGACAGTCTGGCTGCAGACCTGCAGACCTGCAGACCTGCACTGAGAGGACCCGCTGCACTGAGAGGACCCGACGTCACGTTACGCCGACATCACGTTACGTTTCCTGCACTGACAGGACCCTACGTTGCAGACCTCCGACGTCATGTTACGTTTTTTTTTCCAGATGCCCTAGTGTGTGGTTAACGCCCAAAGTGATCACCGTAAGCAGACTACTGAAGTGTTACCATGGATGTATTACAAGAACTGGATAGCGTGGCTCCGCCTTCTACCATGTAACGGTTTTAAAGCCATAATATCCCCCGTCAGGGCGCCGCCATTGTGCAACCAGTAGAGAATTTGGGCCATAATCCGGTCGCAGCTGTCGTAAACGGTCGCAACACAACTCAGCATACGCCGTACACAATCATTGTGAAGCTGTCGTAAACCGCGGTTATTTTTAAACTCTAATAACTAATAAAAAAGAAACTTTTCAGAAAAAACAGGACTTGGAAAACACGCAGCCCAATAATACTTTCATATCACCACAGCATACGGATGGGAGAAATATTTCTACGAGGTGTAATAATTTTTTGAAGTTTCACTTCGGCCCGTTCAGATGAATGGGGGAGATGGAGATTTGACTATACTGCAGCCAGTCACCAGGGGGAGCAGTTTTCATGGAGGCTTCAATTTGAGCCCAGTGTCATGGCGTCCATGTTTTTTACAGTCTATGGTCTATGGTCTACTCAGTGCAGGTCTGCAACGTAGGGTCCTGTCAGTGCAGGAAACGTAACGTGACGTCGGCGTAACGTGACGTCGGGTCCTCTCATTGCAGGTCTGCAACGTAGGGTCCTGTCAGTGCAGGTCTGCAGCCAGACCCCTCTCGATAAAACTGCAACTGAAGCTGTTAGCATCTCTGCTTTAAGAGAAGTCGCCTCCTGCTGTCGTCAGGCTCACAGCTTCCACCTCAGACGCTGATTGGTCAGTGCCTCTTCAGATCAAGCTCTGTCTTTTTGGCTTGAAGCTTCATGGATCTGCTTGATTACAGACAAAGAAACAGGGGGGTCCAGCTGCTATGCAAGGTTAGCAATACCATTCACTTCTTGCTTTCAACATTGTGATGACTAAATTGATACCAATCATGTTCTTCATACAATCTTTACGTATTTTCTGTTTATAAAGACCAAAGGCATATTAAAGAATTAGTGTTCTGCAGTGAAAACTTTTGTATACAGACTTTCTGAATGTCACTTTTTAAAATTTAGACTCAAAGAGGCTGTGAGGAGTTTATAAGTATTTACAAAAAAGTCTCACTTTTTGATATATGCCTGATCAAAATACACACTTTAAGATGGGTGTTATAGCATCAAAATAGGTTATCTAGAAATGCTATTCCTTAGCTTTGCGGTCGGGTCGGACAGGGCTGGACTGGCCTGGATACTCAACTTCGGGAACAAGACAATTAAAAGTAGAGCAAATTTATATTATTCGGACACGTCTTAGAGCATCGGGCTGGAAGTAGCGATATATAGCCAGCTACAAAACTATGATTATAAGTGTTCCAAAAATTGCTTGTTGTCACACACCAAAAACTACCACAACGTACCTTGGGCCACGTCTTTTGGTGCATTCCAGTTGTAGTCAGAAGTAGGAATTTCCGAGTTCCGAGTTCCGAGTAGGAAATTGCAACTGGAATGCCCCCGAAGTCGGAATTTCTTACCGGGAACTTGGTGAAACCTCGCCACCCCCGAGTTGACAATCGAAGATGGATACCCCCAGTGTGAACAGTTATTTAGCTCCTGTAATAATCTATTTATTTGCACTTCTGACTGGGGTGTGTCGCTCTAGATCAGCTGTATTGTTAGACATATTTACAAAAATGCTGCCATAGTGATAATAGCATTCTTCATACAAGAACGCAGGGCATGCTAACAACAGCTAACAATAGCCTCACTCCTGATGTCACTCCCAGTTCTGAGGTTACTGGAATGCAGCATTACGACAGTCGCCACGCGTGCTCATGGGTAGCAGAGTTTTTGTGTCACCGGAAATACATTCTCCTCATAGCACCTTTAAATATGTTTTCTTATGTCATTTGAGTGACTGCATGGTGAAACTGTGTATTGCTGTCATTCTTGTTCAGTGCTGATCTCAATGGGCCAAACCTGCTTATATAAAGGTGAAATAAATAAAATAAATAAAGGCAACACATAAGAAAATGACCATTTAAAGTGAAGAGCAATTTAAATTTAATATTTTAAAGCCTGAAAACACAAATAATAGCCAGACAATTTTTTTTTTTCACTTTCTACAGAAATCTGCTAAAAAATTAAAATTTCCTTAAAATTTAACATGTATATTTTTGTATCTAATTTGAATCATTAGGTGTTTTGGCAACTGATAATCCACTTGAGGACATTTCTATCATTCATCTGACTGTTTTCAGATTTTTTTTTAAGTAATTTGAACGTCATACTGATTAGACAGAGGTATCTTAAAAGTAAAGATCAAATATTGAATTGAATTTGTTTTCATTTTGAACATGCATGAAAAGAACGACAAAAAAATAGTGTAATGCCATTCACATACACGAAAAAAAAAATTGTTGCAACCACACACTCGAAAAGGAGTAGGAGGAAGTAAAATAATTCTTTATTTCCTACCCCTTGTTACTGTTCCTCATGGGTCTTATAAAAATATATTCTTCTATTGATGCAAATACATCATACAAATGTATATTACAAAACATAATCTATATAAATATGCTTAACTACCTATACAAAACCAATAAAGTATATAATCAATATACATATATATACACATACATACAAACATATATCCATATGCATATATACGCATACACACATATACACACACATCCTTGCACATAAATACAACATACTTGAAGTGATTAAAAGTGACAGTGCAAAGAAAATATCAGCATGAATTTATTAAAGAAGGGCACAGATGTACATATTGTAAAAGTACTTATTTGGCATTGATACTTTATGGTAGTACTAAATACCAAAGGAGTATCTCTAAAAGCATAGATACTTTGATTCTGCAGTATCAATACTCTCATCTTCTGCAAGTATTTCTCCTGCTTATGCACATTCAGTCTTGCTCCACAGTCGCTCTCCCCATTTTCTTTTTTTTTCTGATACCAGATGCGCTCAGGTATTTTGCATTTTTGGAGCAGCTGCACTCAGTGTGACACATGTCTGGCCCTAAGCAGTATGTGTACATGTATGTCAAAGTGAAGAGTGAAGACATCTTGGAGCAAGTGTTTCTGTCTCATTTGCTTAGTAAAAGCTCAAAGTTCAGTTCAAGGTACAAGCTGTGTCATGACTCGGATTCAAAAACAAGGTCTCATCTTATCTTGATTTATAGTAATGACAGAGCTGGTTATTAGTCAGTGATGGTGGGAAATTAGAAACCAATGCTGAGAATTTATTGCATGCAATTAAGTATGTGATAATCAACTGAACCAGTAACCCACAAAAGAGACACAGAGCATGTTAACCACAGTAAAAGAAACCTGAAGTGACTATTATGCAAACTCTTTGGCCTCTTCATCATGACTCATCTTCATCTACTCATCAAACAGTTACAGACTTCCACAGAAAACAAAGTTAAGGCGTCCAATCATTCAGTAACAGGTCCTTCAGTGGCTCTCTCACCCCGCCTCCTCTAACGTGCTTTCAGTGCTCCAGCTGCCATGTGGCTGCCTCCTACTCATTCTGTGGAAGCCCCCTCCCAGTCTTATCTCCCCCTCCCACTTCCAGAGAAACCAACGCACCCCCACTGTCCTCCTCGCGGCCAAAAACATGTGTGTGCTGCGTGTTTGTGTTTGTCCCTGTGTGTGCACGTGCATATGCTTTACTGATTACACTCTCATGTGTGTATTTGAGTACCTGGAGGGGGGGTTGCTCTGGGAATGGGCTGATACTGAACATCCTGGTCTGTTTGTTTATAATATTTCAGCTCTAGTTGTGCTGGCCTGCAGTCAGCGTGGTTTCCTGGAAGACCATGACGGCCCCTGTGAAACATCCTGATCATTGAAAGTGACTTGCCTCAGCCTGCTGCCTCCTTTTTGATTAAGCAGTCATACATGCTGCATCTATAATGCATAAGTGTGAAAAATCCATTTAGATCCAGAATATCAGTGCAGGCAGGCCACAGGCTTTAGCATGAGGAGGCTTTGTAAGAACAGGGTTATTTTACTGTATGACTTATGACTCATAAAACCTCTCCTGTCATTAGATAAACATGAACTACGCACATAGACTGCAAACAGACGTAACAGAAGGGCTGAGCATTCATTTCACGAGAGCTTTGGAAAATATAAGAGTTCAATGAACTGGAAAAACACCTTCAACATATTATTAAGTTGATATTTAGCATTAGGGAGCAACCACTGCAGACTGATATCTATTTTAGAGCACACTAAAGCAAATATAAGGCAGGGTTTGAGATTAAAGCAGTTGAGTACAAAACAAATACATGCTGACTTTTGCAGACATTTAAGGGATGGCTCTGGATTTTGATGTAAGAGAAGGTACATGGCACTTATCTGAATATTAACCACAGTATGACAGATCAGCTCTACGTCTGTACAGAAATAGTTGGCCTGAAAGCTAGCCATACACATGCCATATTCTGTATGGACAATGCAGCACTATGTATCTTCCTCTCCCTCTTTTTTCTCTCTATCCCAAAGGTCATACGACACAATTTATGCATGCCTTTCTGAACCCATGACCATGAAAAGTAGTTGTTTCCTTTGTTATATCTTATCATGGTTTTATCAGTTTAGTCTTAGCTTCTGTGTTTCCTCTTTTTTAATTCAAGAAAGTGTTTCCTCAGTCCTCTAAGGCTGTGTGAAAACCTTACTTAGTGTCCCTTTGTGTGTGTGGGGGTGAGGTTTTGTACTTTATTTTGTATCCCCTGACTCTTACCTGCTTGTGTATTTGAATGTACAGGACCCTGTGCTGCATTTTATGCATGAAAAGTTCTTGACAAATAAAGTTAAATTGATTGATGATTTTCATCTCATGTCATGTATCATAATAAACCAACAACAAAACATCAGTCTTGAATGCCATGCAACTGCACAACAGAGTCTAGCAAGTGAGCTTTTTGTCCTGCCTCCTATGATTTGTTTGCTAGGCGACCAACATGGATGTAAACAAACCAAAGTTGAAGGCTTGACACCTTTTGCTAAGCCAAGAATGCAACACCTCTGCCTTTATGATGTATACCAGAGGAGGCACAGTCAGACTGCTAAAAGAGAAATGTTGAAGAGAAACAGCAGAGGAACCTTGGCAACTTGTCGAATGACTGCATCAGCGTAACATATTGTTTATTGTAACATTTTGGTAGGCATACAAGTGTATAGTGTTCTTCAAACAGTATGTTTGTGTTCTTCAGTGTCAGTCCTTTTCCTTCCACGTCATCATGCTGGCCCATAAATACATTTGGTTGCACGATTCTGTGGCCCTCTGGTCACATTATTTGAATTAGTGATCATTATATCCAGTTGGAAATGAATGCATGCTGCAGCTATTTATTGTGGAACAGGATTAAGCCATTGCAGCCAACTGAAATAATCAAACAGCCAACTGTTTGATTATCAATGGAAGCTGTTGAACATTGTTGATGTGCTGTTATGGATGCTGCTTTACTGCAATTCATCTAAACTAAACTTTAGCTGAACCGTCTAACAGACATAGAGGCCATGTTGAGGCAGGATTTTAGTCCATCTTATGAACATTTACTCTACGTGAACATGCAGCCATGTCAACCGTGTCTCTTCCAAAAAATATGAATCCTCAAAAAAAAAAACAGGTGCAAGATAAAAAAAAAATCACCCCGTACAGTGAGAGCACTTAGGTGTGTTACATACTTACACAAAAGGCTGTAATGCTGCGTTCACACCGCACGCTACTTGTACTACCTCGGCGATCACTCTCCGTGCAAAGTCAATGTACAGTCGCGATGGGGCGGGGCTAACCCTCCCGCGATGCGTTTGTCGCGTACAAGACGATCACTTCACTCGGCGCGGGATGTCAAAGTTAGAAAAAAGTTGATCTTTTCAGGCGATGTTGTATGTGGCTGTGTTGCAACAGCCAATCAGTGGTGTGTGCGTGTGTGACGGTGCCCTTGACGGACAGTTTTCCATCCGGACTACAGAGGAACAATTTACGTCCATGTGGGAAACATTAGTCAGTGAGGACATTAGTTCCGCCTAAACGGACTGCCGGAAACCCACAGATGATGCTGCTGCAGGGCATCAGCTGCAGTGTTTTGTAGTTGATAAGTGAATGAAAAGGATACACCTGGAATAATGTCCTCTTATATATCCTATTATATGAAATATGATATGATCGCGGTGAATCTCGAGCGGACGTGACGTCACTGAGTGACGGCCAATGGCAACGGTGACCAAAATGAGGTATTTATGGACGCGCAACGCTACGTCAGTGGGCGACGCGATTTTGGTAGCTGGGTTGTTTGCGGTGCGAACGCAGCATTAAGATGTTCATTAAAGCTGCAGAAATGTCTATTTCCCCTCATACAATTATATCACGTCCAGGGTTCTGCAGACAGCTTCAAGTGGACACTTGAGGAACTGCAGGTTGATGCCTGGCTGCTGCTTATTGTAAATCAATATTCTTTTACAAAATATGTAAATCTTTTAACTGCAGCACAGCAGCAGATTTTTTCTTATTGTGAGCATGTAAACACAAAAATATTTTGACTTTGACTTAGAGTCCCCTTAAGACTGATGAACGAGTACAGTTGTCCCATAAATATTCTTTTTTTGATATGATGTGAGTGTTGGAAGGATCAAAGAATTCACTAATAATTCTGCAGGTGAAAGTGAACCTAAAAGACTCGTCGATGAGTGACAGGTTGTTATTCCTGGAATTTTGCTGCTAGCATCACTGTTAGCTTCAATAACATTTTTCTTTGCATATTTTCAGAAAGTGCAGGAGCTTTTCCAACCAAACAAATCTTTATGACTGAAACATTTGGCCCACGGCTTTGAGAATTTCTGAAGCAAAACTCCTCTCTGTAACCTGTTCACCTGCGATTAAGTCTTAAAGGATAAGTTCAATTTCTACAGCTTTCACATTGTTTATAGAATGAAGTAGAACAATATACTCACCCAGAAGGCTTTCCTGATCCAAACAGTGCTTCGAGAGATTTTTAGATCCAAAATCGAGCGGCGGACATCCGTATAATGGTAGCACACGGGGCATGTATAGCGCCGCTCCTAAAACTGCATTAATCGTCCAAAAACTCATTCGTTTTACCAATATTTCATCATGGTCCGCTCATGATAATGCTCCATTACAGTCCGGTGTTGCTCCACCCATGTTTTGTGACTGTGCTGACCTCTGAAGTGAAGAAGAAGAACGTATGCCTCCGTGCATGTGCAGTACAGCTCATTGTTTCAGGGGAATACCGCCGGCTACACCACGACTTTCTTCTTCCAGTTTTGTGCAAAATGGACAAATATCTATCGGATGAAGATGTTCTGGACGAGAACTTTGAATATGATGGGTATCCTTACAGTTTCAAGCCGGAGTTTACAGATGAGAAGTTCATCGAAACCAGAATGCTTTAACAGTTTGGATTGTGTTGACATTTTGATAAATAGTTGACTAATGCTTCATCACAGGTAAAAGATGACTGAGGAATGACCTACCCAGGTGGAAAAACAAATAAACACTCTGCCAGTCCACATTTCACTGATAACTCTAGTAGCAGCTTGCCCAGGGGATTTCCCTCAAAACATATCGGCTGCTGCAATCAGCTAAATAAAATGTACACGGCAGGTCTTTATGCTCATATATCAGCTCAGTGAAATGCTTTAAAATCAGAGAAAACATGTGGGAATGCCATTACATTGCCTTGGGAGGACACTGAAGAGATTAAGTAAGCCTTTAACTTGTAACTACTCCCAGCGTTTCAGCCCTGGCAGAATGCTAAACAGTGATGTCAGTGCATTCCTCAGCCTGCAGAGACATTCTCCAGGCAGCACCAGGACGCTTACAAAGACTTCTCACAGTAACAAAGCCAAAACCCACTCTGGAAACCAAGTTCACATGTTTTTTTAAAGCCCTATCTCTGTGCAGCCAAAGATAGGACACTGACATTGATGGAAACCCTCTGTATTGTGTTGTCTCAATAAAAGACTTGTTCTAGAGTTTAGCAGGCACTGACCAACTTTAAGACCTCAATTTACAAAGAGAAGGTCATTTGTTGTTTCAAATGTGATCATTGCTGTTAAGAATGGTGTTAAACACATCTGGAATCTGGTGAGTGTTTGGTTGGGCTTTAGATCAACTTGGTAGGGTGAGTAATAACTGTACATCAGTTAAAAAATCTGGACAGAATTCAATTTTGTTCTTTAACAACACAGACAAAATATTGATATATTTATTCTTGATTTTAGGACATTATGTCTGCATTAAGTTCACTAAATTTAACAAACCATTCTGTGACATGCTTAAGGTGGATGTGTGGGTTGTCCAATGTGAGTACTTGGTGCCGTTCTTTAGCAAGGCTCACTTTCTGGGCGTGCAGGAGGTGGTGCACGCGTGGATGAGACAGCAACAGCTCATCAGTAGACCTCTGATTGCCTGTTTCAGCAGATGTTTGAGTCAAGGAAGTATGGACAGAATCACAAACCCATTTAGAAGTCCTCTGATAAAAGAGACTCCTAGTTATTCAGGCTTTCTGTTTCATTTTTTGATGGTCTGTTTGCCTTTTTGCTCAGGAATACCATGGATGCTCTGACAGACTCCTCACCATGGACTAATCTAAGAAGGCAATCTTTGTGGCCGTTCATACAGGGACACATCCGTTTTTGTGTCTTCGGATCAGGACAACACATTTCTGAAAGGTGCATAATCTGAAAATGCCGGCCATGTGTTCTCATGTGTTCAACGATTATAGATGTTTTTAGAAAAGATGCCTTCATAGTTCCACCTCTCCCTTTAACCACATTTGCTACACACAAGAATAACTGAAACAATGGCTGAATACAGTATTGTGTTCGTGCTGCAGAAGCTTCTAAGCTTGTTATTGCTTTTACAGCAAAATCCTCTGCTTCTCTACAACCTCTGAACAACAAGAGGCCATGGAGAACAGCATTCACTAGTGCTTGTCTACATTCTTCATGATGTATGTCAGTCCCTGGTTTTGCTGTATGTCTGCAGCAGTGTTACAGCACCAATCACAGGTGGACACTTTTCTTATCTGACCTTTGCCAAATCTGATCAGAAAGGGGGCAATGGGGCTAAAAAAAAGCCTCAGAAATTCTGAATTGTGTACACTGTATTGGCTCAGAACTTGTGTTAAAAGCTGTATGCACATTGAACTACTACCTGCTGCTTACATTATACTGTTCTGAAACCAAAATACCCTGCAGAACAGACACTTGTATACGTCTACAAAGATGACTTCATATGTAAGGATTTAAAAACAGTTTGACAAGCAAAGTCAGAAATTCTTAAGGGCTTTTTGTGGTCAAAAACCCTTAATTTCAACCCAGGTCCAGAAACCCTGATATGCCCTGGACCAAGCTTAAAGCGATATTCCGGGATGGAACAAGTTGGGTCCTATCACAAGGTTTAGGGCAGAAATTACCCCTACAGCAGTGTTTATATGCAGCAGAAG
The DNA here is from genome assembly GCA_036419115.1 of Scarus forsteni. NCBI lineage: Eukaryota > Metazoa > Chordata > Actinopteri > Labriformes > Labridae > Scarus > Scarus forsteni. Next base: position 13,459,385 of record JAZDUH010000145.1, read on the forward strand.
CCCAGGGCGCTAGGACCAAGCACCCCTTCCTCCTCCGGTCCTGCGCAAGAGCCACAGCCTCCGCTGCAGAGCCGGAGGCTCTTCCGTGGAGGCCGTTTCCCGGCGCTATGACAAATAGAGCCTTATTTAGCAGTGTTTTTGTGTGAAAGTAACGCGCTGAAAATTCTCTAAATAAAGCGCGAATGCAGACCGATATCAGATTTTTTCGGTGGGAGTCCGTTTATTTGAGTTTTCGGTCAAGTAAAATATGACCCCGTGTGACTGCAGAGGAATCGGCAGACGAGCAGGACCGGAGGAGGAAGGGGGTGCTTGGTCCTAGTGCCCTGGGCTTCTGCTGCATATAAACACTGCTGTAGGGGTAATTTCTGCCCTAAACCTTGTGATAGGACCCAACTTGTTCCATCCCGGAATATCACTTTAAACAGAAGTAGATTTCCATCCTTTAAAGTTTCGCCAACGAGCACTGATGGGTATTTTGAGAAGCGTTACTGGAACATCAGCTTCCGCTTTGCAGCCCTGAAGAGGAATCAAATGCCCCTGGCAACTTCATGGCTCTGCTGCCTTTAAAACCATCAGAAAGTGGAGCCGGACAAACAGCTATTGAACAAGCTGCACAGACTAACAGAGGGCATCCACACTGGAACACTTGAGCCTCTCCACTGGCTCTGCACAAAAAGAAAGTTCCTGAGAGAGATTCAGCGCTCTGCTTCATGTAGCTGCATTCAGCCATTACAACATGGCGAGAGAGGCTGAAAAGAACAAACAGGGAGGGAAATACATGAAGCATCATTTCTCACAGGCATCGCAGCAGTGAGTTCTGGCAGAAGTGAAGTGTGCGAGAGCTTCAGAGAGTCCTGAGGAGAAACTGTCTCCATCCATGCAGCACTTGGAACACTCTGCAGAGAGAGCAATGAACAGAGACCAGCAGAGAGGAGTTTGAAATGTCTGTCAAGGCCTTTTTGTTTGCAAGGACCATCACACTTCTTCAAAGTACAGCATGTTTTCTTCTGCATTTTCATTGCATTCTAAAGTGCTGTAAATAAATGTACACTCGAACAACTAAAGTGCTACAGTGACCCTTTGACACACGTTAGAGGACTTGAATATTTGTTTGACCATCTTCATTGTTATGTCCCTATGCTGGCCTTCAAAGTGAAACAACGTAAGATGTACACCATTTAACCTAGGGAAATGATTTCTGCGTTGATTAAAAAAACTCAATGGCCTCCTCCTCCCAGTTGTCCACATTGCTGTCCAGCTCTTCATGTCCACTCTTCCTCTGAGGCGGATGCTCTTCTGTTTTGGTAAGGCTGCAGTGCTGCGTCCCTGTAGCGACGGTACTCCTCCATCTTTAGTCATCTCCATGTCATCACTCATCAGACTGTAGAGACTATGAGCAGGATTGTAGCAGAGTCAAGGTCACGGACTTTTGCATGCACATCCACTATGGCACACATCAGACATTCTCCTCCAACTCAATGCCTTCCTTGTCCCCATGTGCTCATCTCCATGTTTGTTGTATGTTGCTCATGTGCTAAGGTTTTCTTCCAATCCTGCACTGTGGTCCCCTGGCAGGTGCCTCGTTTGGAATTGTTTTTTTTCCATCTCCTCTCCTCCTGTCTCCTTTTCTGCAACCCCTGAGTGAGTGGACGCTGGCACGACTGGTTGCCGCTGCTCTCTGGGGTTTTTATTTTTAATTTGCACAGCGTCCTTGGGTGTCATGAAAGGCACATGAAAAATAAAATTCATTATTACTATTATTATCATTATTAAAGATAATCAGACAATCACACAACAGCATCTCAGTGCACTTAGGCATCTAGACATGATCAACACAACCTGCTGAAGATTAAACGAGCGTCAGACTGTGGTATAAAGGCAATTTCATTGACTTTTAATTGTTGGTGCCTAAACATCTGGTCTATGTATTTAAAAAATGGCTGATCTACTTTGATTTTGAGTACAGCAAATGGAGCAAATTTCCAGTGGCCGGCTGTTCTCCGGGCATAAATGCCATGTAGATGACAGATGTCAGAGGGGAATGACCACAGTCATTTAAAAAAAAAAAAAAAAAAGTCAAAGTCACTCAAAAAGGCACTCGTTACAGCAAAGGTACACTGAGGAGGATATTTGAATGTGCAGCATGTCCAATCATGGCAGGTGAACTACAGCAGCAGATGACCACACGGGCTGCCTCTCCTGTTAGCTCTGACAACAGGAAACTGAGGGTCAAATCTGCACAGACTCTCCAGAAGACGCCCAACTTTATTTGGTTTTGAAACTGGAACTTTGTTTTCTGTACCAGTATGTACTTTGATAGCATCCACTAAAGACTGTCATAGCCTAGCTGTGACAATCAACACAATAACAACAGATGGAGGTCATGGTGTAGCTTGTGCTTTTATTTTCAGGTTAAGAGATTAATTTTGATTCAAAGATGGTTGCAGAGAAACAAAATAATATTAATAGCAATGGAAAGTTTGGGATATCATACATGAGGGACTAACAACGGTACATCTGTCTAAGGATCTGTTGTCTTTTTGAAAGATGTTTTGGGGACATGATCTTAAAACTCTTTGAAACAATTCAAATGTTTCTAGTCTTATTACCATATTTTTAGTTACATGGTTATTTTTTTCCAAGTTGTAGTTGTACTTGGCCTTCAAAAATTAGATCAATTCTATCATCTGTGCTGCAGCCAGTCACTGGGCAATTGGGGGTCCTTGGCAAAGACACTTGATCTCAAGTTGTTCTCACTGTCGCGTCAGTGGCTTGTAAATGAATCTTGAGGTGCGTGAATATGTTAGCTCAGACTGATGGATAACTTACATGGAAACCTTAACCATCAGTAAATGAGTATGAGAGTAAAAGGGTGTGAATTAGTGGCAGTGGCCTGCATGGAAAAGGGTTTTGACCAGCAGAAAGACTATAAAAGTTTATTCAAGCAAAGGTCCATTGACTATTTAAAATCTGTGTTGATGCCCCTGTCAAGTTGTGGTGATACTCTGACTATTTAGTGCTCAGCAGTATCCCCATATCACATTTTAGTCACAGCGCTTGCTTGGAACCTTGCTAAAGCTGATATGGGTAACTATGCCACACTAACACTGGTACCAAATGAAAAACCAAAACAATCAAGTGGAGTTTAGCCATACCACCAAGTAGAAAAGCTCTTATATGTGAAACTTTGGGTTTTACCTTTAATAAGTTAGTTAAGTTGATTTCGGTCATTCACCATTGTATGAAATATTTAAATATGCAACATAAAATACACAAACTGTGGGATAATGCTTTTAACATCAACTATATAATAAACAAGAAACAAACAGGACTGAAGAGGTGTGATCTGAAGGTTTAGCTTATTACATTAATTGGTGACCCCAATATTCCCAAGGCTGTGGTTGAGTGTCTGAATGGTTGTCCATCTCTATCTGGTGGCTTGTTCAGGATGTACCCCGCCTCTTGCCCCAAATCACCTGGGATAGGCTCCTGTGACCCCAAAGGGATAAGTGGTAAAGATAGTGGATGGATGGATGTAATGAATCAGGATTAAAGACTTATTTAGCTTTATTTAATACTGCAAATACTGTGATATTTTTTAATTTGATACCCCTGGCATGGGGTTTCCAGCATAATTCTTTCACAATAACACCAAGAATTCATTTCCACACAGTAGGGGTTTCACAGAATAATCGAATGTTCGCATATTCGACTACCAAAACCACTATTTGATGCTTGGCGTGATAGTCCAGTGCTCGTCTTTCTTTAGTTTCTTTCTTTTAAAAGCCCCGTGCTGTAATGAAGCAGTGAAACGGCATCTACAGTAATGATCTACCGCAGATATGCAGCTGGGGGTGCTGTGTTAACATGCAAGGCACGCCAAGCAGCAGACAGGAGACGAAAACAATGAGAAGAAGACTGAAAGTAACATGGCAGAGGTGGCTCTCATGACTTGACTGCTAGTATCCAAGGTCTAGAAATACTTCACCAAAACAGATAAAACCGTTAGCTGCGATATAAGCAAGGCTACCCTAAAGTACCATGGCAGCACGACTACAATGCATAACCATTTGAAGCTACATCCGGTCATGGCTAACAGCTCCAGCAGCAGTGACGTTAGCGGAGAGAGGCACCAAGAACCCACCATACAACAGAAAACAATGGGAGACTTCTCCATACGTCACGTTTCCGACTGAAGAAAAAGGAAAATAACAGGTCTGTTGGTGAATTTAATTGTGAAGGATATGCAACCGCTTGCTGCAGTGTCTGGAGGTGGCCTTAAGAACATAATTAATTTTTTCCAGCCGAGCTATGTTATCCCCGTTTTAGTATGTCCAAATATCATTTAATTTGTAGACTTGCAAAATTTGTCAATGTTGAACCTTGGTTTTTGTCATGTTCCTGCCTGTTCTGTTTTATTTTTTTATGTTCTTTGTTTAGATCTCTTGTGTTTTCTTTTTGTTGTCTTTTATCCTGCTCTTGATCTTAGTTACTCATTTTGTTGTAGCTTTATCTCGTGTTTCCTGTTTTGTTCTAAAATCCCTGTGTTGCTCGTGGTGTTTTCCTGCCCTCCCTTCTGTGTGCCTCTGATTTTGATTCCTTCCACCTTTGTGATTGTCTCACCTGTGTCTGATTACTTCCCCTTTGTCCTTGTGGGTTAATTCTCTTCACTTCTCATCTTCTCAGTGCCAGTCCATGTGCCAGTCTTCAGCGTCCTTGGTGTTTCCCCATGTTCTTAGGTATTTTGTCTGTTTTTGGTGCCTTTCTCGAGACTTTAAGTTGTACTTTGTTTGCCTCATTTAGTTTGTTCCTTTGTAGAGGTTTTGTTTGTACTTTTAAATTCTTGGACTTTTGATCCCTGTTTTTTTTTTCAGTTAAAATAAATCATTTTTAAACAAAACAGTTTTGTTTATTCTGCATTTGGGTCTCCCTCTCTTTTGTTTTGTTCCTGGTTTATTCTGGTCATGAACCCTGACAGTTATAAACCTCAAGATTTTCATCAGGACAAACCAGTTTGGTATCATCAGCAAACAGCACAAATTCAACTTCAATTCAGTTTGGCTACCTCACAAATATAATTTGTGTGCCATATAAACAATTTCAGTCCCAGGTTGGACCCACGTGTAACTTTCAACAAATAAAACTTGTTATCATCTATTCAGGTCTGTTTTTAAAATAATTTCTTCTGTTTATGAGCTACTCCTCTAATCCGCACCTCTCCAGTTTACAATGTATTCTACGGTTTGTCCCTGTTGTGTATACATACTCCTGCATTAGTAACCCGGCCCACCCTCTGCAGCCCACCTCTTCAAACTGTGCCAGGGCCAAAGAGTGCATGACACAGGGCCCACACAACAATCAACTAAACTGGACTTTGGGGTCAACATGCCTGGACATTACATGGATTGTTTGAGTGCGCCCCCCAGAAAGATAAAACCTCTCTTCGGGGGCGTGTTTTTGTATTATTCCTGTCTATGTTTACTCTGTTGCTCTGGTCTATGTCACCGTTCCATGCAGGCCTCAGTGACCCCACACATCTGATCCAAACACAGAGACAGACACACATACACATTCAGAAACACTGAATAGTTTCCCGAGTAGTGGCCTCTCCCTTTCCAACAACTCACTGACCTCCTTTTTTTTTTTACTGTACAGCTGATATCCTCTCACTCTTACACACTCACTGACCCCTGTTAGCAGATTCCCCTTGTCCCTTCCCAGAATTTATTGAGGTGCTGACAACAGCTGCAGTGCTGATCTCAGTCCAGTCTGACCAAACTCTGTTCTGATGGGATGAGATGTTATGATACCATGGAAAATCAGTACTAGATTTTACTGGTAAGGCTGATGGATGGAGGAATTAATTAAGTCACCAGTGACTGTTTTTGGCTACTCCCCTTGCCGACAGACACTCTAAGACATGACAACAGAAGATGACGCTTTGCAAAGTCTGTTTCCCATTAGGAGGACTGGACTTCCCATTAAGGAGTAGCTGCTTGTGTTTTCTTTGTCAGAGTGAAACTACTTTTGAGAAACAAATAGTCCAGCTCTCACTTTTATCTGAATCTTCTTCCCTTAATAGGGGTCCAGTTATAAGGATTTGCTAAATCTGAAGAGATTTTTATCCATTATAGACCCCACACATGAAGATAAAAAAATTGGGCGTAAACAGTTTTGATCGTACTGTGTGGCGTGCTCCAATAACCTCAACACCGCACACCACACACATAACAATTCTGTTCTATCACCGATCTAGTATCTCATCCTCCAAGCCAGAAATCTTGCGTGATCAAATGTCATCCAACAAATATGAGGAAGAAGAAACATGGCAACAACCATAAGCGCTGTCTATGGCACAAACTTGCCATGCAACATAAAGGACAAAGGTAAAGTGGAAATTATGATGATCTTCAGATTGTTTTCAGTGGAAAAACTGCAACTAAATAAAAGACAGACTGTGGAAAAAATCCTTGCGAAAGTATGAGCATGTGAGCTGGTCCTCTGTTTCTAAGGCCTACCGAACTATTTGTTTATGTTTCAGGTTGGCCATGCTTGGTTTTATTGATGCCTGCTTCCTTTTTCCTTAGTAAGCTTACATTCTGTCCCACATCAAAATTCAGAGTCTTGGCTTGGGAGTCGTCGGCCCTCCTCACACACTTTCAGATTTTTGTTGGTAATCTGGTAGTCTTATAAGAAATAAGAGAATCCTTGGTCAGGAGGGGGAAAAGTTGGGATAGAAACAGCTTGATAATCTTTTGGCCCTTTTCCATTAGCCCTACTCTACTCTACTCGCCTTGAGCTGCTTTTCCATTAGCCCCAGTCACCTGCCCAACGGGGTGTAGTGTCGCTGTAAACAGCTGAACAGCACTGCAGTGTCGTCATTTTGAGTGAGACTAAACAATCTGTGGCTTTTTGTCACAAACTGAGTAAAAAGGAAAGCAGAAGAAGGCTGCAGGTGGCTAGAAGAAATACCCCTTGAGAAGCACAGAAGAGTTTTGGAAGCTATACAACAGAATGAAGCCGAGGACAACGGCAATCAAGCTGCAAAGAAAAGACGTATGAGGGTAAGCTAATGGTAGCATGCCAGGTCGTCGCGCTCATGACTCATCGATGACGATATTGTCTGACCAATCAGTAGCCAGCAGTCAGTTACGTCATCTTTAAGTATCGACTCAGCTCGCTTGGAACCAGAGCGTAGTAGGTACTAAAACTAGCTTGTTTTAGGAGGTACCAGGCTAGTGGAAACACACTGCAAATCGAGTAAGGCTGACTAGAGTAGGGCCAAGGCGTGCTAGTGGAAAAGGGCCATTTGTGTGTGTACCTCCCTTTGTTGAATGGAATGATAAAGTGGGTTGAATACTCAAAGTTCCACTCAGTCCCCAGAACCCATAGAAATTTGTCAAATCACGTGAACATGAGTAAGGTAGTTTACTTCCCCTGTTCTGCATCTATGCTACATTACTTCAGCAGGCTTTCTCTTAAAATTTTTATTTAGCATCAGCCAAAGTCAAAGCATCTGCACCCACAGAAGGTCCAGTGAGAAACCTCACTCCTTTATGATATAACGACCGTCCAAGCTGATTAAAGGCTAAAGCAGCTGCTGTTTCTCACTCCACTAAATGTGTGTTTGGCCAGAGCACAAACAGGACACTGACACATCTTAAACATTGTTAGGAACAGCTGGAGAGTTTCCTGCAGCTGTGTGCAGAGCTAAGGGCCAACCATAGACTGTACATTAAGCTGGTTGGAGCAGAAACCACCTGGGAGTGAAGCCAAAATATTCAGGCCTTTATGTCCTGCTGACTGGCTGCAGTACAGGCCAGTGGTCCCCAAACTTTTTGGCTGACACTAGATAATACAGTATAATCTCAACTGGCCTTCATGGGGGAGCAGGGGTTTGGGTGTTGGGCCATCTTTTATTACAAACAGTCACACATATTGTAAATGGTATAACTCACAATAAAGCCTGGCTCCCACTACAGGATTCTCAGCCCGATTTAATCCAGATTCAGGCCTCCCAACAATCAGGGAAGAAATCTGGTCGGGGACCAAAATTGGCCCCGACGTTCGATCAAGATTATCTTCTAGTGTGAGCAGGTAACAGCTCAATCTTAAGCCCCATGATCGTCTCACAGACTCGTCGGAGCCGCCCCGATGATTTTCAAACATGTTTGATATTTATCTGGATGATTATATTCGCTGAGGATGACAGTAGCCAATCAGAGTGAGCCGCCTACTATGACCGAAAATGACCGCGAGTCAGGGGTTATCAGAGGGCGAGCACAAAGAGTGTACGGGTGGGGTGGACAGCAGAGATGGAGGACAGTTTTGTGGACCTGTGGCAAGACTACGAATGTTTATACATGCAGAGATTATCACAACCGATGTGAAAAGGACAAACACTGGAGAGAAATCGCATCCGCATTAAATATTTCAGGTGAGATAATGTGGCAGAGTGCCACAGGTAATCACCCCCGGCGCTGATATTCAGGACAACAGCACTCACTCTCATGTGATATTGATATATACATCAGGTATACAAGCACATTTTACTAGTTAACAGTAATAAGTGAGAAGGAATAATGATTTGTTTATTTAATCATTTATTTGGCTCGACATTTGTCCGCGTCTCCCCAACCACTTCTTCATCCAGATGCATCTAGTCCTTTTTTGTCTTTATTCGATACAAATAATGGCCACAACCAACAGTACCGCACTAGTCTCCATCCTTTGTGTTTTTGTTTACATGGTGAGATGACGTAGGATCACGCTGAGCGATTTCTTGATGAAATCCTGTAGTGTGCGCTGGTCACGATTTTCAAATCTTGTAGTGTGTATGTGCCTAAGATTTAAGAAAAGATAATCTGTCAAGATTTTCTTTATGTGTGTGATACAACCCGATTTCAGAATCTTATAATATTGTTAAAATCCTGTAGTGTGAGCCAGGCTTTACGCGGGATCAGTAGTGATGCAAACTTTAGCCGCCAAGTGAGAAACTGCCTTAAACATCAAACTAGAATAGCATTTTATTATATATTTGGATGGACAAAGAAATACACTATGGTACAATTTTCTGCATTGTAATCCAGCCTTGCTTCCCTTTCCCCAAGCTGTATCATGCTAGTCACGCCACACTGCAAAAAAGGATTTCTAAGAAAGAAAAAAAGCTTGTTTCTAGAAATTCGTTCTTATATTTTACCTAAAAAGAAAAATTATCTTGACAAGCAAGATGTGTGTTAGAAAAAAATATCTTATTTCAAGAGAACATGTCCAACAAAACCTAAATAAGAAAGTACAGCTAAAATTAAGCAAGTATTGCTGGTAACAAGCAACGGTGGTTTGAATGAAGTCCCAACAGAAGAACAAGATCATTTTACTTATTTTAAGATTAAGATCAGTTACACAATTTCTCAGTTTAAGAAATCACACAAATATAAGTTGAATCTATCTGACCGTCTAGAATTATCTGATATGCCTGTACCCAGAGGCTGGCTCCCTGTGTGGAGCCAAGCTAAGCTAGCGACTTTGGTTGGAAGTCTCTCAAAATAATTGGCGCTGTCATGAACAATGGCTAAACTCTCAAAAAGGAGACGATGACAACAGAGGCAGAATTCAGGGTTTTTAATGCGGTCCAAGGTTCGATACACAAAATCAGGTTCTCACGCAGTCCAAAAGTCAGCACACAAAAATCAGGCAGAGGTACCAAAAAAGGATGAGGCAAAAGACGTTATCCAAAAGACAAAAAGGTTTCAAAAAACAAGACTATGACTTGGAGATAGAACGCCTAGAAAGATACTGAAGAGCTAACAATCCGGCACAAGACAAGGGGAGACAGGAGGTTAAATACAAGAGGTAATGAGGGGTAATTGGACACAGCTGGGAAGGGACAATCAGGGAACAGGGGTGACAAGCCAGAACAGGAAGTGAACCTACGAAGACAGGAAAGAGGTGTGAGTAACAAAATAAAACAGGAACACATGAACCAACATAAAACAGAAGGACAAAACGGGTAACTTGACCACAAAAAACAGTGATCATGACAGGCACTGGACGTACAGTCAAGAGAACGGTCTCTACCTGCTTGTTATGGACTGGGGGCTGAGGTAAGACACCGAAACAACGAAAATGTTGGAGTATTTCTTTAAAAAAACACAGAAAACTGCATTTTCTGAGGATGATGGCTGAGTTGTTGAGAATTACGCTTTTGGAACTGTTTGTCAGCTGATTTGACTGTTATAATAACTGGCAAGCAAACAGGATTGCTTTTGGTGCCTTGATTTTAGATTAAAAAAAACACATTTGTGTTTTATTTTTAAGAAATTATGTCTTATTCTAAGTTTATTTTGCTTAATGTTTTTGAGTTGGAGGATAATTTCTTTAAACCAGCTAAATCAGAAAGACATTGTCTTATTTTAAGAAAATCTATCATATTCCAATACTTTTTTACTAAATGAAAAACATGTTCATTCTTAAATTAAGTAAAAAAAAAAATCTTGGAATAAGCTAAATCAAAAGCAGAACACAAAATTTAAGTGAACTTTTCTTAAAAAATAACTTTTCTATGCTTGTAATAAGCAAATTTTTCTCAAATTCAGGGCAATTCTATCTAGTCTCAAGACATATTCCATCTAGATTTATAAGCTAGTTTTAAGAATTCCAGCCAAGCAAAAGTGCTTACCCCATTGGCACATTTTTTTTGCTCAAAACAAGAAAATTGTAACAAATTTAAGGATATTTTGCTTATTTTTACTAGGGCTGTTTTTGCAGTTTGCAGGTTATATTTCCTTTGAGTTGTTTAAAGTAAAAGTAATAAATAGCTACTGCTGGGTGGATTTGTTCCCCTTTGAGACAGATTGCTAATTAGCTTGTTCTACCTTCATATCTAATGTACACACATGCTGGAAATTAATCAACCATCTGAGGAAAGGAAAGCAAATATCCCAACTGCTGAGCGATTACTTTAACATAAATATAAGGATATGGGCCATTAGAGACAGGCAAACAACCCTCGGTAAAAACCTTCCTCGCACACTGACTGCTGTTGAAATAAATGGTTATAGATGATGAGTCAACCCTGTCCTCATTTGACGGTATCATTATGGAAATGATGATCTCCCGTAAAGATTAATACCACTTAGTGCTTTTTACTACACTGTTGTTTCTCTCGGGATGACTACAGTAGCGGTTACCTGAGATGAACCTCGCTTTGAGTTTGTGTGGTCTATTTTCTCAGGCTGTCTAAAGAGGCTGAGTGGTTTCCTAACACACTCATCTGCTCACTCACTCTTCATCTCGTTTGGCTGCTCCACGTCCACCCTAAATGACTCTGTCTCTCTCTCTTAGGCTCCATCTGTTCCCATGTTTGCAGTAGTAGCGAGAATTCACCTCTTCTTTTCTTCTGCTGCCATCACCATCTGCCTTGCCTTCATTTTCTTATATTCTTACTCACTGCCTGTCTGTCTGCCACTACTATTGCTCCACTTACTTTCTCATACTGTGCATGCATTCTTCTGCAAAACACATTCTTTTGCACATGTATCCCTTAATCAATTTTAGTGACGCTATAACATGTATGTTTTACAGCAAGTCACCAGCGCATGTCCTGATTTATTCATGTGGGGAGATCAGAGATGCCCAAGCCTTGGAAGTTTAGATGAGGTTAATAGTATGTGGCTGGAGACATTTTATAGATGCATTGCATTTCAAGTTGTGCATTATTGATGAGCGGAAGATGAGTGATTTCAAGAGTCACCCAATTTAACCCCCTGCAGCTATGAAACCACACAGGAACCGATCTGTCGAAACTGTGATAGTATCACGTAGAAAACAATTCTGTTAAACACCATTATAACCAAATACCCAGAAAATGTCACAGCTGGTTGCTGAATGGACTGATTTATATTGCATTCTCACACATGTAAATGAGGGTTAAACCAGGGGCGGAAGAATACGAAGATTAGGCAGATTTTTTTAAATCAATAGCTATTTGTTCATTATAAATAGCTCTTTATCTTAAGTCATCATTTGAATCTTAATTTGGATGTTTTTTAAAACCTTTAGTTAGCAAACAGTAAAATTTCCCTGTAATAATAATGCCCTGAAGCAAAATAATAATTAGTCTTAAATAAATGGCTGGTACTGAATAAATAAAAAATAATAAGACAAATTCACCTCTTTTGCCAAAGTTGAAAGTATTCAACTTCTGAAACATATCAGCAATGGGACGACAGCCTATTGCCATAGAGGGGCTGGGACGAGGAGGACTGCCATTCAATCAGTCCAATAAATCTAAATCTAAATCTAATCTAAATCTAATCATAGGGTCACACGGAGACGGACAACCATTCACACTCACACTCATGCCTAAGGGCATTTTAGAGTCACCAATTAACCTAATGGGCATGTTTTTGGACTGTTGGAGGAAGCCAGAGTGCAGTGATGGATCTCATGCCTTGCCCAACCCAGGGACTGAGACTGGCAACCTTCTTGCCATGAGGCACATGCACTACCTGCTGTGCTACCATACTGGCTTTATCTCAAGCAGTTGCATAATATTCAATGAGTATTTTATATAAAGGCAAATATTAGATCAACACAATTCTAGCTTTATGTAACTGTATCTTTACCTTAGGCACAGTTGCAGTCAGTTGAAGTAAACGCACTTGCACAGACAAGAACACCATAAAGAAAAAAGCTAGTTCTCTTCGGGGCGGCACGATAAAACAGTGGGCTATTACACTTCACTCACAGCAACAAGATTGCTAGTTTAACTCCAGTTGTCCACCAGCATCTGTCTGTTTGGTTTTTACTTGATGTTCTGGTGGGTTCTACCGAGGCATCCTACTTTTGGATGGATGATATTCTTCATGGGGTCAAACCTTAAATCGTGTCTCAGAGATCATGTTTTCCCTTTCAGTCTTTGAAGAAATAAGCATTAGAGTTGGTACTTCACAATCAAGGCAGTGGAGGAAAACTGACGCAAACAGTCTTTAAAGCCACACTGTGTTGTTTGTTCTTCCATGTAGTGGTGAAACTGTGTTTTCCATTCGACGACTAGTGCTCTATAGCACCTCGCTGTTTCAGATGTGTGTTGCATCTGGTGAACTCTATGGTAGGTGGTGTGTGCCTTGAACATTTATTAACATGTCATCTAGCATTTTGAGTTTTCTTCCTGATGAAGAGAAACATTATTTCAAATAATTTGCAAACTACATTGAATCATTAGTGGTAGGTTTTCGAATTTAGCGGAGCAGTGACGACAATCTTGCTCTTCTTCCTCTCTGTTTCAGGTTCTAAGCAATAATGCATTTAGCCTTAGTCAGTTGGACTACATAGTGCATTATGTCACTCTCGGCTGTTCATAGTACAGACAAGCAGGACATGAGAGCCTCTATAGAACTTACCTGTTTTATGTAAATACAGATTACAGAAGTTTTTCACTCAGTCAGATTGTTGACAGAGGCAATTTGACACAAATGAGGACATATTTATGTAAACAGACATTGTTTTAACTCATAAATTACTTAAAATGTAACACATTATCCCTTTCAGTCTCCTCAGACAAAGAAGGAACAGTTACCTGGTAATTTTGTGTAGGCTTATCGTAACAAACAGTATATGTGGCTATATTTTTTACCTTGTTATACATGGACAAGTAATTTGTCCTTTTTACATTTCAATCAGAATGACAGCTCTTTTACTCAGTTGCAATATTCCTGATTTTTTTACACTCATGGTTAAAATATTGTGAGCACCAATTTAACCTGCAGCTTGGTTATTCTTAGATGCAAATTGTTTCTCTCTACAGGATTGTAACCCAGGGGCTGCAGCAGGTTTTAGAGTAGCAACTACAATGTTTCCTGACTAGTAAATGAGCTCTGGGCTTCGGGGCCTGAAGATTATGACCGTGTATGGCTGCCTCTGGTCTCTTACTCACAACACACAAATGTCCCAAGTTGTCTTCTACCTTTTAGAATCTTAACATTAGAAATATTACAAAAAAATGACCCAAATATTATGTAACAATATCCAAGCTTACTCCCATTTTGGCATCCCATGTACTGCTCGAGCATCCATGGTTTCTCTTCTGCTTCCAGGAAAAAGGAGAGGATAGTAGTGGGCTCATGGCCATCATGGCAGCAGTACAGCATCAAGGAGCCACGGAAACAGATTCCCTGAACAGATTTAGCTCCCCGCTCAGAGCCAAAACCATTGAAAGGGGGAGTGTTGTGAGTATATCATGTAAATACCTTTGATTTTCCGCTGCTTGGTTGCATGTAAAGGCCTCTCTTTTAGAGTCGATTTTCACACTTCAGCTGTTGAATGCCACTGGTTATGTTACCATCCATTACTCAGAAAGGAGAAGTGCACGATGCAAATGTGCAAAATCTGACTACAGTGAGACGATTAAGATCTATCTAACATTTATAAAAGGTCACATTATTCAGCAATGTGATCACACCGAGTCCTCAAGATCTATCGACTAAATGAAATAACTCCCTTGTTTTTGCCTTTTTTAAATGTCATACGGGTGTTTTTTTTCAACCTGGAGACCATATCTAAGGAATGACTCTGCTCATCTGTTTCTTCATAAACTTGTATGACTAGTACAACAATGATTCAGAAGGGGTTTTCTAGTCTGACACTGCTTTGGCTGAGTTCTGTGTGGGTTTGCCAATAAATCTGATTAAGTTCAGAAGATGATATGACAGATTTGTGTGGCGGAAATCAGCTCCTCCTTATGATAAAGTCGAAAATAATTTAAAATAGTATCTTTTTTATTAACTTTCAAGGACAATGAGAAAGAGATTTGGGACCAAAAGGTGAAAAAAGGAGCTACAGGCCAGACTTAAGCCAAGGTTGCTCTCTGAAGACTGAAGCATCTGAACAACACAGTTCTCTCTACAAGGCCAAGTAGTGTCCCACAGTCAAAACCCTCCGACCTTTATTTTTGGACATGTCACTAATTTGCCTGTTTGCCTGTCATGTTTAGTTGTGCCAGCACAACATCACCAGCAGAGTTATATAACAGAGCCACAAGAGAATTTAGCAATGACATGTGAGAGTTAGACCACAACCAGCAGCTATTTGCACAATAGAAGAGGACTGACATGGTTAAAAACACAGCATCATCAATTTTCAATTAAAACTCTGAGAAGGAGCTTATCTAAGTTGGTCTTAGTGAAGCTTCACTTTCTTTGTTTGCTATTTCTACTTGGGTTCTGAATTTCTCCTTTACTAGACACTTCAATTCAAATCTCAAATCATGGGCTACGTTTCATCCCTCTGTTGTTTGATTATTAACCAATTTAGTCCAAAGTTTATTGGAAAAAGGGCAGCATGGTGGCCAGCAGGTAGTGTAAATGCCTCACAGCAAGAAGATTTCTGGTTTGATCCCTGTGTCGATCAGGTCTTTCTGTGTGGAATTTGTCGGGGTAAAGTCCCCCAAAAATGTAGTTCCTAAATCTCCTGCAACTGGAAGCTGGTGTTCTTGTACACAGACTTGAAGCAATATTTGGTGTCAGGAGAGTCCTGGTACCACTTTCAAACTTAAGACCAAGTTCCTTTAGACTGGTGAAGTAAAGGCAGACTGCACAGTGGGTGTCCTGGAAAGGCACCTGAAGAAGACTGGTTCCTCAACTTTGCTTCATTGAGGAACTGTAGACTTTCTCCAGGAAAAAAAAACAGATATTGGTACTTCTTGAGAGGCGCTACCCACCCGCTTTGTTGTGTTACTTATTCCATGAATGCACAATCCTTACAAGTTGAACCTTGTTGACAAGGTGACTAGTAAGGCTTCTCAAATATATATAATACCACAACAATTGGTATTTTTAAAGGGGAGGAATAGTCAACCAAAATATGGTTTCTATACTTTTTCTGAAGAGTTTTCTTCAAGGAAATCTTATTTATCATGGAGAAAATCTCCCTCTGCCTGTCTGTCAATCTGTCCATCCACTTTTCCATCTGGAGCCAAGTTCAGCCCCAAATTGAACCAAATTAAGTTGCTATTAAACCGTAAATGATATGAAACAACCATTTTTTTTTTTTTTTTGCATTGGGCTAGTCTCAAAACCCTACTTTGGCTGTTAGGGTAGGCTATCAAACTCTTATTTTAAAGAGGCCCTTATTTTTTATGCAAGTAAAATAAACTGAATTGTTAAATGGAAGGGAAAAGAACAGCTGTCAAAATTTGTTATCTGTTGGTTCTGTTTTGATTTTAATGGCATACATAAACATTATATAAATAATAATAATACATTTTATTTAAAAGAGCCTTTCAAAACACTCAAGGACGCTTTACAGGATAAAAGCAACAATAAGGTCAACAAAACAATACAACTATAAAATCAGCAAAATACAACAGACAAAGATGGATTAGTGGATGACAGTGGAAAATTTATGGTAAACAGTATGTAGTCCTGAACAGATGAGTTTTGAGTCTGGGGACAAAGAGTACAGGTTTCGGATCTCAGGGGGGAGAGAGTTCCAGAGCTGGGGAGCAGAACGACTGAAGGCCCTGCTCCCCATGGTGCTGAGGCAGGCAGAGGGCACAGTGAGGTGGGTGGAGGAGTAGGATCTGAGGGAGCGAGCTGGAGTAGCTATGTGGAGGAGGTCAGACAGGTATGGAAGGGGAGGTTGTGTGAGGCCTTAAAGGTGTACAGGAGCAGTTTGAATTCTATCGTATGCTTGACAGTGGAGCTGCTGCAGGATGGGGGTGATGTGATGGTGGGAGGAGGTTCTGGTGATGATGCGGGCAGCTGAATTCTGGACTAGTTGGAGTTCATGGAGGGTCTTTTGGGGAAGACCGAAGAGGAGAGAGTACATAAACAAACATACAGTATGTCTGTAAAATGCCATTAAACACAGCAGGCAGAACTGAAACTCAAATACTCACAGGTTGATCAATTAAACTAAAAGATTCAGACTTAAGATTTACAATGTTGATTTTGCAGAATCTATACTCGACTATGACTCACCACTGCAGAGGTTTGACTGCAGAAACAACTTGAAGAGTGTTTGTGGGGAAAGATGGCACTTCTCCTATAGCTTGGTTACTTGAATACATGTGCTGAACAGATCTCACAAAAACCTACTATGGGCCAGTGGGTTGTTCAGTTTAGTTCATCTGAGGTCAACATCAAAGCTTTCACTCTACCCATAATCCTCGGAGTCGCCTCCATCTTCAGCTGTTTTCCAAACCTAATGACTTCAAAAACAATATGAGGCTCTTAGTTTCTTCTTACTCTCTAAATGCATCTCAGTTTTCTTCTCCCGAGTGATCCAAGTCTCCTCTCTCCCTCCTGCTGCTCTTCCCTCTTCTATGGAAGGCTCATTGTTGAAGGCAGATGTGGCCCTCCAGCTGCAGCCAAGGATTACTTAACTGCTGCTTTTCAGCTTTTCAGTAAGCAAGCCAGCCAATAAAACAGTGATTTCATCTTTCATAATACAAGAAAAGCAGCCAAGCTTCCCAGTAAGTCATCCAAAAAATCAAATTAAGAATAAAGAAAGCAGAGAATAAGGTCTTCAGCATTAAAAAAAACAGAGATTCACAGTCAACTGTAAGTGCTAAAATTTTCTTTTTCTGCTTTTGTCTCGACAAGCTATCATCAAAAGCTTTTGTAACTACAGTTCTGTTTAAAATACGGACCAGTTTGAAAACAGCCCAAGCTACTCTTTAACTTCTCTAAACTTTTATTATGTCTTTCACAAAACCAATAAAAACTCCTTAAGAGTTATTATTAAGACAACAAAAACTTATTTTGTTGCGTATTGCTCCCTTTTAACAGTACCAATTGCTAGTGTATTTAGTGTTGTTTAAAAGCCTGGTTAGTCACCTTTACAAAAAAAAGCACAACTTGTAATGCTGCGTTCACACCGCAAGCAACCAAACTACCAAAATCGCCCACTGACATATCGTTGCGCGTCCATAAATACCTCATTTTGGTCACCGTTACCGTTTGCCGTTGCTCGGTGATGTCACGTCCGCTCGAGTTTCACCGTGATCATATTATATATCATATAATAGGATGTATAAGCAGACATTATTCCAGATGTATTCTTTTCATTCACTTATCAACCACAAAACACTGCAGCTGATGCCCTGCAGCAGCATCATCTGTGAGTTTCTCGCGGTCCGTCTAGGCGGAACTAATGTCCTCACTGACTTATGTTTCCCACACGGACATAAATTCTTCCTCTGTAGTCCAGACTAACTGTCTGTCTAGGGTACCGTCACACGTGCACAAACCGCTGATTGATCAACTTTTTTTTTTACTTTCATATCGCACAACAAGCTATGTGTAGTGTGAAAAGCGGCTGTCGCATCGCATGAGGGTTAGCCCCGCCCCATCGCTGCTGTACATTGACTTTGCATGGAGAATGATCGCTGAGGTAGTACAAGTAGCGTCCAGTGTGTACACACCTCTAGGATCATGCATTTGTGTGCATGAGCAACACAGCTAAATAAGTGGGTAGGGCCTCCATCACAGGCTTTCTTGGGATGTTGGATGCCCTCGTCACATTCTATCTTTGACTTCATTAGCCCCTTTGGTCCAAAATGTGGAAATGTTCCAAAATGGCCACTGTGTAATATTACTTTTTGTACTTTTTTGGCTGCTATATGCACTCTTTTAGCTGTGTTGCTCATTCCATGAAAGGAAGATCCTTACAAACTGCTACTTAATTGTAAAGTTGACTAATCTGGCCCTCGGTTGGAGGAAAGCCGCAGTGTGTATGTGGAGCTCTGCTGGTGAATCATGAAGAAATGGGGGTTAGGGCATACTTTCTTTGAAGGTCTATGCCCATTTTTTCTTGATTTTTCTTTCAACAGTAAACATTTGCTGAGCAGATATTCATTTTGTACAGAAGTTTCACATTTTCAAGGAGGTTGAAGGGGGCCTTGACTTTCCTTAGGTTCAGCTTAAGGGTCTTTGAGGAAAGAAGGTCAGGAACTACAGATCTGACCAGCAGTTGTTCATATTTTAGCCAAGAACCAGAGTTAATTCAGCTGGCATCAACAGCTTATCTTTGACTGCCTCTAGAACTGTCAAAACTAGACAGACAGACCACATCCATAAGCAGTAGATCCATGATAAAGTTGCCCTCATAATATGATCACTTGACCCAGAAAACACACACTGAGCACTAGGAATCCTGTTGATCATTTTACTGAGACAGTTATTGATCAAAAATTATTGTTTGCTGATTGCGGTTCTCTAAAACCTACTGTGTACAAATGTATAAAATCCAATAACTTTTAAATTGGGCCGTTGTCTCTGGCTCTTGTCTTGTCGGTGGCCTGGGATCCTTGGTGGAGACTGCCTGCTGCCATGGAATCACGAAGCCTCAATAACTACAATTACAGACATGACACATATTTGGCCATTTCATTAGCCACATTCAATTTCCATTATCATTATAGCTGTAAATGTAAACCATGGTTGATACATCTAACTATCACCACATAGGCATGAGATCCCTATGAAAATAAGATGTCACATCTCAAGAGGCCTTTAATACATTCATGCTTAATGGAGACAAATATAGTAGGGATGCACTTGTGGTCTGGGCATCCATGAGTTCATCACTACCATAAATTCTTATTTTCATTAAGAATATCATCGATTATACTCCTATACAATGATCACCACAACCATTTAGACATGAGGACCCTCTTGAAAACGAGATGTAGTCTCAAGAAGCTAACCTCTAATAAATCAGATGACAGGTCTTTGGTTCATGGATCTGTTTACTAACTTTAGTTTTTACTTTAGTCCACTTGTCTCCTCTTACCTCCCTTCCTTCGCCCACACACCCAACACAGCATCGTGTGGACTTGCTGTTCATCGTGAGACTGGGATCCACATTCAAGATTTCCTGCTTTACAGTATTACAGTATGTATATATGTATCTATGCATATATGTGTATCCATAAAATGAAGAGCTTTATGCTCTGTTGTAAAGTGTCTTGAGATAACACTTGTTATGAATTGGTGCTATACAAATAAAGATTGATTGATTGATTGATTGATTACCAACATCTCCTAAAAATTTCAGCAAAATCCATCCAGTAGGTTTTTGCATAATCTTGCCTACCAACAAACAGACAAACATTTGCCAGGAAATACATAATCTCTATGACGGAGGTAATAAGGTGAAGCCAGTCTTTTCAACATGGCAAAAATAACCAAATGGGGATTTCACTGAGACTAGCTCTGTGTTTTACTCAGCCTGTGGTTTTAAACAAGGAGACATTCATGTTTTTAACCAACCAAATGTTATTTAGGTTGTAGTTGTCCATCATTGACAAACCAGTTTACCTGCTCTGTCAGATTAAAGGCAAACCTGTCAGTCAGTCCTCAATCAGCTGTCCATTGTTTCAGTAGACCACTTGTCCACTCAAACCATCACCATCAGAGACAACTGTGGCTCTTTCTCTCTCTCTCTCCGTCTCTGCAGGAGGATTTCTGTAGGTCACCTGACAGCAGGCTACTGACGATCTGTCAGAACACCATGGGCCTGATCTGCTAATTCACACACAAACGCACACACTCCACACATGCACACACACACACACACACACACACACACACACACACACTCACCCCCTGGCTGAGCCACAGCTGTTTGTTTTGGACAGATTAGGAAAAGTGGGGAGATGGAGATGTTTTGCAGCCCTCTCAGCCCTGTGATTCAGGGAGCAGGCCGGGCTGAGGTATTGTCTCATAGTCGGAGAATGAACTCATTCCCTCAACAAGAAAACACCCACAGAGTGAGAGAAGGGGAGACGGGGGAGAGGAGGTTGGATGTAGGTCAGGAAGAAGTGACACACTGGGCCAGACGTGGTTTTTCAGCCAGACTTAAAAAATAACCCACCAGCAGGGGTGGAAATGATGTGTTTCTACTTGGTCTCCTAAACCACAAAAATCCTGCCTACAAAGCCTCGGTGCAGACAGGTCACCGGTGACTCTGGATGGGAAATATTTAGGGGGGAGGGAGTGGCTGAAAACAGCTGTGCAACTTACCCTCCTTCTGCTCCAGCTGAGCTCCAGCTCTCTCTTTCTGACATTTCTGGAAAGGCAGCAACAATTGTTCCTCTACATTTTAAGATTAACCAAAACTGTCAGCAGGAACGAGGAGAGCTTGTTCCTGGTACACTCCGTCTCTGATAATGAGTGAGGTTTTATTCATGAAAGAGCAGAAAATTACACTCAGGACAGAAAACTTTGTAGTGCTAAATAGTCAGAAATATGAGCAGCTGACACTGGCAAAGTTCTCACAAGGGCTGTCGGATAGGGACCAGGAACATCCATCCATCATCCATCCATTACGGATACCACTTCTCCCTTTCAAGGTCATGGGGGCCTGGAGTTTATCCCAGCTAACACTGGGAGAGAAGCAGGGCCTCATCGAGGGCTCTCACATGTTACCCCTTTTCCACCAAGTTGGTTCCAGGGCTGGTGCTAGTGCTGGTGCTAGAGCCGGTTCACAATTGGTTCAAGTGCGTACCGGTTAAGAACCGTTTGCTTTTCCACAAACGGGTGCCGGCCAGAGAGCTACGTCAGCACGTCAATGTATACGTCTGTATACGTCACACCAGTTTCCCATAACAACTAGCGAACAACAATAAACAAAACAATAAACTTACCAGGCTCTGTGGAGGTTTGCTCCATGGTTATGTCCTCCTGCATAGACTCCAGCATGGCTGTGGCCAAATTCAATGCCCTGGTAGTGCTGCACGCCGGTCGGTCCCCGAGAACAGCATTGAGCATTTTGTAATGCAGGCTGTTAAAACGTGGCCTACCATTGCCACTACGGCCCAGATCGGTCCTCTGGTCCCTATATTCTTTCTTTATATATTCTTTTCAATCTGTTTTTCGCTTACTCCAACCTCGTCTTTTTAAAAATGGCTCTCTTCTGTGTTTTTACTCTGCTAATCCCGCCCCCACCCCTGGCGTGGCGTAGCCCCCGACGTAACCTGGTTCTTTCTGCTGGCCCAGCAAAGAGTTGGTGCTTGCCAAGCACCGGTTTTGAGAGCCAGCAACCGGTGCTTAGTCTGTGGAAAACCAAAGAACTGGTGCTAAGTCTGGCTCTAGCTCCGAACCAGCCCTGGAACCAGCTTGGTGGAAAAGGGGTAACACTGGTTCAGTCCAGTTCCTGAACCTGATTTTAGATTGACTGGCTTGTTCAGACCAGAATAACACTGGTTCAGAAACTGAAAAGAAATAAAATATTAGTATTCAAAAAATAAAAACCTACTAGCTGTTGCTGTTTTATCTGGTTGAGATCTCAAAAAATTGGTCGTCAGCTGTTACAGAGATTTTTTTCTTATTATTATACTAATAAACATCAACCTTATTGATGAGGATGTTCTGACAGAAAACACTATTTTTAGTAGAAGACATTTATTAGTAGGGATTACTATCTCTGCTAATATTTTTTCTGTATGCAACATAAAATTAGAAGACTGATCACAAGAAACCAGGCTAAAATGCATTATTAGATATATTTTTTAAAAATCCATTTAGGCCTAATTTTCTTGCAGCAGCACTCTGCCATGATCCAAACACATAGCATACATGTAGAACGGTAAAATAATTAAAGCAAACATTACAAAAAAGGATAGCTGTATAAAAGGTGACAGAAAAATAGTACATAAGTTAAAAAAAAACATACAGTTAAAAATTAAAAACAGCAATGATAACAAAAAAAATGAACTTGAGTAAGGTTAAATTTGTCACTAACACATATAAAAACAAAGTATATAAATATCTTTACAGAAGACAGAGACAGAGCAAACAAGGCCTGGCTAAATCGAGACATCTGGTCACCCTATTCGAGGATGTCTATTCATGTAGCCACAGTTTAAGAAAAGTATCAGTGTCTTTTTTTCTAAACATATAAATGCTTCTTAAACAAATACGGTAATTAAAGCACTACATCCATTTGACAGAATTTTTTCCATTGATCGACTGTTTGTTGCTCTGACTATAAAGAGTTTTTTTCTACTAAGCATTATCCCAGATGTATAAAGTTTTATCCAAATCATCATCAACAGTATTGCTGTAAACAGTGTCCTCTATATTCAGCACACATTTAAAGCTACATAAATATATTTTATTATGCCCAGCCCTAGTCAACACCATTCCGCAGCTCTAAAGTCAGGACTTTTTTTTTAATGCAGTAAGGTTAAAACCTGTCCAGAGCTGATGTAAGCTGCATGCACTTTGTTTCATGTTCTGTTCCTGCTCTTTCTGTCCCCATTTCAGCCTCATGCAGGAAGAGGAAAAAGTGCAGTGGACAGCATCTATGACCACATTGCATGTTTGATGACCTTACGTGCAGTGAAAAAAGCCCAGACAGCAAGTCTGAGTTGTTTTTGTATCTGGATTGGTTTAGAAAGATGTTTGTAGCTCAGTATGGTTTGGATTTCTTTTGCTGCAGTCTACACGGAAAAGGGAACACTTACACAACAAAGTAAAAGCAAGCTCTCAGCCGATTTTCATCAACAGCTTAGAGATTTAAACACAGAAAACTCTGTTTATCAATTTAAGAGATTGTTATCCTGGTGAAGTAAGTGTTTTGAATCGCTGTTTGCTTTCTAAGACCAAAAAACAGCTTTTGTTGAAAAAAAAAAAAAACCTCCATATTGAGAGTCATCCTCTGTATCCAGGTCACACTGGTGTAAACACCATTTCATGCCTGTTTCTGTCAAAATCTTTCTGTAGAAACAAACTCTACTGGAGATTTTAATGCAGATTAATAAAAAAGTATACGTCTTTAGTGGCCTATCTTAATCCCAACAACTAACGATGGCAAAATTTAACACTGCAGAAATTGATTTTCACAGTTTTTGATACTATTATGTATTTCTACTTGTAAGCCTTTATAAACCCCAAATCAAAAAGTCACAGGCATTCAGTGTTGTTTTATAGCCATGGTGCTTACATGCAAAGATTTCACTGGATTCTTCTGGATTTTGATGATATTAAGGACTTTAAAATGCCCAAATTACTTGCAGCTGTATGTTAAAAAATGTTTTTCTTAAACTGTAGCGTTATTTGCTCACTCAGTTGCTCACAAAGTGGTGAACCTCGCCCCGTCCCTGTTTGTGAATGACAAAGCCTTTCAGGGATGCTGCTTTTAAAACCAGTCATGACACTCACTAATTTAAATAAACGTATTTACCTATAAAGTCTTCCGCACAGGTGTTTAAATAATTCCACATCTTGTCTTTTTTGCCACTGGTACAGCTTTTTTTGGAAGTTGTTGCGGGCATCAAACCCAAAATTAGTAAATACTTGAAAAAAAAAAAAAAAGAAGGTTGGGGGTCTAAAGATAAAGTTTGATGCCTTTGTGGAGTATTGTAATATAGGTCGGAGTGGGGCATGAAAGGGCGTGAATATGTTAGAGATACTGATGGATAACTAACATAGAAACTCAACTCAACCATCAGTTAGTGAATGTGAGAGAGAATGGGTGTGAATGGGTAGGATGGATAACTAACATAGAAACTCAACTCAACCATCAGTTAGTGAATGTGAGAGAGAATGGGTGTGAATGGGTAGGTGTGACCTGAGGTGTAAAGCAGCTTTGAGTAGTGCAAATTTGCCCCACAGTGACAATACAGTAGCTGGTCATGAAGAAGAGCTGGTGTGATCTGACTTCTCAGATAGCTTACATGTGTGTGCATACATGTGAACTGAGGTGATGGTGACCTTGACCATGTTTATTCAAATGTTCTTAGTTCATGCTTGAATCAGAGAGGATATTCATGAAAGGTTCAAAGTCAGTCCCTTCAAGCACTCTTTAGGTAATGCACTCACAAGCAAGGATTTTCATAAAGCATGCTGACCTTGAGCTCTGCCATGAATGTATGTAGCTCTTACAACCTTGACACAAGATTCAGTTGAGAAGAAACTTAGGATAAAGTTTGAAGAGATGTCCTTGAAGGAGTCTTGAGATAATACCTCCACAAGCTTTGATATTTGGCCAATTAGACCTTGGGTTGGAGTGAACCTTTGTGCAATGTCTGTAAAATCCCTCGAAAGTGAAAGAAAATCCCCCAAAGTGCCAAAAGATAACTTAATCTACAGCAAGGGTAATCAATAAAAAATACTTTGATCTCTGACCTCCAAAATTTGACCATTTCATCCCTGAGTCAGGGTGGAAATTTATTCAAAAGATTGAAAAGAATACAAACTTGCAGGTACAGTCAAGAAACATCGACCGATGACTGTTGATTTTTAAAATCTAGCTGCTTAAGTCTTGAATCAGAATGAACATTTGCTTTCAGTTTAATATAATCCCTCAAAGTACAGCTGAGATAATCTATTCGGTACTAACCCGAAAGTTTGAAAATAATCCCTCAAAGCAGTCTTGATATACAACATTCATGAGCAGTGGGATGACCTTGACCACAGATCTACAGACTTAAAATGCACCCACTTCAACCTCGAGTCAGAGTGGACATGGGGTCCTTGTTTAGAGAAAACGTCCCAAAGCACGAGCCTTGCAGAGCAGACGTATCAGCCTGATTCTGAAATCCTGTATCTCCGTCTTGCCACTCTTCATTTTCCTTCAGTTTCACTCTGCTAAATGCTTAACTGCCCAATCAGGGAAGAGAGGCGGGAGCAGGGGGTGCTGCAGGCGTGACGACAACAGGAAGTGACTTGACAGGAAGTGAAGTCACTTCTGGCGGCTAATGTCGGTTAGCCTGTGGTCATCATGGTTACTCAGTTATACTTGGCGAAATCTGCTCTCCTCATTAGTTTACTTCGTAGGGATTGTCTTTGACGAGGTTCATGTCACATAAGTGTGAAATGACACATCTGTGTGCTACAATTTAATGTGAAACGATAGCCGATAGCTTTACTACCTTAAGACTAATGGCCGTTAGCTGCTACGGCTAACAGCTAACAAGGCAAACAACAGTTAGCTGTTGTTAGTCATTAGCCGGAGCGGCTAACAACAGCTAGCCATGAACAACATTTAGCCGCTACGGCTAACGGACGTTAACTGTTGTTTTCCCTTGCCCTTGATGAGACTGTCCATCTGGCATGTCAGGTTTCCAAAGCACCTGAAAACAGAAAATGAGGCTCAAAGACCTTGACTTTTGACTTGTGATTTTGCATCACAGAATGAGTTTGTACATATTAATTGTAGCACAACCTGTAAGTAGGGCTGGGTTATATGGACTAAAAATAAAATCCCCTATTTTCTCCACAACACTCGTTTTACAATTTTAATTGATTTTATTCCCTCTCAAAAAAAAAGAAAGAAAAAGTGACATGAATCAAGTTTTGCCTTAATATTATCAATATTTTTCAAAACTAAACAGAATTTCCTTTTAAATTCAAAGTGTTTGTCCCAAAATATTGATAATGTCGTTGGTCTACATAAACACTACAACATATTTATATGGAACTCTCTGATCAATATTTAAATTTGATAAAAGAAAACTAAAAAAAAAAAAATATTAGCCAAAAAATGTTCAAAAACTGACAGGACCTATCATATAAGCTGTGAATTTCAGTATTTATATTTTCAAACATTGCAACAACTTACAATTGTAGTAAGTAAATGGAAAAAAAAAATCTTGTTATTCAATTTTGAAATCTTCTGCAGTTAATTATTTGAATGAATCAACGTAGTTGTTGTATTGCCCAGCCCCACCTGTAAGTAAAATAAAGTAATTAACAGATTTATTAGACCACTTCCCAGTGTAAGTTTTATGCTACAGTTACACTTTAATAACAGCATTGGTAATCACCAAAATCAATTGCATGTCTAATGATTGTCAATACATCAGCATGCAGAAGCTTTTCAGCTGAAATGACCTTTTTCAAGCTAAAATATAACTCTTATTATTATCCATGAATTTTCAAATTTCCTGTTTTACAAAAAAATAGTTATGTGCATTATTATTTGATTAAAATATCAAATTACAGTGATATATTTTTTCATTCTTGAACAGAAATGGTTCCATTTGAAAAGTGCTTTAAATACAAGAGGAAGGGCCCAACAAACAGGGATCACCAGGTGCACACACTCATAATCAACGCAGGTGAACACATGAGGCTGATGAACGAGGAGAACAGGTAGGGGAGGGCAGGAAGGAATGATCTGGAAAGGAAACACAAGGTAAGTGACCAAGAAAAGGACAGTTATGGTATTCATAAGAAATGCCTAAACAGATAAACAGGTTGACAAAAACATAACATCTTTGGATTTGTTTCAAACAGGCTTAAAACAGGTAAAATAATGCAAAACAAATGAAACTGTTTCTATGCACTCTCGATGCCACTGGAAATGAGAGCACGCTCTCAATGGAATTTTGAGATTACATAAAGAAATGAATGAAAAAACACTCAAAACTCAATGAAGCAACATTCATTTAAAACATTTAAATTTCGACCAAACACTAAAGGCTCCAGAGATGTTACTCCAAAAAACCTCCACCATTACCTCATGAACTGCTCTGTTGTAACTGTGAAGTAAAACCTCTGTTAATGAGCCTCCATACCGATGAGACACAATCAGCTCTAATGATGAATGAATGAGAAGTGGATAAGGTTCATTTGTATGTTAGGTGGATTAGTGTTGAAGGTTTAAACGCTATTTATACTCTGGCACCGACACCAGAGAGAGGACCAAGAGAGGAAACCTCTGGCCCTCATTAGCTGTCTACTGATAGACCGTGTTAATCCCAGGTAATCCTGTCTCTGTCTGCTCCTGACCTCCGATGCAACATTAAACACCAATACACACACCCAGGAGGAGACACATTCACTGTTCACAGGTCAACAGACAAAAACAATGTTTAAAAGAGACGCCAAGAGCTTTATTTTAGTGTCTGTCTGATGCAGCCGCTACACTTTTCCCTTCCCAGCCAGATGCCAGCCAAAGTCGATCCAGTTACCAGTCAACTTCTAGCTCCAGGCAGTCCAACCAAGGATTTTTCCTTTTTTGCTCTCATTTGTTGTACAAACTGGCATTTTTTCCATGTTAAGCAAAAATTTTAGTTATGTATCCTATAAAATATATTCTATGAAATATAATCATGCAATTAGGGTGGGCCAAACGCAGTGCCAATTTTGACAGTACTTTTTAATTTAGTTTTAGCAATAGTCTTTTGCCTAAAATATCTTTTAGTTTTAGTCATAACTTAGTAATCTAAATTGTTTTCATTTTAGTCTAGTTTAAGTTGATGAAATTTCCCAACATTTTAGTACAGTGATTCTCAACTTGTGGGTCGTGACCCAAACATAGGTCATGACCCGTTTGCAGTGGGTTGCAAGCCTATGCCGATGCAGAAAAAAAAAAGATTTATGAAAACCCTGTGCTTTTATTTTGAAATGGTGCCATGTATTCACATTCCTTCATCCTTTTACAACTGTTGTATCATATTTAAAGCATACTTTACCTTGATTAGATACCTCTATCTAATCAATACAATCAACAAATTCCTAAGACAATATCTGAATACAACCAGATAAATGATAGAAATGTCGTCAAGTGGATTATCAGTTCACCTAATGTATCAAATAAGATTAAAAAAATGCAATTAATGGAAATTTTAACTTCTTATGATTTCAGTGGAAAGTGAAATAAACATTTCAGCTTCAAAAAAAGGGAATCTTCTGGCTATAATTTGAGTTTTCAGGCACTAAAGAGTTAACAATAGGTGGCCATGATACCCAGATGTTCATTATATATTGATATTTTTAACAACTTCTCAGTAGCTTTTGATTTCACATTTGTGCAAGAAAGTTCTGTGTAGTCTCTTAAAAAGGCTTAAGTGGTTGGTGTAACAGCCTCATGATCAATGGCTTATTTAGTGCTTCTGCTTTAATATTAGAAATCCAAATAAATGGGAATATTTTCCTCGAGTCACCTTGTGTGTTGTGTGTTGAACTTTAATTTTCTGTTTTAGCTAAAGTTCAAACTGTGTGACATTTTCATTAAATTAATTTGAGAATTTTACTTAATTTGGGTCCCAGTTTGTCAGGAGGGGATGATGGTGAAGCCAAACCAGCTGAGAGCTTCTGCTTAAGTTGACCAAATCTGCTGTAAATTTAGTCAACTGAAATATGAAGTGTTAAATGTGAGGCATTTTTAATGTTTTCTTGAATTTCTGAAGTCATGTATTACACTTGGATAAAGTAAAACATCTAATATCACTGATTCAATCATGGTAAAATTTGAAGGGGGGGGGGCATGTAAGGGTTGAGGTCACAGATTAAACGGTGGAAGCAAAACCAAACTTCATGATGCAACACGCTCTGAGACCTGAGTTGCTCTTAAACAACATTCAAGCATTGTAAATGACATTTTAAGAAAAGCCAAATGTGTTACATTTGTGCTATGGCTTTGCCAGGGTCTGTTTGTGTGTTTGTTTTCTGTTAGCAAGATTATGCAAAAACTACTGGATAGATGTGTGGTTTACCAAGAAACAAGCCATTGCATTTGTCTGGATAAAAAAATTCCCAAAATTTGTAAAAAAAAAAAAATCCCATATCTTAAGATTGGGCCATAATTAAAAAAAAAATCATATTCCTTGATGCATTTCCTTCAAAGTGTACACAATAATAAATATAATACAACTATCATCATGTTCAATTTCATCTGGATCTGGTCCAGATTGATGTCACAAAAAATACTAAAGTTTATAATGGCAAATCCCAGTCATTTCTCCTTGGCTGCTGAGAGGGTTCTGCCCTCTTGACATCATTATGGTAACTGTTTTATTGCAAACTCATGTCAATGTTTTTAAATCTTATGCCACGACATTCTCAGCTTCCCTTGCAATGCCAGGAATTCTCCACATGGACAGACATGAGCAGAGACTTGGTCGTCATATCGAAACACTTGGTGATGCAGAATTGTATCTTGGCTAAGGTCTGCACACTTAGCTTTCTGTAGTTGTGCTTTTGTAGTTGTATATGCTTCTGGTCACAACATTGGTTTAAAAATTGTATTAAAAAATCACCAATCAAAAACACAAAATCATTTTATCAGGCCAATCATTCATTTTTCCATACAGGAGTAAAGTAGATTTTGTTTCCTGAGAAGAAGCAATTTTAAAAATAAGAGGTTTTGGTCAGACAGTGGCCAAATGTTGATTAATTATTATATTGCAGTTTCTACTGTGGCCTTCCAACTTTATGGGTGACATCAATGTGGCCCTCTGGGTGGCTTAAGTCACCCCTCCCTGACCCAGATACTAGAAATGGGAATGCCCCAGCACCACTCTTTTTCATCCTTGCTCAGAACAGACTGTTTGTAAATCACATGAACTGTGTGACGGTGTCCTCTTAGGAAGAACTGGGGGACGTGTAGCTTTCACAGGAGCTAGAAATGAATTGGTTCAGAGAATTTTCACCATCAGGGGGAGATGACATATCTGGTAATGACATCAGGTGGTCTGTTTGAGCATAGATGTTCTGAAAGGTAGAGCAAGTAAAAGAAGAGAAAAGAGATTTTTTTTCTTTCACACATAGAGACGAGGACAGAGCATGAACATCTTCATGCATTAACCATTTAAAAGTGTATTTTGCGCTATATGAAACCCCTTATTAAAGACTTTTGAAGGTTTCTGCAAATAAATATTGGCAACAAAAGTGGTCCAGATCAAATGTTCAAAAATTTTAGAATTTATCACAAATTTTTGCACTTATGTATTTTAAGTCCTTTTACATGCTGCATCAACTTTCAGGCATCATTTGTGTTTTATTTTCTGTTCTATCTGTTTTCAGACATCCTTTTGTTCAAAAGGATTACATATTTAAACTAGAAAAGCACTTGGAGAGCGCAGACCTCCACCGCAGTTCCCAGACCCTGATCCAGATCAACACCAAAATTAAATCATTTCTTCCTTTTTCCTTTCAATGTTCTTTTTATTGAATTTTCATGAAGGCAAATTGGACAAATTACAAACATCACAAACATAGAACATGTGCCCACCCCAGCTCGAACAACCCACCCTCGCTGCTGTCACTCTGTAAGGCTAGGTTCTCTGTATCAAGTTTGACTGCTGTCCGAGTGTATATAAAAAGAAAAAGGAAAGAAAAAAAATACAAAAAGAAGAGGAAAAAATAAATAATAATAATAAAATAAAATAAAATATTAAAGAAAAAGAGAGGGAAAAAATTCCAAAAATGACACAGTACATTTAACAAAATCACAAGAAAAGCATTTAGGTCACAGTGAAAGGTTATTCAGATGCACCATTTCAGATTTCTCAGATGACCTGAGAAATAAGTTGGATAAACCTATAGCATAAATAGATAAATAGACCAAATACTCAGCACAGACTCCATATGATCTATTCCTGTACTTGAGTGGTGGGTTTGTCAAAAAAATTCAAAAAGGGTTTCCACACTTTAGAAAACTTCTTTTCAGAACCCCGCAGTGTATATCTAATTTTCTCCAATTTAAGGTTGAACAAAACATCCCTTATCCAATGAGAGACTAAGGGCGCGGCAGCCTCCCTCCACCTCAGCAGTATCAGACGGCGCGCCAACAATGTAGAAAAGGCCACAACCTTGTGGCCTCCCACAGGTAGCTGCATCCCCTCAGGAATGATGCCAAATAGTGATGTTAGGGGGTTTGGATCCATTTTAACTGCTAATACAGTAGACAGAGCCTCGAAAATAGCTTTCCAGTACCCCTCCAAGTTAGGACACAGCCAAAACATATGTATCAGTGTTGCCTCAGCAGACTTACATCTATCACATGTGGGATTGATTTGTGGGTAAATCTTAGCCAGTTTAGATTTAGAAAGGTGTACTCTATATTTCTTCCTTTTTCCATGCTGAACATTTCTTGAAATTTTCATCAAAATCCATCCATAACTATTTGAGTTATTTCGTTCACAGACAGACAGACTGAAAGCTGTAAGCTCTCCCGAAAACATAACCTCCTTGGCGAAGGTAACTATATACATTTTATTTTTTGGAATTTTGGCTGATTTAAAGAGTGTCGATCTGCAGCCGTGAGGATTTGTAAACTGTTACATCATGACTGAGACATGAATGAGACATGGTGACATTCAGATAATCCAATAACAAAACCAAATCCTCTGTGATCATATTATCATTAATGTTGGAGCCAGATGGCAGAGGACGACAGTAGCGCTGCGGACTGCTGTGTGCTTGTGTGTGTGTGTGTGTGTGTGTGTGTGTGTGTGTGTGTGTTTCTGTGGTTGTGTCTGTGTGTACAGTGAGTGTGGTTGGAGTTCATATATCAGGCATGTTGATGTTGTTTGTGTTTGGGTGGCCAGATTAGTCAGAAGTGCTTTCCAGGAAGTTGTACCAGGCATTAGCTGCACAAAGCTGTTGATGTATACGGGTCTGCGGAGATGAATGGGCCCAAAGCTGCAAATACACACACTGAAGCATGCAGGTGAAGAGGCCACGCACAAATACAGACAGAGCTCTCAGGGGAGCTCTGAGGAAGGCTGTTCCTGTGAATGTTGATTCCTCAAATTCTTCATATACAAACCTCGTTTCCACTGAGGTTGGGAAATTGTGTTGCTGAGTCCAAATGGTCATGTCTTTTACAGAATTATATCAGTATTTAATGAAGTGCCACTTGAGGGATTAAAGGTCACAGGCACTCAGTGTTGGCTTTTGGCCTGGCTGCTTCCATGAATATTCTCCAAATTCTTTTATTGTTTTGATGGTATTATGGACTGTCGATGATGAAATCTCTAAATTCTGTGCAGTTGAACTGAGACAAATGCTCTTAATGTTGGACTATTTGCAAAACACATTTGTTCACAAAGTGATGAACCTTAACCTTACATGCCAGATGGACAGTTCCATATTGAAAATATTTCACTAATCCATCTGGGGAGGAGCCCTGTGAAAATGTTTTCAGGGGCAGAACCTTCATAAACAGCAGCAGCTTTTGAATGGACTATCGTTTGGCACATCACACTCATCACCGACCAATCCATATCAAGCAGCGCTGCTATGACGCAACATATGTAGCGGCTAAACGCAGCGGCTAAACATAGAGCCCCTGGCTCACAGCTTACAAGGGCAAACTACAGTTAATGGCAGTTAGCCGTAGCGGCTGTAAGGCTAATGGCTGACAGCCATTAACTGTTGTTTGCTCTTGTTAGCCGATAGCCATAGCGGCTAATGGCCGTTAGCCGATAGCAAAACTACCTTATGATGATTGGTTCACAGTAACTTTTAGAACTCGGATGTATAATTTAACACTTATATGGGACATGAACCTCGCCAAAGATAATCCCTACAAAGCAAACTATTAGGAGAGCATATTTCACCAAGTATAACTGAGTAACCGTGATTAGGACAGGCTAACCGACATTAGCAGCCATTATTTGCATAACAGGAAGTGACATCACTTCCTGTAAAGTAACTTCCTGTTGTCGAAACACCCGCTGCTCCAGCCGCTCCCGCCTTTCTTCCCTGATTGGGCCAAGTGAAACTGTTGGACAATGGAGGCTGGCAAGACGGAGATGCATGATTTCATAATCAGGCAGGCCCGTCTGCTCCGCAAGGCTAAGATGAACCCCACCACATCCTTAATTGTGAATGACGGAGCCTTTCAGGGATGCTCCTTTTACACCATAATCACGACATACATCTGTTTCCAATTTACCTGTTTACTATTGGAATTAGAGATGTCTTTTTTTAGCATTCATTGACTTTCCCAGTCTTTTAATGCCCCTATCTGAGCATTTTTGGAACATGATGCAGGCTTCTAAATATAAAATGAGTGAATATTTGCTCAAAAATCTTGTCTCTTTAGGTTATTCAATTGTGTATAGGTCAAAAAAGATTTGAATATCATTGTCGTCTTTTGTTATTTATGTTACACAATGTCCCATCTTTACTGGATTGTTCAAATATTATCTCCTAAGTTTTCTGTGTGTTGTGACTATTGAGTATCAATAAGTTGTTTGTTTGGTTGTCTGTCTGGCTATGAGCAAGATTTACATTTTTGTGGAATTTGGTCCATGACATGAGGAGGAAATATTTGCAATGATCAGAGTATGCACGCAGATTCAGGAATGTTCTTAAGGAATTTGCTAACATTCTGAGAAGGTTCAGTTTTACACATTTTCGCTAATAAATCCTTAAAGAATCTCAGGAATGCCTCAGTGGTTTGTGCTTCCTGGGCTCTTCTAGTTTGTGGTGTGGCCGGTAGTAAAGTGAAGAAATAACCTAAATTTGAACCCCCAGTGAGGATTTCTTTGCATTATCACACCTCTGAATTTTTGATCTGTTCCTGAACAAAATGAAACACCTTCCCAGTGTGTAAGGGCACAGTTGGGAGTGATTAAGAATACCTAATCCTTTCCTTTTTTATATTGCATGCTTCAACCTCCATCTTCAATATGGATTACATACTTTTATCCTACTATTGGGAGCTGTAAAAGGCAGTCACTCCTCAATAATCCTATGAAGATTACCTATAACCTTGTGACTGAATGTGGAAATAGGTTTCTAGGCAGATAAATGAATAGTAAAAATTAAATGCAGTCCATATTGCTTTTCCATCCTTGAAAATCCCTGCCCTTGTAAGAAGCATCCATGTGCATTGTGCATGTCTTTCTGTATGGTGATGAACAAACTTTGATCAATATTTCAGGGTGTGGTTGTATGTTAGCTGTAAGTTGCACTATGGGCGGGTGGACTCGGTCTCCCAACAGGCAGACTCTCTGTATGTATGCATGCATGCATGGCAATCCTTATGAAAACATGTATGGAATTAATCAGTCGGCTGATTTATTATGCACAGGTAATGAGACGCTAACAGGGAATATGAAGGGAGCAATTTGACATTTTTAACAGCTGGGGCTGATGGGCTCATCATACATGTATGTGGAATGATACATGCATGCACACAGATATTCGAACAGAGCGATAATACAGACACACATGCTGGAATCACAATTGAATGACTCAATGCATTAGCTACACCTCCCCCATCGTGGACATACAGTGAAGCCTACACATCTCCTACTATGGGCAGAAGGAATGTTCAACATGCATTTTCAACATCAAACGACAGCCTGCTCCATCATAATTGCTTTCCTTTTATAAGTGGAGTGCACTGAATAATGAAATCTCACTGGTAACAGCGGGGACCAGTATATACAGTATTTGTGTCTGTGTGCGAATGTGTGTCTCTTATACATACACACAACCTTCATACACCCCCACTATATAACCCCCTATACTGGCACAAGCCAAGCCCACAGCATGGTGCATGCATACACACTTGCATACTAATACCCCATTCAGCAACTCCCTCGTTCTCAATTATGCAGCGCAGAAACTACAATTCCCTTTACACAACTCCACACGGAAGAAAAATAAGAGTTGTCCCCCAAGTAAATTTGTTTTATTCCATTTTTTTCCCCAAAATACACAATATCAATGTATTTTGTTTAGACATTTACCTTTGTGCAGTGCTCGTGCTGCAGCCTGTGTCATGGGATTCACCCTTTCACAAGCACAAGATTCTTCTGTGAGTGTGTAATTGGCATATTCACTCCATGACGCTCATAGGCAGTGAGATTTCTATGCCACTGTGCTGGGGTTTCATGAACTTTAAAGCATGTCAGCAGAGACCGAGCTGATCATGCCGAACTTAGTGTCATTATATTAACACCAGTTACTTTGCAGAACCTTATTCTATACAAAATTCTCGATAATTCTATCTATGCTTAAGTTATATAAAAAAGAAAACACTATTGGGGCGAAGGTGCATTCGCCATCAGCTTCATAATCCCCATACTGCAACCAATCTAAATTGGGGGGGGGGGGGGGCAACTAATGTGGCCACATGTAGCCTCCTACTCCCATTAGTGAGTTAAAAACACATGCTCACAAGTCAAATCTGCAAAAATCTGCTATACGTTATAAATAGCAATATTTCCAAGATAATGAAGCTATAACCTCCATTTTAGGTATCAGGCAAACCAAAATTAAATGTCAGTAAAAATATATTTTGATAACCTGTAAATGCTCTGTATCTTGCTGTTGTTAATAAGACAACTTTGTCGGTTCTACTTCACTTTACTTCCCAACTTCACCAACAGCGTATCAACCACATGATAGTTGCATTTCACCTTTCTCCCCTTAAAGCTGGGGTTGGCGATTTGATTTAGATACACTTTTTTGTAATACTCTGTATGACCCGATGGTAATCAACTCATTATGTGTTCTTAAAACAGAGCGAAAAATATCCGCTATCTACAGCAGGTGTAAAACAGGGAAAACCCCAACCAATAATCATGCCGGGACACCTGTTTTTAAACCAATCAAATCCCGTCGCCATTCTGCCCGCCTACTGTGGGTGCATTTTCCCGGCGTGCACAGGCTCGGTGCGTGTATCCAAGCTCATAGGTATCAGAGTCCACCGGAGAATGCTTACCTTTCAAGTTTTGTCTTTGAAAATAAGGGAAGCCCGCCGTGAGCCATCCCACAACCCCAACCAAGCTCCAGTATCCCTCACATTTTAAGACAGATGTACAAGAAATCTAAAATAAACTCTTTGTTTCTCTAAGTTTATTCTGCTGCTCTAATCTCGCGACAGCTGCCGCCCAGGCTACTGCAGGTGGACGTTCTCGCGAGGCTTTTTCTTCTTCTTTGGTTTTACGGTTGGCATCCATCATTTTGGAGCATTACCGCCCCATTCTGGCTAGAGACAGAGTTCAGTTTGGAGAGGCAGAGGAATGTTTTTATTATTATATCATCACACGGGAGATTTACGGGAGAATACTGATACAGGGGGATGGCGGGAAAGAGGATAAAATACGGAAAATATGGAAGTTTCATGGCCAAAACAGGAGATTCAACAGCTATGTGGAGAATGTCAGAGGAACTACCTATACCCCGATCAACATCGGCTGTGAGCACTAACCAACTTTACATGTTTGTTTGGTGTTTTCTTACCGCTGACTGAGACATGAATTAGTGTAGTGTAAAACAAACACGTTGTGCTGAGGGTTTGGAGTTGAATCAGTCTTCTGGATATATCAGCCGCGCGCGTGCATGTGAGGGGGGGGGGGGGTTAGGCGGAGCCCTGAGGAGATGCTACTTTCAAATTCATGGTAGTTTTCCAAAATCACCAACCCCAGCTTTATTTCCTTGCCTATATTTCATGTTTAACTCAATTCCAACCATCTAGTGTTCAAGCAAAACCATTGAAACATGATACTTAAATTTTGCAATTTGCCAATCAGATGGTAGTTTTGCTAATTGCATTTAAGTTTTCTAAATGCTTCTCAAATAATGTTTTGTAATAGTATTTTGGTTGATGATTTTTTCCCTTTCAGCAATACAAACTGGTATTTTTTTTTGTTATATAATTGAAAACTTGATCAGTCACCTTAACAGTCAGGTACAACTTTTGGAAAATAATAAAAAAAAAAGGTTTAACTAATGGTTGAATCATGTTTTGCACTAAATTTGGCTCAATGTTTAAAAAAGAAAACATTCACTTAAATAGTAGGTGACTAACAGCAATGTTTTATGAAATACAGATAATCCTGAAAAATGGAGATACAAGGTTTGAACTCAACAGTGAGGATTTGTAGAATGAGGAACACAACAACAACACAAAAGAAAATCCTAAAGCCAAAATATTCAGTAATTTGAAGCTTGTGTTCTGGGCTGCAGAGCACCAGCAATATTTGGTGTCAACCCAAGTACCATATCCACACATAGGACCAAGTTTTTTGAGAGTGGATTCATAATGTGGACGTGGGGGGGCCCCGGAAGACCCCAAGAAGAGCAAATGACACTAACAGGGTGACAGTGAACTCATCACACTGCATCAGTAATATAAGCAGCAGTGATGAAATTACAATATATGCAATATGGCACACAGGCTGATAACAAAGTACAAATGAATTATATTGTTTTGGATCCCAGAGTCACTTTCTCTTCTCAGGCACCATAGACCACGAAAACAGCAACAGGTTAACGTCACTCAACGTCTAAACCTGTAAAACAAACAAACAAACAAACAAACAAAAAAGAAGCTCAGAAAACTCATTTTTTCAAGGTAACTGTCCGCACCAGATTTTGGAGTTTTGGTCCAAAGACATAATCTTGATTTGTGAGAAAAAATAATTAAAATAGACATTCTGAGGCAGAATTTGAACCCTGGCCAGTTAAAGCAATTATTTAACGTATCAAATTGGTGGTCATTGCACTGCAGTAATGTCAGTCTTTACATGGTGAGCTCGGAAATTTATTTTTAAAGTTTTGTAAACTTAAGAAGTTAGACCAACTTTCCTCAAAAATATCTTGATAAGAACAATGCTTTGGTTAAATTTGTAACACTTTTAATACCCAGAACTTAGGCCAGCACTTTTAAGATGAATAATTTATAACTTTAAAAGTTGATCTCTACCTTCCTGCGTTGCTGATACATCTCTCTGCAGACACTTTAACAGGTGTTATGGTGCAATAAGTTACCTGGTATCTAGTGTAGCCACTGTGTGTTAAAAGCCCCTTTTTTATGAGCTTGTTCAGCTTTATAACATGAGGTGTGTTAAACACTGATAAATATGACAATATCTGTAATTGTTTAAGAAAGAGGTCACATGTCTCATTTTGTAGAAAGCATAGCCTTCTAGCTTCCTTCCTGCACTGCAGAGCACTGCTGGCTGTGAGGTTGACATCAGACCTATGTTTTTTTGTGTGCTTCAAAATGCTGACAGATGAACATAAGACTGTTTAGAGGATATATGTAAATTTCGAGTTGGTTGCTTTGTTTGTTTCAGCTGCATCAGAAAACAACCGACTCTAGGTGTGAAACCACTCGAGGCAGCAGGGGTAAGAATATGCTTCCCTCCTTCAGAGTTCAAAGGGTCTCAAACTTCCTGAAAATGTTTTTCACTGAACTCAGGTGCTTTTGGTTGTTTCAATTGTTCTAGGGCTGAAAAGCTGAAGTATGTGAGTTTCAAATGTAAATATGTGTTATAAATAAACCTATCACAGCAGAATGCAGAGGAGTGTTTACTTGACTGCACTCACGCATTCAAAAAAAAAAAAAAAAAAAAACAACACACAGAAAGCGGTTCCCAAGTAGTGCACCTTTAGATTTTGGATTGATCTTTGGTGTGCCTTAGGCAAATAAAAGTTTGAAAACCACTGACTTATAATTTATTTTAAAGAATACTTTAAATACTTCAGAAAATAAAAAAGGTACTCCAATAATTTTACTCATATAATAATGACGCAGAGCTATCTTCACTTCTATTAGAGTAAAATTTGACCCAAAGGAGCTATACCTTTACTTAGATACTGGTGTGCACTTTGTCCACCACATGCTACAGCTCATTGAAAACTGGTGAAGATTGCATTTAAAAATGTTACTGTTTCACAAAACTTGAAGTTTATGGCATTAAAATCTTTTACTGGCATTGTGAAAGATGCAAAACCATTAAACTATACTCCTCAAAAAGAGTTTGGAAATGTTACTTTATTTGATTATTCCTTAATAAAACCAATTCATATATTGTTTCATATACATACATACATACATACATACATTAGTCAAGTTTGTGAAATGAGAAACCGCTAAACTTGTTGGTAGCTTCCCTTAGATCTCAAATCTGCAGAAATCCCCTCGATCCCTGAAAGAAAGCCTACAGTTCCTCAGTGAAGCAAGGGTGTTGTCTTCCTTTGACACCCACTTTGTGTCCTGTCTTTTACTGAAATGGTACCAGGCTGAACACTAGCTTCCAGTTACAGGGGATATGGGCACATTTTGGGTAAGGGGAAGGATAACCATGCTAGCTGTGTAACTCATTCCATGAATGCATGATCCTTTCAAGTGTCAGGACGTGAACTAAAGATAAGGACCCACATGCAGGACTCACAGCTGTAGTAAAGGTTCAAAAACGGTTTATTTACAGTCAGATTGTGTACACAGACAGGCAGTCAGAGAAAGGCAACAGTATCTAAAATGTGAGGCTTTAAAGGCAGCTAAAAAAACAAACAGGGTCAAAACTGTCAAGGCTAGACTGTGAACAGAGAGCCAAAACAAGACAAGGGTACAATGAACTGACAAGGCAGAAAGACACTTAAGGTTAAATACATGAGAAACAGCTGAGAAGGAGACAGTTGGGAGCAGGTGTGCACAAGACCACCTGAAACAGACACAAGGGTGAGAGACTTCAAAATAAAACTGAAAACTCAAGACATGAAACAGGAGGGATAACTTAAACCTCATTGTAAAAGGTGACTAATCCGGATGTACAATGACATAAAATGCAATATGAGATGATGTTATCAGAGGGGGGGAAACAATCACTTGAAATAATGTTTCCAAACTTTTTTTTGAGGAAGATACTAACACCATGTTCATTCTAACACTCAGACACTCTGTAAATTAATAAATGTCATATCGTACAATTTTGAACACAAACAGTGGAGTGGTGCAAAGGTAACAAATGACTGCAAGTCCACTAAAAGCCTATCATTGGACCATTCTTGATAATCAGATCAGTGAAGAACAAAAAAATTACGTAATCTTTATTCTTCATTGTATAGCGTGTAATATTCATATGTGTATCTCATATGTATGTTATAGAGCATAAAGCTATATATACATATATACACATATATATACATACATACATACATACATACATACATACATACATACATACATATATACATACATACATATACATATATACATACATACACACACACACACACACACATATATATATATATATATATATACATACATACATACATACATACATATACGGGGTGGACAAGTGTATAAACTATTTTCTATACTAGCATCTATAGACATATCTAATATCTAGGCATATAGCTGATGAATTTACAGCATTATTATTATTACTGGAGGTAAACTGACTGGATTCTTTTCGTTATTCAGCAATGGAGAAGGGGTGGAAATTAAAAAGTTTTACTTCATTCCACTCATTTTTGAACTGTAAAAGAAGTTAAACTGTGAATTTCATGGTTTGTCTGTATTTGTTTTTGGATTGTTTACTAAACTGCTGAATTTCATTGTACAGATTCTTTTTTGTTTTTTTCTGAAAAATATTCAATTATTATTTCCTTTTACATGTTCAAAATAAATTTTCATTCATTCATTCATTCAACCAATTTTTCATAGTTTTTTAAGCTTATACATAATCTGCAAGAGTAAAAAATGCTGGTAAGTTGCTATTGAACTACAACCATGGATGTATTATAAGAACTGGATAGCGTGGCTCCGCCTTCCACCATGTAACGGATTTGAAGCCATAATATCCCCCGTCAGGGCGCCGCCATTGTGCAGCCAGTAGAGAATTTGGGCCATAATCCGGACGCAGCTGTCGTAAACAGTCGCAACACTCCGCAGCATACGCCGTACACAATCGTTGTGAAGCTGCCGTATTTTGCTGCTGATTATTTTTAAAGTCTAATAACTTATAAAAAAGAAACTTTTCAGAAAAAAGAGGACTTGGAAAACACGCAGCCCAATAATACTTTCATATCACCACAGCATACAGATGGGAGAAATATTTGTACGGGGTGTAATAATTTTTTGAAGTTTCACTACGGCCCGTCCAGATGAATGGGGGATACGGAGATTTGACCTATACTGCAGCCAGTCACCAGGGGGAGCAGTTTTCGTGGAGGCTTCAATTTGAGCCCAGCGACATGGCGTTCATGTTTTCTACAGTCTATGACTACAACATGGTGGTTTGAAGCAATGACAAAATTTCAATCTTTCAATCAATCTTCATTGTATAGCGCCAATTCATAACAAGCGTTATCTCAAGACACTTAACAATAGAGCATAAAGCTCTTCATTTTATGGATACACATATATGCATTGATACATATATAAGATACACATATACATATATCGGCCAAGACCCAATCAGGGAAAATTGGTAAGTTTTAAGTGGCTACGTCTGCAGCAGCCATTATTTTAAGCACACAGCAATAGTTTAAGATTTATACCCCATCCACATGAATTCAAAACGCTTAACAGTTTCCAAAACGATCTTCATAAGGACGAAGGCGTCTCAGAAAATGTGTGCGTCCATATGAATGCACTCGATACGCATCAAAACGCTGTAAAACACATGCCAGACCTCTAGGGGCGCTGTAACGATATGACAGCAACAAGCGGAAACAGATGAAAAAACACTGGGCATGCGCACTTGCGGCAAAAGGTGTAAACAGAGACCACCGTAATGTGTCCTTGATAATTGTTCAACTCGGTGGTGATTGAGAAGAAGGAGATTTTGCTGCAACAGTGATAGTAGGGTCACTAGCTTCATCAGCACTACACAGTACGCCGCCATTGTTGTCATTGCTGTTGCCGCGTGTGGCGCATGCGTGTCAATGATGATATGAAACTATGACGTAAGCGTATCTGAAAAGTTACGGAGAGCCAGTAATCAGGGAGCTGCGCATACGGCATTTCAAAATCTTTCCACTCTGGAACCTGGTTTCAGAAATGTTCGTTTACAGACCCCCAAAACGCCGTCTTCATATGGATGATACACAGATTCAGCAAAAAATGTATGCGTTTACACCTCGGTTTGTCTACGTGTGGATGGGGCCTTAAAAGCGGATAATGTCAGCTTCAGTTTATTACCTACAATAAAACACTGAAATCGTATGTGCATCCACCACAAACTTTATTTCAGGCCTTTATTCGAAACAATTATGCTAAATATTATTCATTTTCAGGGTTGAGAACCAGGAAGTGCGAAATGCTACCTTACGTCTTTATTTTTGGTCTCAGTCCTGCATCTCTCTATTGCCCTTCCATGTTTTAACTCACAGGTGCATGAGGGAGGATGTTATGTTCTCTGACTTCAGACAGTGAGGATAATGCTACTTTAACCTTTTGATAGAAATGACAGAGGTAGTCAGTAGAGCGATGGCTGCAGGGGGGGAACAGGAGGGAATGAATCAGAGAAGGCTTTCCAGCGCTCTGCACTGATGACACATTTAGGACTCATATTTGTCAGCCTGCATGTGTGAGGAAGCTAATAAAATGGAAAACACGTATCATTTTTTCTCCTTTGGTACTGTTCATTGTAGGCCACCTCTGGACTGTCTATCACTCCCAAACATTTCCACAAGATCAAACTGTCACTCTGAATTCAGCTGCTACGAGCCGAGACAAACATAAATCAGTCAAGCTGAAAAGCAAAAACTGCATGTCATTTTTATCAGAATACACTGAAAAATTGTAAAGAGACATTTGTTCACAGATGCACAGTAAAGCATGCACGTATTC
The DNA here is from genome assembly GCA_036419115.1 of Scarus forsteni. Taxonomy (NCBI): domain Eukaryota; kingdom Metazoa; phylum Chordata; class Actinopteri; order Labriformes; family Labridae; genus Scarus; species Scarus forsteni. The sequence goes on from JAZDUH010000145.1 coordinate 13,502,672, forward strand.
CAAGATTATTTATGCAGGAGAGGTTTCAATTTCATGCTTTCACAACAAAAGCAGCCAGTCAGTAAGCTCTTTCTGAGTAAAACCACAGCTGTAAGGGTTAAAGGTCCTAAATGTATTTTTTTGGCTCGAGCCTTTCTTTATGTGCTAGTATGTTTCTGCATGAGTACAAAGACTGGGCTTTCATTGGTTTTTGCCTCTTGCCAGCCTTTTTATAATCAGATTTGTGCAGATGGCATGTGAGGTCAGCTGGTTATATAAAGGCATGTATGTAAAAATACACACAGGCTACACATACACATCAGAATTTGGGTCGGCTGAGGACAGCGTTTCCTCAGGGCGAGCCTTCTTCCTGTATTTGGTACATCAAACATTAATAATGCAACAGGAAGTGAAGTTGAGGCTAACTGAATCAGACTTATTACACCGTATGCACTGACATATTATATATGTGTGTGTGTGTTTGGTGCCAGTGTGTTGGCATACATGCGGACGGCATGTTATTCATGGCTCAAATGCTGTGTGAAAGAATGTCAACATAGTTACATTTTAAAACCAAGCAAAAATTAAGATGCAGAATTCCTGAGTTTGCTGGCCTTATCCTGCATTTCCCTTAGAAAACTCTGTAGTGACAAAAAAGGATGCTTTATGTCAAGGAAATATTGATGTTTCTCACTTTTATTTTGGTTCAGCTTTTGCTTACAATCCTTTATAATAAATCATTTGAAATTACTAGATTATTCTACTGATCATACAGTTTTTTGTTATTCATCATCATCAGTGCAAAGTGGATCTATGAGGATGCTAATGTATTTGTCCTATATAACACATTTGTTCGTCATGATAGCTGACATTGACAAACACTGAGTAATCATCAAAAATGATGCTGAAATGATCCAGAGGTCAATTTTGCTGTGTCTAAGTGATTTGAGAGAAACAAACAATGCAGCTTTCTTTGGTAGCAATGCAACATAAAGTGACAGAGAGCAGTTTTGTTTTGTAAAAGAAGAAATATAAAATAACAGATGCTTTACTTGAAAAACCAACACATCATGTCACTGATTTACCCCAAGGTAATCTGAGTACTCTAACAAACTACCTTGTGATACATTAGCATTAATTCTGGTCTCCAATGGATGTATCTCAAAAAAATTGGCAATCGTCTGAGCAAGAAACACTTTGCTTTGAGTTTTATACATGTTTGTAAAAGGAAGCTGCTGTGGCATTTGTTGTTAAAGTCAAAGTCACACGTCAACATGTAGCACCTGGCACTGACCAATGTTAAATAGTAATCAGACTATCTGTGAGAGCACGTTCCCAGGTCCATTTTTTTCTGTCCCACAGGAGTCCTAAAGTACAGGAGCAGCCCCCGAGACAGAGAAGGAAAGTTTCAATGCATACCCCCATACCTATGTTTAAATGAAATGAGAGTATTTTTTTTCCTCTGAGAGAAATAAAATAATAAAAAGTTGTCATAAAAAATAAAACAGAGTGCAATTAAGTGGTGCAGAGTTCAACGGTCAACACGAAGTTGGCCTTTTCACTTGTTAGACATGCTAAAAAAATGCTAGTGATTTGGTCTGTTGTGCACAAAAACATTGAGATATATGTTCTGTTCTTTGTAATTATCTTAGGAAATGAACCTACTTTTCACTATTTTAGGCTTAAACCCAAGTAAGAGCAAAAATCTATAAATAAGCTATTATATAACTATAACATGGTGGCCTGATTACAATATATACAATATTAACAATGAATAACATCTTTCTGTGACCTCTTGTTTGAGATAATCATCTTAGTCCAAAGACCTGATCATGTAAACTAATGACTTTGGTGATGATATGTGAAATGAGGATTATTAAAAAATAGATCAGAAATGTTCTCAGTCAGGTCCCAGCCATTTTGGTAGTCCTTAGTAGAAGTTTGTTCATAAATGTCCATTTAAACAGTGCATAAAAATTCAAAAGCAGGCAACATCACATGCATCTCACATTGAACACTGAAAGCTCATGAATGCTTGTTCATCACAAACCTTATTTCAGGCATCTATCCAAAACCTGTATTCATGTAGTTTCAGACTTGGGAACCATAATGTGCAAATTGCTATCTTGCTTCTCCATTTTTGGACTCTGTCCTGTACCACTCTGTAGATAACACTTTTGTAAAGATCAGTATTTCCTGGGGAAGGACCCCTCACTCCCCTTCATGATATGTCTCATCCACAACACTGACACAAACCTACATAATTTCCTTCTAACAAATTCAGTCAACTTTGTAGATCTTTGCTCAGCGCTATCTTGATAAAAAGAGCGCTCTCTCACCCGCCCCTGGAATTAGCCCTGACTGACTGTCAGCCAGCATCACAGCTGTTGATACTGCTTTAGAGAAATCTAACATCCCTCTTTTCCCCAACAAGTGGTACAAAAACCATCATGAGCTGTCAGCTTAGTGCAGCACCACTTACCATGGTGTACAGTCTCTGCATCCTCACCTTATGTAAGTTAAAGGATGGAGTTAGTTTTGATACTCACTTTAACAGAACTTTTCTGAATGAACTGAGTCAATGAATGAGGAAAAACATATTAAAGAATTTTGTGAATAAACTCAAGATTGAATGTAGCCTGAATTATTCAACACCATTCTCCTACCTCCTCAATAGTTTTTTCTCTCTCCACAGAATCAAGGTTGGCATCCTCACATAGCCTCTGCGATTGTGTAAGATGAGGCTTTTACACAGAAACGTGTTGAATGTCTGTGCTCAACCTTGCATGTGTGCTTTGAAAAGTAAAAAGAGAGACAGTTTTGACGTCCCAAGGTCTGATAGTCCAAAGTGTGAAGCCATTCATGCTTTTACTGAGAGCCTTCTTTTCTAAGAATAAATGCAGACTTTCTACAGATCCACTCAGAATCAGAGACCGTTTACCAATATGAACTGCCTGAGGGTTTTACGATTCAAGGAAGCTTCTAAGAGGGATTCATACAGGGGACATTATTTTATCTTTTGTTGTCAGGGTCACCAGTTAAATAGTAGGAGTCACTGACGCAGTTACATGCCTCAGGGAGCTGTGACTGAGAGTTGAGTCAAATACAAATTTCTTTCAGCCTGTGATGAACAAAAGAACATGATATAGAAATGACAAGTTTTATATTCTTAAGAGTGCAATGACGTCAGTGGAGTGATTTGTGTTCCAGCATTAATACAAAAGGATGTTGCCTCTGATAAAACCACTATATGCCCTGTTGAATTGACAAGACACTAAATTTTAAGGGATCAGCCAGTTCGATCAAAATTGTGGGCAGCACTGGTAGCCTAAAACAATGGACTGCTGATGCATTAGCCAAATTTATCGTCTGTAATCAGGCAGATCCATCTTGCCAAGCTCCAATCTACAACAAATGTGTTGGGTAGAAGTGGCACGGCCAGACTTGCATAATTAAAGCAGAAAGAAGTGAGAGTTGTACAGAGATTAGCATTTTTATCAGTTCTGGACCACTATTCTTTATTCATTGAAAAACAAATAAAAACATTATACTCTTCTGTATGGAACGGATATTTCACTCCACTTCTACATCTTTTGCAGAGCGTTTGTTTTCTACACTGTGGCAGCAGCATCTGCTGGCCTGTAATGAATGTGATTGTCCAGTTACCTGATGGATATGCTTTAAACATCTGCATATCCCAAACACTTTCAAGGGCTATTTCCCACATGGAGTAGTGTAATATGTCAATCTGTCCATTTGATGCTTCAGATTAGGTAGTTTAAAGTGGCTAACAAGACATAAGACAAACAGTAGACCCATTGTGCCACCCTTTGTATGCCTCATCGCAAAGCTGCATTCACACTGATGTTTTGGCCAGCCTTTGTTGATGTATGACGAAATGTCAAGCTAATTAGGCTATGCAAAACTGAGTTAATGTCAGCGGGGCAATGTTAATGTTTGTCTGCTACGTAGAAAAAATTGTAGGTATGCTTAAAAATTTCCATCGGTCGTACCAACTTGCCAGCAAGAGTTCACCCTCGCTCTGTCGTCCTTTGCTACCCTCAGATGCAGTTGCATTCATCTGTTGGCAAACATTTGGGCCTGCTCACCTGTAGTTGGACATACATCAGCTCTGTCCTTGCCAGATTCCTCCTACTAACAACTGGGGACAGGCGCAAAGTTCAAAACTAGCATCTGTGATTGTATGGGGGTGTATTAGTGCCCAAGGCATGGGTAATTTACACATCTGTGAAGGCACCATTGATGCTGAAAGGTACATACAGGTTTTGGAGCAACATATGTTGCCATCCAAGCAACGCCTTTTTCATGGACGCCCCTGCTTATTTCAGCAGACAATGCCAAGCCACATTCTGCACGTGTTACAACAGCGTGGCATCGTAGTAAAAGAGTGCGGGTACTAGACTGGCCTGCCTGTAGTCCAGATCTGTCCCCCATTGAAAATGTGTGGTGCATTATGAAGCGTAAAATACAACAATGGAGACCTCGGACTGTTGAACAACTTAAGCTGTACATCAGGCAAGAATGGGAAAGAATTCCACCCAAAAAGCTTCAAAAATTGGTCTCCTCAGTTCCCAAACGTTTACTGAGTGTTGTTAAAAGGAAAGGCGATGTAACACAGTGGTAAAAATGCCCCTGTGCCAACTTTTTTGCAATGTGTTGCTGCCATTAAATTCTAAGTTGATGATTATTTGCAAAAGAAAATAAAGTTTATCAGTTCGAACATTAAATATCTTGTCTTTGCAGTGTATTCAATTGAATATAAGTTGAAAAGGATTTGCAAGTCATTGTACTCTGTTTTTATTTACGATTTACACAACGTGCCAACTTCACTGGTTTTGGGTTTTGTAGTTGGTATGTTGTTTGTGCACCAGAGACTCATAACTTAATGAATGGATCTGCTCTTAGCACAAGAATAAAAGTAATTCGATATTAGTGGTGATCAAATCCGTGATTATTTTTTCAGGATTTCTTACAAGATAGAGCAGATTTCCACATTTTTGCTCATAACTCTACACGTTTTTACAGATTTTAATGATATTTTAAGGGAATGTTGATTCAAGGCACAACAGATAACTTATAAGAATCTGGAAGTGAATCCAAGGTATTTTTTTGAAGGGTTTGCTGACAATGCGTGAAAGGGCAATTTTCCACATTTTTGACATACCTTGCTTGACAGTGTTGGAAAAGCCTTGACAAAGGCTAGTAGTGCTGCCTTCACAGCACTGGGAAGGAAGGTCTCAGAAAGCAGGACTAAATGTAATACCCTCGTGTTGATGTATTCGATCCATCCATCCATTCATTCATTTTCTTTCACTTATCCAAGGTCAAGTTGGAGAGACAGTAGACTAAACATTACAACCAACGTGCCCCTCTCCCCTGAAACATCATGCAGTTCCCTTTGGATGGTCCAAAAGCATACCTGGGTCAGACAGGATGCATAATCCCTCTAGTGAGTTTTGCGTCTGCCTTGGGGTCTCCTCTCTGTTGGATATGCCAGAAAGACCTCCACAGGGAGGCAACCTAGAGGCATCCGAACAATAAGCCTGAACAACCTTGACTTATCTCTTACGATGCAAAGGATTAGCAGCTCCATTGAAATATCTTCCAACAGTTTGTCTGCTAACTTGTTTTTTTCAGCCAGTACCCAATGTTTAGAACTAATAATATGTGTTAGTATGAAGACAGAACAGTAAAATGAAAGCTTCTCCTCTTCCCCAAGGTCCCTCTTTACCATTTAGCTCTGGTTGCCGCACCATCCACACAATACTCAAGAGTAGAGAAGACCTTCCTTACAACCTGATGCTCACCTTGAAAAATGTGTTAAACTCTGAAGACTAGAAGTAGTGTCATTTTATTTGTATTTTACTGGGAGTTGAATCGATAATGTGGGAATAAAATGATGGGTTGGACCAACATTCATCCCAAAATATTACTGATTCCCAGTATGAGATTCAGCACTAAGATCTGCCGTTGAAATGCTCAGAGTCTCTATCCTTTAGTCCCAGATACTGTTCAAGGTCTTTCTCACTTGTATGCTTCAAAGCTTATGAGCATTACCCTAGAATCTGGATGAAAATGCTGCTACTTAAACATGGGGAAAATTCATCTTCAAATCCTCATGCAGAAGTTAGAACTGACACCATCTGCAGTCCTCAGAGATCAAGGGTTGATCCGGCAGATATGAATTATACATCGTCAGACATGTGGCGTGTCAGAGGTTATTCATGTATGTAAGCAAAGGAGATCCACAGGGGCTATACAGGACTCCCCAGCACAGAATGCAAAGCTCTGCAGCATTTACAGTTCAACATGTTTACATCGATGCAGCAGCCTGAGACAAGCTTGTTTCAGGAGATTAAAGGCAGATGATATTAAAGACATGCAATAGACATGGATTGTGTCAAAGCTGTTCAGATAAATGGATATGAATAACCTGAAAGAAAAACATTAAATGATCTAAGAAGGAGCAATGATAAGAGGTTCAATCTGCTTTACCGTAAGAAAAAATGCAGCAAAAGACATTAAAATGCAGTGCATTTACACAACTGATATCACAATTAGCTTATCTTTTAACTTGTCTTAAGGTAGACAGTGTTGCAAGGATTTAATGAGCAATTATTTCATATGTGTTTGATATGATAAATGACATTCTGGTTTCAGTCTTGATTCTCAAAACACTCTCATCATTTAGGCATTTTGAGAATATAAATATGTAATGTGTAGGCTATTAGTGTAGAAGTATCTAAGCTAATTAAAGGTGCTATGAGGAGAATCTATTACCGGCGACATAAAGACTCTGCTACCCATGAGCACGTGCGGCGACTGTTGTAATGCTGTGTTCCAGCAACCTCGGAACTGGGAGTGACATCATCTCTGACTTTTCGGCATTCTAGTTGAAGTCGGAAAAAAACATGCCGATCTACCAGGCTATTGTTAGCTGTTGTTAGCACGCCCTGCGTTGTTGTTCACAAATATCTCATGAAGAATGTGATTATCACTATGGCAGCATTTTTGTAAATATAATTCTAACAATACTATGTATACAGCTGATGTAGAGCGACACACTCCAGTCAGAAGTGCAAATAAATTGATTATTACAGGAGCTAAATAACTGTTCATACTGGGGGCATCCATCTTCCACTGTCAACTCGGGGGTGGCGAGGTTTCACCGAGTTCCCAGTAGGAAATTCAGACTTCGGGGGACGTTCCAGTTGCAGTTTCTGACGTGGAACTCGGAAATTCCTACTTCTGATTACGACTGGAACGCACCAAAAGACGTGACCCAAGCCAAAGCGTGTGTTTGTTCTGATGCTAATAATAATGCAGCTCGGACCTTCCTCAGAACTCTGCATTGCTTTACAACTTCTTTTTTCAACAACTTACAGTATGCAAAGCGACAAGGTAATGTATCTCTTTCCAGTTACATAGTGGTAGATTTTGATGTGTGACAAGCAATTTTGGAAAACTTAGTATCGTAGTTTTCTAGCCGGCTATATATCGCTACTTACAGCCCGGTGCAGTAAGGCCTGTCCGAATAATATGAATTTGCTCTAGCTGTAATTGTCTTGTTCCCGAAGTTGAGTATCCAAGCCAATCCAGCCCTGTCCGACCCAACTGCAGAGCTAAGGAATAGCATTTATAGAAAACTTATTTTGATGTTATAAAACTTATCTTCAAGTGTGTATTTCGATCAGGCATATATCTAAAAGTGAGACTTTTTTGTAATTACTCAGAAACTCCTCATAGCATCTTTAAGGAAAATATGAAATCTACTAGTGTTTTTAAGCTTTGCACTTTTATTGATTTTCCAAAATAATTAAAAGAAAAAAAAATCACTCCTAGAAGAATAAAAAGATAAAATCATTAGTTCTTATTAACCTCCTTATCTGATACATAAGATTATCCATTTAATATAATATATATGTTTGAGGCATTGGTGTGGCTGTGCGCTTGGTTTGTATTTGGATAGATGCAGGTTCGAGCCCATCTCTGACTGTCACATGGCAATGTGTCCTTGGACGAGACACACAACCCCAAGTTGCTCCCACTGCTGTGTCAGTGGTGTGCAAATGGGAATGAAAGGGCATGAATGTGTTAGTTGGTACTGATGGACAACCTGTGAGAGTGAATGGGTAGATGTGGCCAGGGGTGTAAAACTGCTTTGAGAAATCAAAGAGACTAGAAAAGTGCTATACAAGCTCACGCCCATTTATCAGACATATTTAATATAAACAAGACCATCACTGTTACCCAGCTGACGTTAGCTTAGTTTTAAGTGTCCTAACATAGCTTGTCATGTCTCTATACATCAGAAAAATTTTGACAAAATGTCACTGTGGGAATGCAGCTTTACACTGACACATACAAAGGTGACAACAGAATGGATTCACTGTTTATCTTCACTGTGTTGTTTGGCACTTTGAACTATCTAACCTGAAGCACCAGATGGACTGTTCAACAAACTTTACTTGTCCATTTTGGAAAGTAGAAAGTATTTGGGAAAGGGTGAACTCTTCTAAGGACACATTTAGCAGTTATCAACTTTTTTCTTTAACTTCACGCGAATGTCTTATTCAAAGATAAGCATATTTTTAAGGGATGAAGGGTCCAATTTTGACTGCATGAAACATGTTGACTGAAGCAGGTCCCCAACAACATGTGTGGGTGCACTGGTCTATACTTAGCTGGTTTGGCAACACAAATTCTGGTTCAAAAACAGGCACAGAGTGAGGTTTGATTATGTATCATGGGTATACATAGATCCAATTAAAACAACAGCTCTTGTTCCTAAACGAAGGGTGAATCCCATTTGGACCCCTTAGCCCATCACCCCTGTCTTAACCCTTTGTCTATCCTTCATCGTAAAAACATGCTCCTGAAAAATGAGACGCCACTCGATGCCTGATAGATGTGAACTTGCAAAACCAGGGGGCTAAGAGGTGGATTTTGGAAGGATCCTAGCTATCTCAAGAGCACTTTGAGGCTTTTTCAAACATTTCATCAATAACTTTTTAAATTAGAGAATGTATTTAACGGCATTTCAAGGTCACAGATCAATATAGTTGTTAATATAGTACTAATAGATATGTTGCCTTTTCTTTTTCCCTTTACACAACTGCAACCCACATTTCAAGTGTATCAGAGACAGATATGGACAAATTCAATTGAAACTTATTTTACACTGCTTGAGGGACAAAGCTCAGCTGTCATCTAAATTTTGAAATATCAAAACATTTTGACATGTTTTATTTTATAAAAGCTTGAAAAAAGCATTGTGCATGATTTTTGATGTTTATGTTTGTGTAGTAAATATCTTTTCAGGTATTTATTCCAACAACAAAAAAAATCTTCCTTCTGGTCATCAATGCTCTATAGATTCTGTCTCCAAGACCAGCAACAACAGGAAGAAGCAGCCGGGATGACGTTGAGGAAGAGGTTAAAAAAAAAGGAAAAAAATAAAACACATCCAGCTGCTTGGAGGAAGGAAATCCCTCTGACATCTATGTAAATCCATCTACACACTGCAGGGTTAATTTGAACAGTGCATACAAGCATCACCTGCAGGGGCAGAGAAGAAGAAAATTCTGGCACTTGATCTTTTCCCAATACCTGCTAGGGATTCCTCGTGGAGAACATGCATAAAACATGCCTTTGAATACACGCATCAAGCATGCAGTATTTTCACCCCAGGCCAATCTGCAAGATTACAGTGCTGCAGGTCTCTCTGCATATAATGAGAGTTTGTTTTAATTACAAAGAAGAACACACAGCCAGGTTTGCTTTCTGTTTCATTGGTCCCCATGCAACAATATCAGTGGTAGGGAGCAGAACAAGAGTTTCTTTCATGCTAAATTAAATCATGTTTGATTTATGACTACTGAAAAATGTTATTTTAAGCAAATAACATTTGTCCATGGCAGTAAATGTGTAATATTAGCAGGTTTTTTTGTTTTGGGACAACTGAATAGTTGTATGTTGTAAAAACTCTATGGAAGGTTACTCAAGAAACCATCCTCTATCTGAGATGGTTAAGTATTTGTTTAAAAGTTAAAACCAATCATGTTCACACTGTGTAAAATGCCAGAGACTCAAGAGCATGCTTCAGTGGAGAGAATTTTGTTGATTCCTGGTTGTTTTTATGTGGATTCAAAAGCAGAACCATAGACAGAGTTCAAGTACAACAATGACAATTTATTGATGGGGAAATCCAGGGAAAGGAGGGAGGAATCCAAGGTCCACCAGAGTCGGCCAACAATTCCACATTGTAGATGCTGGAATCATCTGACACTGGAGAAGAGTTTAAAGCAGGGTACAAACATGGATTTTCTAAATCTGAAGAGATATTTATTAGTTATAGAGCCAACACGTAAAGATAAAAAATCAGGCATTGAACAGCTTTGGTTGCCGTGTGTGTGGTGTGCTCCAGTAATCTCAACACAGCACACCACACACATAACCATTCAGTTCCACCACCAGTATAGAATCTAGTCGTCCAAGACAGAGATCCTGTGTGATCAAACTATATCGAACAAAAACAAAGAAGAGGAAGAAGAAACAGCAACAATCCTAAACATTATCAATGGCAACACCAAGAAACACAACATGCAACATGGGCCAGAACAGGTTAGAAGAGGGAATGAAGGTGTTCTGGGGACTATATGAAGGAAAATCGGGAACTAACTAAAAGGAAAGACTGAAAAATATCTTGGGGACAGCATGAACATGTGAGCTGGTCCTCTGTTTCTGAGGTCTAACAACCTTTGTGGTTATGTTTTAGGTCAGCCATGCTTGTTTTAATTTACACCGGCTTCCTGTTTCTCTGTCAGCTCACTTCTTGATTGGCTACTTTCAGTTCCACATCACAATTCATGGAGTCATGACTCAGTCATGAAGACGTTTGGTCATAAATGTTGAATAAGTTTAATAATATTTACTACTGTTGGCTCCAACCTCTTTGACAGCTGATTAATGGAATAAAATCACTCCTAACACACCTCAGACCACAAGATATTCTTATAAGACGCAAGGGAATCAGGCATTTTCTATCCTTGGTTGGGAAGAGGGAAAGTCGTGAAAATAAAAAACAGCCTGATTATCTCTATGTGGATAACCTAAGCAGCCTTTAAATAGTCCAGGTGAATGTTATGATGAGGAACAGGTGTGATCATGCAGGGAGTCTCAGCATCTGGAAAACAAGCTTTCCTCTAAGAGAGAGCTGAATAGGCACAAAAACAGTGCAAGGGCAAGGAAGGTCTCACAAATACAAACACACAAGGTAGTGAGGTCCCAAATTTGGATAACTGGTTAAGTTTATATTTTGCAAAGGAAGTGACTGGAGAATGGAACTCATAAGTAAAAGTAAAAGCAGCCAGAAAAGCAGACTTGTGTGTGTCAGTGCAGTCTCATATATTATTCAGATGTTGATGATTGTGGACTTGACTTACCATTTTGTCTTGAAAAACTTTCTGTTATTGTTTCTGCTGCTGTGATCAATCTGCCATATCCTTCTGCCTCTACAGTAATCCTGCTGGTGACATGTAGACTGTTAATTCTGGACAAAGTGGCACTGAGTTCCTCCATCTCCATCTTTCTCTACCTATGTTTCCATTACAGTTGATACAAGTAATATTTCAAAAATAATAGTTGCACTTTTCCATTGAAGGTTGTTTTGGGCAGTAACTCTTGTAACTCTCGTGAAATCTCATCTGCGAGATTTCACCGCAGAATGATTGACGTCCAAGACCTGTTGCTTGTAGGTGTTATGTTTACATCTATCATGGTTGCATGGACTGTTTTTAACGAAAGAGGACGATGATAGTTCAGAAGCAAAGTCTGTATGTGTAGCAAAGGGCCCGTATGAGGGATTTCTGGGTGAAGATAGTAAACGAAGAATTCACAGACAAACTGTGGATTCAAAATGTTCATGCCCGTGGGGGCTGGTGCCTACTCACTCGTCCTGTGATGTATAATTGCAGAAAAAGTGTTTCCATTGTGCTTTTGCATTATATTTCAATATTGAAATGTATGAAAAAACCTCCTCATGAAACTGTAAAAAAATTGCTCAGTTTTCACAGTTTCATGAGTGTATTGATCACAAAAGGGTTTTTACAAAATTCAGGGGTTTCCATCACAAGTTTGTTATTGCTAAATTCAGCTTTTGCATTTTTCCAAGGTTAATGATAAGGCATCTCGTTTTTATATAAGCCTTCTCCTCTATAGTATTTGCTTCCACAGACATCTCGTGTTCTTTTCTTGCAGGACGCCAGGGATCCGTGGCGTAGACTGCCTTGGTGTAGACCTACTGCTGTGAACCTATGAAACTTCGATAACTACAATTATTAGGCCATTCATTCAGACCCATTCCATTATCATTACAGTTGCTGTTACGAACTTTAGAGAGATCAACAAAGTAAAATAATGGTAGTTCCTAAAACAGCACACATATATTAGTATGGCTGTGAAAAACAATGGATGACCAGCTGCTGTTGACCTGCTTGACTCCATGTGCTCTGTCCTGCATCGAGCTAACAGAAATTACAATATTTAGCATACTAATAAAGGCTGATTGATTAATTGAATCAATATATTGTGCATAAAAACCTGGAAATTTGTTTCTTTGACCATTCTCTGTAAACCTCAGAGATGATCGTGTGTGAAAATCCCAGTGGATCATCAGTTTCTGAAGTACTCAGACCAGTGTCATCTAAATCAGATGTTTCCCCTTTCTAATGCTTGGTTTAAACTTCAGCATGTCATCTTGATTATGAAAACAATCATTTAGTTGCAGCCAAGTGATTAGCTAATTGGCAATTGCAACAACAAGTGGTATTTCAGGTCCACTTCGGGTTATATCCAATGTAAAGTGATCAAGCTGAAGATATCATCCAAGGGGAAGTTTTGGTTTAGCCATCAGTTCATATTAACATAGTGTGGGTTGATTTTGGACCATCTGTTGGAGGCAGTCACCACTTTCCACCTGCTCCTGCTCACATACATCGTCTCTTGGCTCCAGCACTAATCTGCTCCCATCTTTCTTCTGCCTTATGTCCTGTGGAGATTATTGATTGAAATATGTTGCCTGTTGGTATGCAGAAACACACTCACATGTACTCAATACACAGAGGAAGTTAACCTTGAGCTGCTGTAAACATACAAACAGATGCACATACATGTATGTAAAGACTCTAACACTCACTTGGCAAAGGAAACAAATCTTTGTGGATCAAAGTGAAGCAGGGGAAGCTGCCTAGGAGGCAAACCTTTACCCACTGCATGCTGCAAGCTGCAGTAGTTTCAATGAAAAGATTTAAGCATTAATGTACAGGAGGCTAAAAGATGGGGAAGCTAATACTGCTCTTTAGCTCAGAGGCCATGCATGCTAAAGGATATGGAGCTTTAACAAGTGTGTGGGCATGTGCACTGTGGTTCATGTTTGCATACATGTGCATGTGAGTGTAATTTGGAGTGTATCAGATAGTGTGGGCGAGTGGGAGGTGTAGGAAAAAAGCGATAGTGATAAAATCAGGAGATAGAAAATGGGGGAGAGTCACAGGCTCCGGCCCCAGCGGGGATCGAGGAGACTATGTGAGCATGCATGTGCGTGCTTAGATCTGCGTGTGTGTGTTTAGAGCTCCTCTGTGACACACGAAAGTGATGTGCTTTTTCTGTGTGTCAGCTCCACAGGGGGGGAGCCACCTGCAGACCCCCTCATTTACTGACCAATGTCACGCTCTGTACATGTTAACTACTATGTGTGTAGCTTATGTGCATGATGTCATTGGTGCAAGGAGCAGTTATTGTGTTTGTATGTTTGATTAACCATCTGTTCATGAATGAGAGTACAATACACTGAGGAAAATGTGTAAGCCAGACAGCAGAAAGTCTATAGTTATGTCTGAATTCAAAGGTAACATCCTTCAAAACATAACCCCTTTATAGTTTGCTCTTTGAACTTAAATGAGACAGGTTGCTCCACAAAAAATTGGTCCCTCCACTTTAGCCTAATCATTTTATTTATGAATACTAAAGCTATCGCTGAGGTAATCTGACATGCTGCAATAAAACTACAATCGGGGAACAAAGTATTTATTGTCATTTTTGTCTTTTAGCAAAAGTACACATTGCTATTTGATTACAGTGAAATTAAAACCTGCTATAATTGGCTTCTTTAGGTTCCACCATCTTGTTTGATTTAACCTGTGAAGAATAATTGAATAAGCTGGCCCCTGGTAACCCCTGGACACACCAGTTAGACCATTCAATATTAGGGGTGTAACGAAACGGTCAACTCACGAAACGATACGAAATACTCACGATACGAAATAAAGATTAAGGAAAATCTCCAACGGTAGGAAGTTGTGTAAAAATCGCATTTTCTTTAATTTCTTTCTAATGCAGACATACAAAAAATATTGCTGCATCAGTGCAAAATAAATGTTCTTTGAAAAAAAAACAAAATTTAAGTTTTCCCCCTTATTTAGACTACAGTGCAAATACAAACATCAAATCTCAATAAAAAGTGCTTTGTTGTTGTAACAATCAGGATAAGTACATTCTTGAATGAAAAGGAAAACAAATAGCTGTCCTCAGAGCTGCAGTTTAGACCTATAAACGTCTGAACTGTGGACTATAATATTTAGCCTATAACAGTGCATATACTTCTGATCTTCAAGTATGATCAAATTCTGTCAACTCAACAGTAGATGCAAAAATCAAACGTTTTTTGTTTTTTATGCACAAACATTCAGTTGCAGTTCTACTATTTGTTATGTGATCAATGTGGATTTTAATGTTTCCTATAAATTGACGGTCAGTGAAGGGGCCAGGTAGGCGGGGTGAGCGGGTCAGAGTTCAGAAGGGGAGAGTAAGTGGTAGCTGTGTTCAAAATCGTCCACTCATTCACTCACTCACTATTCCCTATGTAGTGTAAATGAATTAGTGGACCATATGGGGAATGAACAAACGACATTTCGGACACTACACTGAAATTTTCTGAACGTCGTAGCGTCAGCTGATGAGCCGGTTATTCCTGTGACGGAAGTGGAAATTCATGTAAACAAACCGGGCATTTGGGAGGATAAGTAGCAAATTTTGAAGCTGTTTACAGCCGCTAAAAGACATTAAAGAGCTACGCTATGAACGTTTTAAAGATACTCTAACGTTTATTTACATTTATGAATGAAAGCAGCGCCTAACAGCCTCCGTTCTCTTCTTCTTCTATGGAAAAACACGACCACATTGCATTGTGGTATACGGGAGTACGGTATAGTGTACATCGCATGTACACTCAAATTTGCTGTGCATTGTGGGTATTTTGTAGTGCACTATGTAGTGGATGAAATTAACTGCTGAGAATTCGAACAACACTACAAAATGGCGAACACACTATATAGTGCACTATATCTGTGATAGGGAACAATTTCGAACACAGCTAATGTGTGTTAGCAAGGAGGGAGAGAGCCCTTAGCAGGAGGTTAGGAGAGAATACTCCTCACTGTTTTGTTTGTGAATTAAAATTGTAGTTGGCGTGGGCACTGCCCACCGTGACTGTTAATTAAAAGCAGGTATTCGCGAGTCGGAGTCACCTTATTTAACGTCCACCGGACGTCACAATACAGCCGCTGCCTGTCAGCAGTCCAGTTCTAGTTGTACTCGCCACCGTGTACGGCGAACTGTAGAGGCTATTTTGCACATGGTTGATTTTTTGTCCGCAATCTTCTCACTGTTTTCTTGTCTTTTACATGAGAAGCCAAAATAGGTCCACACAACCAATTTATTTGATGAAGGAGCGTCAGCTAAGTATGGAAGCCCGTTTCCGCCAGGGAAAAAAAAAAAAAAAGAAAGAAAAGTTATAATTATGAGTTAAAAAAGTCATAATTATGAGATAAAAAGTCATAATTATATGAGATAAAAAGTCGAAATTATGAGATAAAAAGTCATAATTATGAGATAATAAAGTCGCCAATTATGAGATAAAGAATCGAAATTATGAGATAAAAAGTCATAATTATGAGATAAAAGAGTCGAAATTATGAGATAAAAGGCAAAAGAATTATGAGATAATAAAGTCATAATTATGAGATAAAAAATCGAAATTGTGAGATAAAAATCGAAATTGAGATAAAAGAAATCGAAATTATGAGATAATAAAGTCATAATTATGAGATAAAAAAGAAGCCGAAATTATGAGACAAAAAGTCATAATTATGAGATAAAAAAGTGAAATTATGAGATAATAAAGTCATAATTATGAGATAAAAAAGTGAAAATTGAGATAAAGAAGTCATAATTATGAGATAAAAAGTAAAATTATGAGTTATACAACTGCTAAGTGTATCTGATTGTAAGGAGGATAACACAAACTCAAATGTGAGTCTGGACATCAGAAGTGTTATTTTCTCTGTTCATCAATGTCCTATTGTGCATCTGCTACAAAACAATGAATGGGACTCCTGCAAATCCAAAGAGCTGTAACAGAGATGAAACTTTGAAACTTTCTTTCTTCTGTGTAATCATTGTGCACATGGTGATGCTGCTTTATATTCACTACTGGGCTGTAAAGTGCTGCTCTCAACTTTTTAGTTGGTGCTACTGATACACCTCTTATCATGTATCAATCAAGTAGGAATATAAATCATAAATTTAACTGTTTTTCTGCTCTCATATTATGAACACTTACTTCCAATACTTATATGTGACAGCGTCTGGCCTGTTGGTAAGCCCCCCACCCACCTTCACCACTTTTCCCCTTTCTAGCATGGCAAACTCCCTGCTGAGAGGAACAAGTGTGAACAACCATGTCAGTGAATTACCCAGGCAGGCTGCTTGGACATTATCCTGATAATATCATGGTTGCATAATTATGTAAAAAGGTTTTAGCTGGTTTCCACATCCTGAATCCATCTCCAGCACAGGCTAACAGTGCAACTCTGTTCTGGTTTGCTTGATGTACATAGCAAGTCTATTTTCAGCATCTTGTCACTGTCTGTCAAGAACATCAACTAAATGAAGAAATAGTACAAACTATGTCGATGGCCGTCAAATCAATGTCCGGCAGGCAATATAACCTTTTCTTGACGTGTTGCTTTTCCTGTCATTACCGTGAGACAGAACAGAACCTAAACCTAAACTAGAAAGTAGGACTCTAAAGCAAGGAACACTACACAGAAGTCAAGGAAGGTTTAAAGAGTTTAATGTTTACCAGGCAAAGGTTTGGAACACGAAATGCAGTCCAAAAGATCAGGCAGTAGTGTCACAAAACAAGGTAAACTAGCAAGGTTTTTCACAGCAAGACAAGAACTAAGAGTGCTGGAACAAGACTTAAGGGTACTACGAGCAATAAGACAGGGAAAGAATTTAAATCCATGAGGTGACTGAGTGTGATGAGACACAACTGGGGAAGCACAATCAGGGATCAGGTGTGACAGAGTCAGACAGGACAAGAAGAGACAGGTGAACTTTCAAAATAAAACAGGAAGCTCAAGATAAAACATGAAACAAAACGGATAACTTAACTTAAAGAAAAAGCACGATCATGACTGTTATTTCATGATCTAATGGTTACTTGGTAAAGTTGTAGTTCTGTTCTGCACAGTTTTGTGATCAATACACTTACAGAGAGCAGGGGAAATATGCCATCATTGGAAACTAAGCTGCAGTGAAGAGCAGATGCTATATAGACAGACTATGTGCAAATTAGATGTATTTGTGGAGTCTGTTAGTGTACAGAATTGGTACAGTTTAACTGAGATTATTCTGGAACAAAAACAAACTTGCACCCCTTATATTTGCACAACTAAGGTGTATTATTTAACACTTAAAAATAACAAAGACAGAATTTGCTGCCTTGTAGCCAATAATCAAAATTGTTTGTTAATATTTTTGACTTTAAAAGGTGAGTCTCACAAGTAAATTCACATGAAAGCCATTTGTTGTTCTCTTCTATTCCTGTAAGGATTCTGCCCTCTGTTCAAGCCTTCAAATATTTTATGGCACTGTTGGCAGCAGAGCAAAAATTGTCAAGATAAAATGGACCCCAGTGCTCATCCATCATACCCAGTGACATGCAAGTATCTGGTCTGTTTGCTGACAATAGCCCATTTTTCATGAAAGCACACTTCATTCTGCAGAAATCCTCAGAAAGTCATTTTTCAACATTTTCCAACACACTAAAAGCAATCTGTCTAATGCATCAGAGGCACAAAACAGACTTGCAATTGCCTCTTTTTTGCACCCATCAGACACTTGGAGGAGTGTGTGATATTGAAAAAGCTCCATTTTAATATTACAATACAAACAAATGGCAATCTTCAGATGCTTCATGGGGATCGGGTCATCTTGAGGGACCTCAGCTTGTACGTAAATTTGATTGGACAGGAATTCTGAATAAGCTGACAGCTACTTTGAATGGATTACAGAGGACAGATTTTTTTCAGTCAGCATTTCTTCAGGAGAGCTTCCAAGGAGATCCTTGCTCATTTTGCTCCCGTCTCCATGGACAGCGTAAAAGCGAATCTTGCTGGAGTAGTCAGATTGGGTTTGATACAAGTGCTAGAGAGTAATGGTGATGAAGGGATGAAGAGGGCGGAGGGTGGGGAGGGGGCATGAGAAGAAGTGGTGAGTGGGTGAGGTATAGCACAAGAGAATAGGGAGAGTGATGATGGAGAACAGAGGGGGGATGGGGAAATGAGCAATTGTAGAAGGTTGTATGGGAGAAAATGGGGGTTGGTGTGTGTATGATGTCCACGGATGTGAGTCTATGTGTGTATGATGTTCATGTATGTGGGTGTGTTGGTGGTGGGGGGATGGGTGGTGTGTATGGGGAGGGGGGTGGGGACGATCAGTAGAAATGGTTAGTGGTTGCGTGTGAAAGATAAATGGGCACAGAGGCGTTATTGATGGTAATTAATAGAAGGCGAAGGCGATTCATGGCCGCTCGTTTTCCGGTTAGAGCGGCTCTGAAGATGGAGGTGTCAGTTCTACTTCTCCGTGGACACATGTTGTGAAATCAGCCAACCAGAAAGACATGATATCTAACTCCTCTGGCACTTACTCGCCATTTTATGAGTTTTGCTGTGCTGTTTTCACTGTTATTACTAGATAAAAAGTCTTAAAGAATGTTTTTCAACACCAGTAATTATGTTGTTGTCATTTTTTTCTGAGATATTCTCTATAATGAAAAATCCTGTCTCACAAAGAAATTGCAGTAACAGGCCTCAGGGAAGAACATTTAAACAATCTTGTTTGCTTGTTATTTGCAGGGAAAGGATCATATAAAATAATGTGAAAAAAGAAACAGAAGATTAAAAAATAACTTATCAGCAGCAGTGATTGGCAAGTAAAAGCCTTTGCAAACTTGTTCCAACAACAAATTGACTTTTCAGCAATAATAGAAGCATATAATTCAATCATCCAGCTGGCAAAAAACCCATAGAAAAAACTTACCTTTTTCTGCCCTTGAGTACCCCGATTTGGCCAGTTTTGGCTGTGCACAGTCAATTTAGATTGGAGCTTGGCCAGATGTTTCTGCCTGATTACAGACATTGAGTCAGTTGGATTCAGCTGCTGTGCTACCATGTTTGCATACTGACAGGTCCAGTATTGTATCCATCCAAATCACTTTAGGGCAGCAGACTTGTTCAGACTTGTTGGCAGCCATTTCTTCCTTGTGCTTACCTCCACATATAGCAAGGAAGACAGTTAACTGTAATGGCCATAATTGTTTTAGCACAAAGCAAAGGTGTCTTCCCTAATTTCCTGTGATATGGCTGTGTGTTTATATGAAAAAGGGCACACATCTGCACTAAATATCAGAGCATTTGTTGAAAAAATTTTGTTTGATGTTCACAGTAAGACAGAGAGCTTTTGGGCGGTGAGCCTTTTTTTCTTGCACTCCTCAGCTTGGGCATGATTTATATTCTAATACATACTAATGAATTTCCTTTTACTTACAGATAATAATACAGACTGTGCCAACTGTTTTACACACACAATAGAGAAAATAAGGGAAATGAATTCCTTCCAGTCTGCAGGTATTTGATGTACAGTAAACAGGTCTATCACAGACTTATTGAAGTCCAATCCTGTGAGATATTCACAATAAATGAGGTTTTATAATGCACAAGTTTCTGCCTCATCTTTTTGATTGTTTTTTTTATTTTACACTCTGGACACTTTTAACAAAAAAAAATTACATAAGCATCAAAATATACAACAGTGTTCTTTTTGTGTTCACTGAGTAAAGTAACACAATAAAAGGAGAGGACTTAAAGAATTGATTTGATTGGTCTAGTTTACACCAAAAACACACTCATGTATAACAAAGTACTTAGTCCTTCCTGCCTGGCTTTGCACCAAAAACTTGCTTCTTGGTGCAAAACAAATTAGAGAGTGACATGCCCCAAACCACTGTGCCAGGGTCTATAGACATACACTGTGAGATTTGCAAGAACATGTTTAAAGGTGCTATGAGGAAAATCTATCACCAGCTAAATAAAGACTCTGCTACCCATGAGCACGCGCGGGGACTGTCGTAATGCTGCATTCCAGTAACCTCAGAAATGGGAGTGACATCATCTCTGACTTATCGGCGTTCCAGTTGAAGTCGGAAAAAAACATTCCGATCTACCTGGCTATTGTTAGCTGTTGTTAGCATGCCCTGCGTTGTTGTTCACAAATATCACATGAAGAATGTGATTATCACTATGGCAGCATTTTTGAAAATAAAAGTCTAACAATACTATGTATACAGCTGATCTAGAGCGACACACCCCAGTCAGAAGTGCAAATAAATTGATTATTACAGGAGCTAAATAACTGTTCACACTGGGGGCATCCGTCTTCGATTGTCAACTCGGGGGTGGCGAGGTTTCGCCGAGTTCCCAGTAGGAAATTCAGACTTCGGGGGACGTTCCAGCTGCAGTTTCCTACTCGGAACTCGGAAATTCCTACTTCTGACTACAACTGAAACGTACCAAAAGACGTAACCTAAGCCAAAGCGTGTGTTTGTTGTGATAAATGCAGCTCAGACCTTCCTCAAAACTCTGATTGGCTTTACAACTTCTTTTTCAACAACTTACAGGATGCAAAGCGACCAGGTACTGTATCTCTTTCTAGTTACATAGCGGTAGGTTTTGATGTGTGACAACAAGCAATTTTTGGACAATTTATCGTAGCTGTAGCTGGCTATATATCACTACTTACAGCCCGGTGCTCTAAGACCTGTAATATAAAGAATAAATTAATATAAATTTGCTCTAGTTTTAATTGTCTTGTTCCCGAAGTTAAGTATCCAGGCCAGTCCAGCCCTGTCCGACCCGACCGGAAGGCTAAGGAATAGCATTTATAGATAACCTATTTTGATGCGATAAAACTCATCTTAAAGTGTGTATTTCTATCAGGCATGTATCTAAAAGTGAGACCTTTTTGAAATTACTTAGAAACTCTTCACAGTCTCTTTAAATACTTAAGGATTAACCCCAAGTTTTGGCACAGTCAATTTTGCATGACTTTCATATAGGAGGAATCAAATCAAACTTGACTTGACTCCAACACACTACCATACAAACAAACAAAGCCAGATTATTTTTCATTCAGTCTACTTCAATCTCAAAGGGAAACGTGATCCAAAGATTCAAAGATATTTCCATACGAAATGTGATTGTGACAATCAGCCAACTATTTGAAGAACAAAGGACTGGTGGAGGAAAATAATGAGTTAGTTAGTTCGTTGTAGCTCTATTACTTGGAAGCAGGGTGAAAGGGCAGCCAACAAAGAGAGGTGTGGGAGGTGATAATTGCCTGAGTGGGATAATGGTACACACTCACGGACCATCTCTCTGCAAACACACACAAAGTGCTCCCTTCACATGGAAAGAAGATGGATGACTTATGTGAGTTGGACATTCAGCTTTGAAGCAATAAAGAAATACATACTTGCCCCTTATCAGAGCTTATCGAAGCGTGGCAAAGTCTTGGTCTCAACCACAGGAGGGACAGTTCAACAGATTTTTAACAATAGAACCCTTTATTCACACTTCAGATCCTAAGACTGTGTACCTGCTATTTTCCTGTAATACTTTCTATTGGTTATTCCACACACACAAGATTTGACAAAAAGGCTTAATTGTCCGGTGAAAAACAAGTTCAAAGTAAAATCATTGTTGTCAGCTAGCATTTGGTTCTGTTCTGTGATGTCTTGCATGAGCCATTTGAGAGTTCTTGAGTTCTTGTGTTGTCACAATTCCACAAGTTGGTCATCCTTCTCAGATTTCCTCTGCCATGTGTGCTTTTGGCACAAATTATGTGATGGCAAAGTCTGTCATGTAAACTGTAATCACCTCTCTCTGTTACTTGCTTGTTAAGCTGCTCCCCTTGTTTCCATTACATACACTCTGCTATCAACTAAATAAATAAAAAGACAACAAAAGAAAGCAAAAAAAAAAACATACCAGGTTTACTAATGCATCCTCCAAAATCATCTGATTCTCTGCTCTTTGCTTCCAAAATCTCACGGAAGAGCCATAATCTCCTTTGGACTGACAAAAAGCAAATAATTGTCATCATCCCTTTAACTTTGCTTTTTTCCCTCTTAGTAACCTCTAACATGAATCATTTATTTTCAAATAAGGTTCTAATGTATAATGTTTAGTGATGAGCTGATTGGGGTGATGTGAAAATATTTTATCTTGGGGATAGAAGTGCCATCCATCTATCAACCTTCTCATCCAACCACCATTCATCCATATATTCAACCAACTCTTCATTAATACATCTAACAAATCATCCAGTAACCGATCTATCAATGTATCCACCCATCTATTCAACCAATCACTAATGTGACCATCTGTTTGTCAATCAATATATGGATAAATCAACCAACTAACCATTCAGCAAACATCCATCCATCCATCCACAAATTGACTGACTAACCATACAAACCATTATCAAACATATTTCAACCATTCATCTTTCAACCATCTGTTTATTAACCTACCAGCTGACCAACCAATGCTCTGTCCAGTAGTTCGTTCATCTATCTGTCTGTCTACTCCACTATCATCCATCCAGGTACCAATCAACTAGCTGACAACAGTTCTGTCAACCACTCACCCAAGTATTCACTTATCCATCCAACAAGTCATCCATTGATTCCATTAATCTATCCACCCAATTATACATCAACCAAACAACTACCCATCCATCCAGTTATCAACCACTCATGCTGGCTAACAAACCATCTATCCATCCAACCTGCCTGTCCATTCATAGACTGATTCATTTACAATCCATCTGTTCATCCATCTGTCCATGGATACAACCATTCTACCTTCCAGCCAACCTACTAACCAACGAACTTTCCATCCACCCATCTATTAACAGACTGACAATCCAAACATCAATCAACCATCCAGTCATCTTTCCCTCCATCAATCTACCTACCATCTGACCAACCAACCCTCTGTCCATTGGGCCATTTATCAGTCCGTCTCTCTGTTCCACCATCATCCATCCATTGATCAATCAACCAACTAACAAACATGTAGTTGTTGATAACACATGGCAGTTGTCTTGCCATGATATGTAAAACATGTTTAAATATAATTTCAGATCAATATTGTATTATAATACAATCTTGGAGTTGACGCCACAACCTTGAAAATTATGTTGAAAAGTAAAAGTTCACAGTAGACTAAATCTAACCACTTTTCCAAGCTCTTTTAATAATAATTTTGCCCACATTTGGCCAAGACAGAGTCAGCTCTTCAGCCAAACTCCTCTATTATAACATTCAGGACTCATAGCTACTTAAGTTTTCAACAAAGGGTGTGCTTCTTTCAAAAAGTTAAACATTTGCTTGATATCTTTTTTGTAAACACTCCTCAATAACAAAGCAAGTATTCTGCTTTATAATCAAACTTTATAACAGTCAGGTCTATTATCTCTGGGTTCAGCGCACACTACAGAACATTTTTGTTCTGTGTAAGAAATTAGTTTAAAAGGCCTTAAACACAATGTTCATGTGAGGCACAAGAGACTTTCTGGGCAGTTCACTGAAAGTAAGTAACCCCGTAAAATGTTCTTATTTAATCATATTTTTCCTTATGCATATAAAATTCGCATAGCAGTTATATTTAGGGGTTTATCAAATAAAATGAGTAATATTAAAGCCTTAAGACATATCTCTGACATGATATCAGTTACACATTAATGCTTGATGGTGTGGAAAGTGAACTGCAGCAGCTCTGTGTGTGTGTACTTGTGTGTTTCCAAGCTACACTTTACAGTTTGTGTGTATTTATTCATGTGCATGTGATTTGTGTGCTTGTGCCCGAGCAGTGTCACTGTAATTGAGACCTTTTAGCATCACATGACATTTTATGTGGGGTATAAAACATGGTGACTGTATCTGGATTAGAAAGAGTTCTGATTGGCTGAACAGTGGCGTGGGGGCTTGACTGGTATTAAATTAATGTGTGCCACCTGATCTACATCATAACGGCTGTCACATTGAGAGAAACACTCGTGGAGCAGCCTGTTTCACTGGAGGTGTGTGTGATCAATCAAATGGAATATTACGCCTGAATTAAATCTGTGAAGCTGTCAGAGGGGGAGAACATACATGACACTGACTCGACTGGGTGTGGCATTCTGCGCCCATAGCAGGTCTGTGTGCATGTGGGTCCACCGCACACATCCAGGAAGCCCAGAGCAGCTCAGCAGTTTGCACTCCGCTCTTTTCTGTCCCCATATATCTAAACGTTCAGGCGTGGCGGGACGATAAATCACGTGGCTAACAGAGCGAAGGACCCTGTCTGCTGCAAAAAGATGGCCCTTTCATGAATATATATGGAAAGAGCGTGTGTATCTTTGCCAGCTCGCCATCTTAAGTCTGTTCCCCCTGACGTGATTGAAGATTGAGTGATTCTGGGACGCTGGTGGTGGCACACCCGCTGTTTGACAGGGGGATAGGTCCATATATAAACACACATGTGCAGATACACATGCATAAATTTGGTATGTGAGGAGGGCAAAAGCAAACGCACACATACACAGAGATTGAACTGAAGTTGCACGCCCACTCGCACGGTCCCATTCGTACTCCAGCTGCTGTCTGAACGGCAACATCCATCTTTCTCCAGATCAGGGAGAGTGACAGATTGCTCTCCGGGTGGCTGATTGAGGGGCCGAGGGTCCCAGTTAGCCAATAGCAGCAGGAGAGGATCAAGCCAAATGACTGACCTGTCAAGACCACAACACACCCTGCGTCCAGTTCATCTCCCCGTCCTGTCTGCTGTCGTCTATTGCTCAGGAAAAATATGTTGGACTCCAATACATCAGGGCCACATGTCTATGGAGTCCTGGCAAAGTCCATGTTAGTCCTGTGGTGCATTTCCAGCATGTGACACCAGTCTGATTGCCTCATCTGTACTTTGTTTTTACATCAGGGATTGAGCCTGATACTTTGTACCTACCAGCATCCCTGTTGAGGTCCACATAAGCTGAGCTAAAGACACTGCTGACCAGTGAATGGTCAGAGAGTATATTGTCTCAAACAGATGTGTGGTAGGAAAAAGCCCCCCCCCCATGCTCTTGACCTTGCACTGCTGAATGACTCCAACTCTGCTGAATTCATGAAAGTATTTTGTGTTACTGCTTTCAAGCACTGTCATTTAAGTAAAACAAAAAGTCAACACCAAAGAGTCAACATCATCGTCCCCATTTCCTTCACTGTGTTCTTGTTAGGATGTCACAGCAGTTTACGCATCAGGTGGCACTATACTTCAATGGAAGGTTAAGCTCTTTGTTGTAAACTGACTTGAGACAAGTTGAGACTGGGCCACAAATGGAAAAGCATGTTTACATCGTAACAGATATAACAGTGAGTACTGAGGGATGCACATATACATCTATTTCCTAGTTATATACTAGATTCCCCCTTTATTTTTTAACCAATGCAGCAAATTTAAAAAACTACATTAAGAACTCCCAACCCCACCCCCATCCATCAAGAACAAAGGAAACATTTATTTATCTATTAAAGAAAATGTAAGAGAGAGTTAAAAGAGAGGTACCACAAGGCTATGTATATCAGCCTTACACAGTAGTACATTTGTATGACAGCATAATATTAAAAAAATCTTGAGGTTTTCTGAATGCAAAACACACGAATATTAGAAATAGGCTCTCAGATCTAAAGCCTTTTTTCAAAACCAGATGTCTTATGGCAACAAAAAAAAAACTTATTTTCCATTTTGTTTTGGATTTTCACCTCAAACTCCTTCCCTTTCAGTTAAATATGAGACACACTAATAATGTATAAACATTAGATTAAGTTAATTTTATCTTTCAGACAATTCTGACATTTTTGCAAAGTTAATAGGAAAATTAATGGGAAGGAATTAAGATATGATATCCACAAATGGATAAACAAGACGGCCATTGACCTTAAACTTTCATCTTTATCTCTGAAGCCATTTCACCTAATTTTTAAAACAAAAATGACAGTCCTGTGAGTTTTAACAAAAGCCCTTGAAGCATTATTGAGTGTTATTAACATCCCTCCATCTTCTAAATGTCTCCACTCAGTCAGATTAGTTGTTAGGATAACTTGGTTGCTTGAGGATTAATAACAAATAAAGCTGAACACTTTTTTTTTAGTGTAGAAGTGGTTGAGTCCTTGCATGCCAACGGAGGAACACATGCCCTAAATTGCCGACCCTCACTTTATCAAAATTCTTTATGTTTTGGGGGAATAAAACTGAATTGGTTAGTCCTTAAACCTGAAGCACTTTTCTAATCCAGAAATATTTTGACTATAGTTTGGTTTGATGTTAAGAAGTTCTCTCTCAAATCAAGCATTGTCCTTTACATCCATTGAAAACATATTTCATCCTGCCTCTAACTCATTCTTTTTTACTAAAGAATGGGGACAACAATGAACTTCTGCTGTGTTAGCTGCAGTCCTTGCACAACCCATTGAACAACATGCCTCTCTCAGACTTCCTCTCTATTCTTTTTCTTGCTCTACCCTCTTTCCACTTGCTTCCATGCTTACCATTGCTGCAGCACCTCCATTCACTCCACAATCAATTCGTCCAGTTTCCTTTTGTATCATGCCTACCGATTCTGGGTTTTATTGACTTTTTCAAGCATTTTCTCCTTTTATTCTCCACACTGCTTTTCTCACTTTCTTCTCAGATCAATATTTTCATTATCTCAATCTAAATTTTGATATGTTACCATTTTCCTCTTTTCTCTTCCTCATTCTGGCCCCTAATGATGTCACTTTTTTCCCTTTACCATCTCCGTTCCTCTTTCTCTGACATCTCACATTCCTATTATCTTTGTCTTCAATGCTTTTGTCAATGTATTCAGCACAATTGAAGAGCATCGTGGGCTTTCACAACCAACAGGCTATCATAATCGATCAGTTCCCCTTAATTCCTCTTTTCAAACATTTCACATTCCTCTTTTCTCCACTCTTCCTTCTTCTCTTCCTCATCTTCTTTTCCACCATCTCTCTCCTCCTTCGTCTTTCTCCCCTTCTTTCATCCCTCCATCTTCACTCTTATGATACATAACATTCATTTAACCATCTTCTCCTTTTTTCATTTCGACCCCTCACCTCTCCCCATCATCATCTTCGGCTCCCCGTCTCATCTCCTCCCGTCGGCCCCACAGGGGAGGATGCGCATGCAGGTTTCCATAGCAACCACTCAAACACTGTTTCCAAGGCAGCCCCTAACATCTAATTGAGGCAATTATAACTTAGCATCAGCTGTTGGACCGGTCCTCCCCCCTTCCCCCCCATCCCTTCCCCCCCTCTTGCTTCTCCATCCCTCCATCTTCTTCTTCCTTCTCTCCTACCCTCCCCCTACTCTTCCTTGATTCTTCTGTCCCTGGATGCTCACCCTTTTTTGTAACCTCTATCTAATTCTGTCTTATCAACCTATATTTTTTATCCATACCTGGTCTTACACTAATCCCTTCTACATTTTTCAAGGTTTTCTCTCAGTCAGTCTAACACTTTTTCCACATTTCATAAGCACTCTTTTGTCAAGTCCTATAAACCAGCTTTGCACATAGTTAGGATTTTATCTTCTGGCAACTTGAATACCAAAAGTAATGTCGATATGAAGGCAATTCTGTGCAACATTTTTTTCTAAACAACACACTGAGATCCAACCTTCCATTTCCTCAGCCTTCAGAGTAAACCACACAGGGAAATGGACAGTGTACAACAGGGAAAATGTGGGTTAAATTCAATGACACTTGCTTATTCAATTCACTGGGCACATGCCTAGAGGGGGTCATACATTTGTCCATGTGTGTGGGTGGCAGTGTATCTGCCCAGCCACAATATTTCTAGCTAACATTGGATCTTTAAGCTAAATAAATTGCGTGCAAGGGTTTCCAATTGAAAAAATGGATTTAATTAAACAGCCTACACAATTATTGAAGTTCCCTAAAGGCTGGCTACACAGTGGATGTTTGATGGGAACATTTTGGGCCTGATTGGACTTTTTTAAATCTGCAGTTTTGTTTGAGGCTGCAAACAATAATCTGTCAAAATCATCCTCAAGTATTTAATGTCAGTGAATGATAAGTCAGAGCCTCCCCAGTCTAAATGTAAATTTACATTTAAAGAAAAGGTTGCTTTAGACATGTGCAGCACATGATGAAGCAAATAGTGCTCATGCAGTGTTGGGACTAACAGCGTTACAAATAGCAATGTTACTAACACTGCTACTTTCCCAGTAACGGGTAATCAAATTAATTATTATTTCAAACGTTACAGCGCTGTTACCGAAAGTGAAATGTGCTGTGTTACTTTGCACCGATGTCAAGCAGCTGTTATTTGACCTGCCTCACTCAGCCAGGCACTGAGCAGGAACTGCACCGCTAACAGACAGACGAGAAAACTAGATGCCAGAGGCGCCAGGTTCGCTTATTATAAGCAACTTCCTTTTTTTAAAATGTATTTTTTGGGCATTTTGTGCCTTTTTTGATAGGAGATAGACAGTGGATATGCTTGTGAGTAGGGGGAGAGAGAGTAGGGAAAGACACCCTACAAACTGTCCACAAGCAGGATTCGCACATGGGCCGGCAGAAGTATGTATATGGGACGTGCCTGGTTGCTAACTCCGCCAAACCAGCACCCCATAGGCAACTTTCAACTTTGTTTTATTCTAACTTGCCTGTGTATATTGGGAGTTGTGGGCTGCACTTTTTTGGGCTTGTTTTAATAGTGCAGTTGCTTATTTGGGCTTGTTGTGCCCCCAAACCCAGGAGGAATCTTCTGCATGATCTATCATCAATATAAACCCAAGTTGATAATATTATTTTATCCCACCCTAACACCAATTAAAACTTTACTGTAAAAATGATGTTTCCTCCTACAATAAATCCTCATAGCCAGAATTACATTTATTTCTAATGTAGCTATGACTGTTTCTACCTTAATAAAGCTGTAGATGATTAAGATACAACTTAGTTAAAAACCTGACAAGTCTTCTTGGTTACAAAAGTCAAGGTTAGACAGACTGTTTAGCAATAATGGAGTTACAAATAACACTAGCCCCGCCCTTCACTTCTGTATAAAGAAAAGGATGTTCACCTCCATACAAAAGGATGTTAAAGAAGTAAATTAAGGGACAAAAAAGAAGAATTATGACTTTGAAATTTAAATGTAACGTGGAAAAACGTTAAAACAACCTTCATGTAGGTTTCTCTTTTTAAAAATGATTACTTCAATCACAAAATCTGGCAACACCGCTAGCTAGCAACTGAGAGTTTGGTGCAATCTGTGGAGTTAAAACTGTCATTTTCAGGATGGAAATATAAGAAGTAAAAGGCAAGAACACACATGTGAAGTGTACATTGTGTCCTAAAGCAAAATGTTTGTTTGTTGTAAGTAAATCTAAAATCTAGAGACCAAAAACACAGAGAACTCCAAGAATGAAGTTTGTGCTGCTGCAGCAGGCCAGGTAACAACACAGAAGGACACAGAGACAGAGCCACATCGTTCAGGCAGGGAAAGTTTTTTCAAAAAAGTAATGCATCAGTTACTTTCCCTGGTAACTAATTACATTTATGAATGATCAATTCCATTAGTATCTCAGTTATTTTTTCGGGAAAGTAACTAGTAACTATATCTAGTTACTTTTAAAGTAATTTGCCCAACACTACACACGCCTCACAGCAGGAATGTTGCTTGTTTGATCCTCATGTATCATCATAGACTGGAGCTTGGGAAGATGGATCTCCCCTATTACAGTCATTAAAAATGACAATAACATTATTTTATTGTTCTTATTAACATGAATATTCGTATTTATTCAAGTGCTTATTTATGTTGGTCTCATTCTTAAACAGTGTCTATTTAGTAATTGATTCTTAGGCGTCACATACAATTTCCCCTCACAGCTCCGATGACTGCAACCCACGCTCTTTAATTGGTGTCAATATAAAAAGACGGGTAAAAAAAATTACTTTTTTTTTTACCTCCAAAGTGGACCTCCCTTCATTGACCACCTAATGGCTTAAGCCCTTTGCTGCAGGTTCTCACAAAATGTCGACAAAGTGATGACATTTATAACTGCAAGTCAATGCATTGTACTGTACTTTGAACTTTATCGAGCAATTTGAGCTTCTCTTCCAGTTTAGATTGATCTGCTCCACTGTGATTGATGTGGGCTTGAAGTGGCTCTTGATGAAAATAGATCTGGCGTGTTTCATCAGTGAACCAGCACAACGTGGTCCATTTATGTGTAGCTATAGTTTGCGGCATCTTTAAAGTCATCATGGTATCACATAGCCACAACCCAGTGTGCTTCCTGATACACAACCCAAGAGTCCTTTAAAGAAGGACATTACAAATGTGCCTATGCACTTGAAGGTATTAATCAATAACTCTCTAAGTGCAAATTATCTTCCATAGGCTATATAATATCATCCCTCCTGACAGATGTTAAGGTTCAGATAACATTTATTGTATAAAGATTACTAAAGAGGAATGCAGTAAAATGATATCAGCGAACAGAGGATATATAGAAATGAATCTGCCTGGAGCAAAGACTCCTAATTCTTAATGTGAAGTTTTTGACTGATATGTAAAAAAATATTCCCGTTTTAGTTCTTAAATTAATGAGCCAACAGAAACCAGTGTCTTTAAGTTAAAGTTAAACCAACACTATGTAGCTTTTCAAACATAATATAATCCTTCGATATTCATTGTGATGGTCCACCACTTTACAATGAGTTGAATGACACCTCTGTTGTGGTCTGTATTCCTTTCACTGGCGCTATGTAACTTCGAGGTGGATGGTGGGAACCTGCCACACTAAAAAACTACACATTAGGACTGCTTTACGGCATACGTCACTTCCCCCGATTCCCGATTCGTTTAAAACACGGAAGTCTCTGCGAAAGCCAATCATTAACGCAGAGCTGTAACCATGGCGGAGGAAACAAAGAATGTAAGGAAGAGAAAAGTTTTGTCGGAGGATACAAAACAAAGAAAGCGAGAGAAAAACAAGCTGAATGCTGGGACCAAAATAAACATCGGTTCGGCGTTCACTCTCTGGCGTGAAATAAAAGACGAGGAGGGATGTCCGACTACTATCAGGTATGTTGGGCGACTAATTTATGATGAAGTTCCTCAAAAAAACTTGACAGGAAAAAAGTACAGCACAACAAAACCAGAACGTACCAGTATGTAGTTTGGTTTAGACCTATTTCAAGTGTGTGATATCGCCAGCTCATCGTTGTCTTTATTCACTTTATCGCTTCAACAGGACGGAGGCGGGGGCGACTTCACGGCAATAAAACCAAGTTGAACTTAGCGATTTTTAACATCGTCTTTTAGTCAAAAATAAATACATTACCTTGTCGCTATCCATCCTGCAAACAGCCGCTGAAGACAGAAGAATACTTTTGAGCGAAGTCCTGGCTTCTGTGATTCGCCTACAAAACAAATGCACGCGACCGGCAGATCTGTATCCTTACGACAGTAGGCGCGCGCGCTAGAGCTCATGGGTAGTTGAGTTCTCTCTCCGGTCAAGCGGGGATCTTCTGTTGTGCTGCTTTAAATCCCTAACATGTGCCTCACTCTTATTGACTTAGAATTTGCTTCACACATGTTTATGGCAGCAGTGAATTCTAAAATTAATGCCCAGAAGCTGAAATTGGATAAAAATTCACACTCAGTATCTCATGGGTAATGACCTCAAAGACCCCTCCCTTGATTTGTGTCCCCTGAGCTTGAAGCACTTGGCAAGTGTCCCATATCTTTCCACACTGAGGATGATGAATGACCTTCTACAGCGCTGGACCCTTAAGTCTTTCAAATGTTGTGCACATTTATGTCGGGACATCTTTCCTACTGTAGGAGCTGTCAGATCAGGCTTCATGTCACAGAGCTGTAGCCTGCAGACAGTGGGAACAACATTGGATGAAGCCTTTAAATATACATGTGCGAATTATGGCATCAATATCCTTTAAGCATGATTAGTAGAGTCAGTCGTCACATTTTGATGATTAAGTTTTTTGGAAATTAGCTTTTTAGACCACGAGGACTCATGTTATTTAATGTTACAATATTGTATCAGCCTTAATCACTGGAAAAAATAGATGTAAACAGGTTTAATAACAGACCATGATAAAATAAATATGGACAAATCATATTAAATTCTTTCTGTCAATAATGAAAATTTAAATTTGGACTACTAAACAGATTACAGACAAAAGGGCAGTTTTCAGGAGTTTAATCAAAATTTTTCTTGGATACAAAACCTTGAAATTGAAACTGTTTAATAAAGGATGGAAAGACTGAAACTGGCTTGAAACTCAAAGCTCTAGTTAGGCAATGAATCCAAAATGAGCAGCAGGGCACACAATAGAGAAAAATCCAACTGCCCAGAACCCCAATGTTAACAAATCCCTAAAGAACATTCTGGATCTGAATCAGATCATCGCAAAAAAACTAAGCACATCTTCTTTGTGTTGTTATCAAGATTCTGTGACATTTTCATCAGAATCTGTTTGTAAGTTTATGATTCATCCTGTTTGCTATTTCAAGGGACTGTGAGGAGTTTCTAAGAAATTACAAAAAAATCCTCACCTTTAGATATATGCCTGATCGAAATATGCTCTTTAAGATGAGTTTTATAGCATCAAAATAGGTTATCTTTAAATGCTATTCCTTAGCTTCGCGGTCGGGTTGGACTGGCCTGGATACTCAACTTCGGGAACCAGACAATTAAAACTAGAGCAAATTTATATTATTCGGACATGTAGAGCGCCGGGCTGTAAGCAGCGATATACAGCTACAAAGCTACGATACTAAGTTTTCCAAAAATTGCTTGTTGTCACACATCAAAAACTACCGCTACGCAACCAGAAAGAGATACATTACCTCGTCGCGTTGCATCCTGAAAGTTGTTGAAAAAAGAAGTTGTAAAGCAATGCAGAGTTCTGAGGAGGGTCCAAGCTGCATTTATCACAACAAACACACGCTTTGGCTTGGGTCACGTCTTTTGCTGTGGTCCAGTTGTAGTCAGAAGTAGGAATTTCCGAGTTTCGAGTAGGAAACTGCAACTGGAACGCGCCCCCCAAAGTCTGAATTTCCTACTGGGAACTCGGTGAAACCTTGCCACCCCTGAGCTGACAATCGAAGATGGATGCCCCCAGTGTGAACAGTTATTTAGCTCCTGCAATAACCAATTTATTTGCACTTCTGACTGGGGTGTGTCGCTCTAGATCAGCTGTATACATAGTATCTTTATGCTGCGTTCACACCACAAGCGACCCAGGTACCAAAATCGCATCGCCCACTGACGTATCGTCGCGCGTCCATAAATATCTCATTTTGGTCACTGTTGTCGTCGGCCGTCGCTCGGTGACTTCACATCTGCTTGAGTTTCACCGCGATCATATCATATATCATATAATAGGATGTATAAGCAGACATTATTCCAGCTGTATCCTTTTCATTCCCTTATCAACCACAAAACACTGCAGCTGATGCCCTGCAGCAGCATTATCTGTGAGTTTCCCGCAGTCCGTCTATGCAGAACTAATGTCCTCACTGACTAATGTTTCCCACATGGACATAAATTGTTCCTCTGTAGTCCGGATGAAAAACTGTCTGTCACGGGCACCGTCACACACACACACACACACACACACACCACTGATGGCTGTTGCCGCACAGCCACAGACGAAATCATCTGAAAAGATCAACTTTTTTTTCAACATTGCGTGACAAGCTATGTGGTAGTGTGAAAAGCGGCTTGTCGCATCGTGGGAGGGTTAGCCCCGCCCCATCGTGGCTGTACATTGACTTTGCATGGAGAGTGATCACCAAGGTAGTATAAGTATCGTGGGCATTAGACTTATATTTACAAAAATGCTGCCATAGTGATAATCACATTCCTCATGTGATATTTGTGCACAACAATGCAGGGCGTGCTAACAACAGCTAACAATAGCCTGGTAGATCGGCATGTTTTTTTCCGACTTCAACTGGAACACCGATTAGTCGGAGATGATGTCAATCCCAGTTTTGAGGTTACCTGAAGCATAACGACAGTCGCAGCGCGTGCTCATGGGTAGCAGAGTCTTAATGTCGCCGGTAATAGATTCTCCTCATAGCCCCTTTAAGTACTGGTCTTGGCAGAGGTTACCAGTGACTGGACATGTAACAGTTTCCGGCTCACTCATTTCAGCTGGACTCATTTAGTATGCAGAGAAAAACATGGGACTCAAATACTCTGGGCTTTAAGTTCATTTAAATGAAGCATTTCTTACTGTTACTTGATCAGATTCAGAGTGTGATTCTTGCCCTTGTACAAAATCTGATTAAAGTAATGGTTTTACTTGAGAATAATGTTTTGGTATTCTTTCCCCTCTTATCACTGGGTGCAAACATAAAAAATGGTCTTCTGGAGTGAAGGGGAAATGTTTATGTAGGTCCTCTATTAGAAGAGAATTGTCTTTTAACCTGAAAAGAGCATATTAGGAAATGCCATTATCTTAGTTCCCTTCCCCCCCTTCCGTCTCTAAAAGCGATGAAGGAGTTCCCCTTCCTCCTCTCATTCACTGAAGAAGCACTTCAGGTTTTCCCTCATGGTCACCAGAGACCACGAGGACTCATGTTATGGGAAATGGGGGGATGGAGAGTACACAAGCATACAACATCCACACAGATGCACACACAAATTAATCTGTGTACATTGAAATTGCTGTAACTGCACACACAAACAGAGAGAATTCCCTGGTGTGTGATGGGTCTTTAGCATGTGATTCAGACTGATTGTGGAGGTGCCTGCTGGGCCCCTCAGCTGAGCCAACTAGCTTTGACGCTTTAAAGATGTTTTATGTTGTGAGGATATTTGCCTATGCAAATTTGCAGGTTTATTAAAATAAGCCGCCTCAACATCCAAACCTGGGCCTCTTTTGAGCGTGCTATGAATATTGGTCAATCAAGTGTAATGAGACAAACTGTGAGGGACTGCATCTCTTACTATTTTTGATTGTTACTTTAAAAATCACTCAATCGGTCAAGGTGATAAAGATAAAGCAATTTTCCACACAGTCAGGACGAATCTCCTTCACAGATGGTAAGCACATTTATTACTGCTTTATTCAGTCATAAATCGAACAATATACTCAAGGCTCACATGTATTTTCAAATCAGCATTTTTACAGCTTTAATGCATTTGCAACAGCTGCTGAGTTGTAATATAGGATCTTAAAAGCACTCTTCACTACACACATGCATGATTCACATTTTACAACTTTAAAAATGTTACTGTCAGACTAAAACTCTGATATTGTTACTTTTGGTAACACTGTATATGAAGCGTGTCTTCATTGCATATCATAATAACATAACTAGCATGTTTCGAAAATATAATTATGCTTTAATGATACTGTATAATGCTCCCAGAAATGCTTCCAGGTCATTTCCTCAGTAGGGGGGGCTCCTAACAAAAAAAAAGGACTATTTGATTGCACATTAAAATCTACTAGGGAAACACCAAGCACCAGTGAGACAATCACACAGGTGGAGGGAATCATAATCAGAGACACAGAGAAGGGAGGGCAGGAACAAACACAGGGATTTCAACATAGAAAAGGAAACATGAGACAAGACACAAAACACAAAATGGGTAGCTTCACTTAAATCAAGAACAGGCACATGGCAGTAAAGCAGGAAACAAGAGGTCTAAACAAAGAACACATTACAAACTAGAAAAGCACTCAGAGAGCGCAGACCTCCGCCAGCACCACAGTCCTCTCCCATATTGTAATTTTTACCATAAATATTAGTCCTACCTTTATTTCATCTAAATATTTAGATTCCTTGACCATGAAAACATACCATTAGCAATTGGTTTCATAATGACATCTATTTTTGTTCAGTAGTTATTCACGAAAATCACATTTTTCGTCATGGCGGACCCAGACGGTGATCCGGATCAACGCCAAAATTGAATCACTTCTTCCTTTTCCCATGCTGAACATTTCCTGAAGATTTCATCAAAATCCATCCATTACTTTTTGAGTTATTTTGTTCACAGACAGACAGACAGACAAACAAACTATCCCGAAAACATAACCCCCTTGGCGGAATGACCCAAAACGAGCCAAATCATGACAGTTTTACATGAAAAAAAGTCCTAAAAAGCTCTTATATTTTTAAATGCAATCAGTGATTTATATTGAACTGACACTGTTGGTCATATGAAACACTATTCCAAG
The DNA here is from genome assembly GCA_036419115.1 of Scarus forsteni. Taxonomy (NCBI): domain Eukaryota; kingdom Metazoa; phylum Chordata; class Actinopteri; order Labriformes; family Labridae; genus Scarus; species Scarus forsteni. The sequence continues at coordinate 13,539,437 of JAZDUH010000145.1, forward strand.
AGTCAGATTAAAAAACTGAGCTTGTAAACAACAGTTTAAATGGCATATTTGTCCTATTTGTGTCTGCGGCACTCTGTATTACTGCAGTCCTTAAAAAACAGTCTTTCAATTGAAAATCCATCTATTGTTTCAACTTTTCTCCCGGGATTGCAGAGACATTGTGTGAAGGGTGGAGAAAAATAAAGCATGCATGTTTTTGTTGTTTGTATGTAAATCCATTCTTAATTAATGTATGCAGACTTGTCCTATACTACATGTGCCATTGTGTTTTTTTTCTGTGCATGCTGTGCTCCTATGCATGAGAAAATATATGCCAAACTTCTCATGTTAAGGAGCTGCTCGCATGCACACTCAAGTGATTCTCCAGGCCAATTACTGGGAGTGCCTGCTTTGCGTGTCGGGGGAAGGTGCCCATGCCACTGTGTGGTAAATAGATGGGCATGCAACACAAATGGATGGCTAAATGTGCGTTCCCTTTCTTTCTTTCTTTCTTTAAGGGGCTGAGTGCCATGGGCGAGTCTTAAAAAGTGCAGGGAGAGAGTGTCACATCAATAGCAAGCGGCTTCATTGAAGGGCGCTCGGCTCAAATGAAAAAGCAAACAGAAATGTTTAGACAAGAAGAAAGATCTAGTGCCACACGCGAGGACTTTTATTCATGATCACACTGATGTCGGCCTACAGCCATCAAGAGAACACAAAAAACAACAACTGAGGAGTGTTAGGGCTGTGTCACACATAGAGATTTTTAAGTATAATGATGCATTTTTAAACATTATAAAGAACAGACAATAATTAAGCAATGTTATTAATTCCATTCTGATTATAAAAGCTGGCAGGTCTTGTGCTGAATGGTACTGTGCTAACAGTATGAATCACTTAAGTAAATATTATTTATCATAAGATTTTTTATATGGAATCTTATTCTAAACATAAGTTATTTTATTCTTTTTTTGTAATTTTGGAGTATTTGATTGAGCTAATCAAATAAGCAACCTTTGAAAAGCCCTAAATAGCCAATGTTTGTCCATTTTACGTCATTTCCATTCTTTATTATTGCATTTTATCTTGTTTTCTGACTCCCAAGAAACAAAATCAAACATAAGATAAAAAAAAAAGATATTTTGCATCAAGTAAGAGTTATAATTAAGAACACATTGGCTGGAAATGACTTTTTTTTTATTTCAACAGTGGAAGAACATAGATTAATAGTGTAGGTTGTATGAGGTCAATAACATAAGTCTAAACATTAGCCACTGTGATGGAGATCAGCACCGCATCTGTATGGAAATGCTTGGTATGGAAGCTAAAGATAAATAAAGCTGGGCATGGTGTCACCCTTTTTTCTTTTAGGTGCAAACAATCTATGAAAACAGCATAGAATATTTTCATGCTATATCCAATTTCTTGACAATATCTCACTTTTCCACAACCAAGCTGCTTATTGTGGCACTAGTCTGTACAAGTATGAATGTTCCTGACAGCACGGAGGCTCTGCATGATGAGGGCTGCAGACTGCAGAGACAAGTATAAAATCAGCTAGTGTCATCTGATTCAGAAAACATCCTGAAGCAATTCTTTTGTCACACTCTTATTTCATCCACTTTTATGACATGAGCTCATGACACTTGTATGAACAGGTAATGTGTGTTTCAGGATTGTTTCATGTTTTGAGACCTATAGAATCTAACTGGTCAACACTAATTGTGAAGGGACATGCTGGCTGTGCCATGTACTGAAGTCATGCCGATTCAATGTCTGTAATCAGGCACCATCTTGCCAAGCTCCAGTCTTTGAGCAGCCCAAAGTGGTATGGTCCAATAAAGCAGGAAGAGCCACAAGCAAGGTGACAGCAGGGCGCATACAGGAATTAGTATAAATGCTAACAACTTCAGTAGCAGATTGTCAGATTGTGACTGCATTTCTTAATAACATGTGGTGATTGTCTTGTCCCGAGACACAAGACTTCACTACGACAGTCTGCTCTTTCTGTCAAAGGGGCAAAACTGTGGAACTCTCTGCCAATACATCTAAAACTGGAGACAAATAAGAATGCTTTTAACGAAGGACTTAAAAAATGGCTTAAATCAAAACAACAGTGTGTGCATGAATAATTTTAATTGGTTGACGACTGATCATGTTGCCTTGGCATTACATTTTATGTATGTATTAAATTTGAAAAACTGCTTCTTTTTAACGATCATATTTTATTGTACATTGTACTTTTTCTTTCCCTTCTTCATTGATTAACTTTATCATTTTATAAAAGCCTCCTGTGGACAAGTGTTGTAAATTAGCACCCGTGCTAAATCACTTAAAACAATGCACCTGGTTTGTCCAATGTAATTGTTATGTCCACATCAAATAGAAATAATAAAAAAAATGAAAAACTAATATCTACACTACAAATTTATTTGTTGAAAGGATATTTTTGCTCCATCTCCGACATGTTTTAATGAGTTTGTTTCAGGAAGTAGCATATGCTCTGTAGCACAGTAGCTCTCACCTCTGACATTATCTGATTGGCCTGCAATAAATGTTGATCAGTGGATTGATCCCCTGCTGGATATGCTTCTGAAAAGTAGTGCTTTCTATGGGCTGTTTCCCAAATGAGCAAGTGAAATTTATTGAACAGTCAATCTGGTATGCCAGATCAGGTTCAGCCTGTTACTACCAAATTGTTCCTAATAAAGTGGCTGCGTGCTCTCTGGCACCAAAGTTTGTAATACTGGTCTTGTGGAAGCTCTTTGCTTTTTTGTCATATTTAAAAATTCCAGTACAGTGTAACACCATTCAACTGAGAAAACTCCAATGTTATTTTTGTTTCATGTTGCATACCCTACAGAGACTGCATTATGTTCTCAGTGTGAGTCCGTCTTTGAACATTAAAGATCGACTGTGAGGGAAAAGCAGCAGGAGGCTTTGGAGTAACAGGGATTGATGCAGGTGGAAATATCAGTGGGAGTGGTGAGCGTGTGCAGAGGGCGTGACAGGGCGGGTAATGTGTGTTTGAAAGTGAAACACAGAGCGAGCGTGCATGTGTGTGTGAGCTGTTCACCACTGCTCTTATCTACCTTGCACAGATGTATTTCTCGGCCTCTTTCTAGGTCTCTGTGTGAGCCCATGTCCATGCGTGAGGAGTGTGTGTGTGCATGTGTGTGAGCCACGCTTATCTCTTTGGCCACTCAGCTGGAAGGCACCCTATCACATGCAGAACACAATGCGGAAGAAACAGCAGATCGGAAGCCTGTAGCGCTTCGGCTTTACGCTGGGATGATCTGAATTTAGCCAGATGTTACGGTGGAGGAGGCCCGCGGAAAACGATATCATGACTGACCGAAAGTCGCTGAGCTAAGGAGGAGATACCAGTGTGCTGGGTTATTTAACATTGTTCAACAGAGGCATTCAACTGGTTCTCACAGGGCTTGGATTTGAGTTTTAGGCCAAACCAAAGAGGCTTTTCTTCACAGTGGTTTCTCAGAGCTGTTGACTTTTTACTGCAGTATAACGATTTTTGTCCATGTGAAAAAAAGAAAACTTCCAGGTGGACAAGGATCATGTTAGTCAAACTTATCTGACAACAACTTAGCCCTTTGTAGACCTTTGAGCAAGTCAAGGAAATAACAACTGCAAAGTGATCAATAAAACAACAGTTCTCATCATCCTTGCTTCACTTAACCATAAGCTGCCTTTCAGAGATCTGTCTGTGGTACCATCTGCCTGTAAACCTCTCTCTTCAGCTTTCCCAGGCTCAAGGAACTTGGTTTGGAAATGGTGCCAGCACTGACACCAAACAGTTCTGCCACTCTGTGTACCTGAATGCCAGCATCCAGTTGCCGTGCAGGGGCCGTATCCTGACCTGTTAATGCTCAAAAGAAGGGTAAACATCAACAGAAGAATATTGCAGGGGGGTTTATTTGGGATGTTGCCCACATGTTTGGCTATGTTTATTAGTCCACAAATGCAAAGCCCTTACAAGCTGTACTTTGTCTTAGAGGAGACTGATCAGGCTTCCAAATAATACAAATAAAATACAATTTCAACTGATTTTATTAAAGAAGAGAAATAACCAACCAAAAATAACATTTCAAATAGTTTTTGAGTAGTCAGTTTCACTTGTCCATTTAGGCAACAGCCCAACCGCCGTGTTTGGGAAGATAAGAACCTTTAGAAACAGATCCAGAAGGTACATTGGGCAATTGTGCTGTCAGCCACATTCACAATGAGCAAAACAGGAAATGCAATAGGCAGGCACTGCTAGCAGGAGTAGAGTTCATAACAGAAATCAGTTTAAAAATCAAATTCTTGACAAAACCTGGCAGAAGAGAAGATAAAATGGATTTTGAATTGAGAAATGTCATATAGTAGCCACATCCATCCAAATCTCTGCACACGCTGCCATTGTTCACAGCTGAAGCTGCCTCTTGCTGTTATCATGGTCATGGCTCCTCCCCCTAATCCTTAAAAGGATGCTGATTGGTCATTGCCTTTTGCAGACTGAACTCAGTGTTTCCTGTTTGGAGCTTTGCTAGACAGATCTGACCGATTACAGACAATTAATCAGAGAAATCCAGCGGCACTAAGTTAGAAACAAGGAGAAGTTCATGAGAAGATGGATGGAGTCCTTCAATGAACCAGCTCCACTGTGTGCATCTGTGTGCCCTGTTTTTCAAAACCCATTTATTCCTTCATAAGATTTATATACTCTTAAGTGTGTTTAACATGTCTCTGCCGCATAATAAGGCACTTCTATGCACAAGACAAAAACCCTGCAGTTTGAGGACTGTCTCTATTTCATTGCATAGCTAGAAGTGGCTGCTTAAAATGCCTTGTACTCCTTGCCCCCTAAATTGACCTAACAGTGTTACATCCTACCATTGTTTCATTAGCAGTTTTAGCCCATTGGTTCAGGACAGCAAGCACAGAGCAGAGTGCAGACGCTACAGAAAGAGAGCAAGTTACTGTCAACATGGTGCCAAGCAGCACTGAACTCAGAGCAGGCCGCTGAACCAAATCTAAAAGAACTGGGTCCTCATAGAGAGGGGGCCTTAAAGTAGCTGGAGCTCGAACAGGGCTTCTCAGACAGGGTGAGAAAAGAGGGGGATCAGGGGTACCCAGACTGCGATTACTGGTGTTTTTAACATTAGTGATTGTGAACATACTCTTACAGTCATTAAAATACAACATGAGATATAACAATTTTAAATACAGGGGGAGAAACAGGTAATATTCACCCAGCGGTATAAAAAGCATTAGCATGTCTTTTGTCCAGCTGAGTCCTTTATGTGACTCATTTGCTTTCTGCTTTATAAAAAGTCCCTTTTTCTCTTAGACCGTAGACAGGACTGAATGTATTAAAGAGGGTAACATAATATTTCCTTGTAATGTCCAGCCTCTCTTCCAGTTTTAAGATACTCACTTTCCACTTTAGGTAGAGTTGAGCATTAATCATTCAGCAGATGGCCACTCTGTGTGTAAGTGTGTGTGTAGCAAAGAAAATGCCACAGCTGAATATCAAATAACAGTCCTCCTGACCCTGGCCTTTTTACATGAGCTCCAAAGGTCTCATCCCTCTGCATCATCAGCCCTCTCATTATTTATTCATGCCCAGAGGTTACACTCTGAATGTTTGCTTGTGTATATCTGTGTGTATAAATGTGCACATATAAAAACATTTTTGTATCCATACAGTAAATACTGGAGCGGATATTGACCTTATAAAATCAGTAACCTTTCCATTCAACACATGCCAGGTCAGTTTCCTCTTGTCATATAACCGGCCTTATGTTACCTTACCCAAAGTAACCCCAAAGAGCTACAAGAATCCAGTTATAAAATGACATATTTGAAAAGACAATGGTAGGAATCAGATTTTGATTTCTACAGACACCAAGAGTTAACATAGTTGGATTTTAAATTCAATTGATGCAACTGTTTTGGAATCCACAAAAGTAGGCTGAAATACATTATTAAAACATTTCACTGACAAAGCCATTCTGGTAAAATAGATTGAAAGTCACATTCAGCCATTTTCAACAAGTTTATGATGATCTAAGATGCCTCAGAACGTATATTTGAAGTTTTTCTTCCAACCAATATTCAAATTTTAGTTCAAGGGGTTTTTAAAGTAGGGAAGACTGGGCCTTATATATCAAAGTGATTTGAAACTGATACTTTAATAATAATAATAATAATAATAATAATAACTTAAATTTATATAGCGCCTTTCAAGGAACCCAAGGTCGCTTTCCACAGTAGAGGGGACAAACAAAAAGAATCGACAACAAAGGCCAAAGCAGGAAACCTGACTAGGACCTAAGCTAAACACTTAAACAGGGAAAGCCAGGGAGAACAAGTGAGTTTTGAGAAGTGATTTGAAACAGTCAAGAGTGGGAGAGTTGCGGATTTCTGCGGGGAGAGAGTTCCAGAGGGTGGGGGCAGCCATACTAAAGGCTCTGTCACCGAAAGTTTTCAGTTTGGTCCTCGGGATGGAGAGGAGACCAGCGTCAGACGACCGCAGACTCCTGGATGGGGTGTGTTGGTGGAGGAGATCAGCCAGGTACTGGGGGGCGAGTGCGTGAAGGGACTTGAAGGTGAGTCGGAGGAGCTTATACTGAATGCGGAACTTGACCGGGAGCCAGTGGAGGTGAATGAGAGTGGGGGTGATGTGCTGCCAGGGTTTAGTGTGAGTAAGAACCCTGGCAGCTGAGTTTTGCACATATTGGAGCCTGTCCAGGGTTTTGCTTGGAACCCCGGACAGGACTCCATTGCAGTAATCCAGCCGGGAAGTAACAAAAGCATGGATTAAAGTTTCAGTCACAGAGTCCGATAGTGAGGAACGGAGACGGGAAATGTTTTTGAGATGATGGAAGGCAGATTTAGTGACGGATTTAATATGCGGCTGGAATGAAAGGGAGGGGTCAAAAATGACGCCCAGGTTGCGGACCTCAGAGGCTGGGTAGATGGAACAACCATCAACACTGATGAGGAGATCCCCAACCTTCCGGAGCAGTGGCTTGGGGGCCACAACCATGAGCTCTGTTTTGCTGCTGTTCAGTTTGAGGAGGTTGGTCGTCATCCAGACTTTGATGTCATGGAGGCAGTTAACCAGAGACTGAGGGGGGAGCTGAGAGGAAGGTGAGGTGCTGAGGTAGAGTTGTGTGTCATCGGCGTAGGAGTGGAAATTGAGTCCATGGTGACGTATGATCCGGCTGAGGGGGAGCAGGTAGATGGTGAAGAGTGTGGGACCCAGCACTGAGCCTTGAGGGACACCATGGTTGACTGAGGCAGGGGGGGATGTGGAGCTGTGAAGGGTGACAAACTGGGTTCTGTTGGAGAGGTATGATTGAAACCAAGCCAGTGCGGAGCCAGAGATGCCGAGGGTGTCAGAGAGGCGTTTGAGGAGGATGGTGTGGGAAACAGTGTCAAAGGCGGCGGAGAGGTCGAGAAGGATGAGGATACTGATGTTACCGGAATCTGCAGCAATGAGGAGGTCGTTGGTGATTTTGATTAGAGCGGTCTCAGTACTGTGGTGAGTTCTGTAGGCTGACTGAAAAGGTTCATAGAGCTCATGGTTGGACAGATGCTGATGGAGTTGGGTAGCTTTATGCTTTAATTTTTGGATACTGAAACTAATCATCTTCTGCAATGCACATGTATGTGAATTAGACCAAAACGCTAAAGGAAACATGTAGTCTGGACCGTCAGATCTTAAAATTAGTTTAGTGTTAAGTCTTAGGCCATCATTTAAGTGGACTATTAAAGTCTTCAGTTACTTCAGTTTTTGGATGACCTAAAAACTATTCAATTAATATAAATAACAATGTTTCAATTTTACTAATTAGGCTTTTGCTGTTTTGTTCTGTTTTAACATCTGATTGCTCTCCACAGTTACATGACACAGAAAGTGGTACTGCCTTGACATGAAGACAGAACGAAGGCTCTACACAGTTTGTAGAACTCATCAGATTACACTTTGTTAAAGTACTCGGTTGGTATCACTATTTTAGGGGAGTGATTGATACAAAAAAGACAACTTGTGAAACTATTAATACTCCCATCGCTACTGAGCCTCCTAATGCCTGTTGTGCCATCCCAATGGCTCACCACAAAAAATACAGTTTGGATAATGACTACATTTTTTAATAGCTATTTTAAGAATTTAAAAGTTATTGAAGATATCTCTTTAAAACAGCTTTTTAAAACATATTTGTTTCATCTTTGGCATTTCAATAACTCTTTGGCAATTTTTCACTATATTTTTGTATCCATGTCTTCTGAAAATAAAGATATATTTGTAATTCTCTAAATAAATTAACATCTTTCTCTTACCTCTAGTATTTGCTTTTTATGTACGGCATTTTTTTTTTCAAAATTTTCATGCATCATTTAGCGTTACACCAAGAAACCCAGCCTATTCAAACATCTTCTGGCCCTTTTCCCAGGGACAAGTCCCGACGACTGAACAGTTTTTGTCTTGTACAAAGTGTTCTGTCCTGCAAGGAAACATGTAAAACATGCTGAGGGGCATACAAAACAAAAAAAAGAAAAATAAAATCAAATGTGCAAAAAAACAATAAACAAATTGGCTCTTCAGTACTTTTTTAAGGTCATTTTATGTATTATTAAAAAAAAAAACATGGCAGTCTGTCTCACAGAGTGGTAGCCTTGGAAATAACAATTCAGAGCTTCTGGGCCACTTCCTATTTCAAATATAAAGTTGTTTTCAAGTTTTTAAAATTCTGTTGGATATAAACATGAACAATGCCAACTTTGCAGTCAATCCTTGCCCCCTGCTGCCCCTGGCTAAGGGATTTTAGCTTTACATTATGAGTTATAGCTTAAAGCTATGGTCTAAGATTTGGAAGCTTGGTACATCTTAATAATACTGTTTATAAGGCCGTTATGGTCCTGTGGTCCGATCTTCGCAATAAAAAGACCGAAAAGAATGGAAAAAATCCAGTTAGTGTATCCTCTGCAAAGCGGCATAATAGTTGACCAATCCGAATCACTGTTCCCCGCGTTTCGGATTGGTCCGTGAGTCCATCCAATACCCTGTCTCCCCTGCTCCACACCATCCTGCGTCCTCCCCACTACCTCCCTCATGTACTGGTGAGCATAGCTACTGAAGCACCATGGAGCTGGAGAAGACTAGCACCGAAACTGGGAGGCCGCTTCTGTTACCCTCCACATTGAAGGGTAGGAAACGTAAAAGTTTTGAGGAAAAGGCTGAAATAAGGAAGAAACATGTGTGTGTGTGTGTGTGTGTGTGTGTGTGTGTGTGTGTGTGTGTGTATATAAATATATATATATATATATATCTATATCTATATCTATATCTATATATATATATATATATATATATATATATATATATATATATATATATATATATATACATATACATATGTTGTTAGGAGGCGACCAAGCTGGGGGGCGGGATCTTGGAACACGACGGGGAGGGTGAGTGAAGGGGGGGCAGGCTGCGTTTTTCAAATCTGTCTCAACAGCCAAACTGGTTTTCAGATCGTAGACCCTAGCTTTAACTTCCAGGAACAATAAAGTTCAGTAGCAATATGCTAACTCCTTTGCTTTGTGCATGAGTTTAGCAGACATCATTCTTGTATACTTGAAGCAGATCTTAGAAACATTTATGGGAAGTTGACGCTTTTAGAATGATGTGGACAGAATTTGTAAACCAAATCTTGGAAGTCTGTCACTCCGATTTGTTAAATTATACCATGATTAGTTCAGTCGTAGAATCTTAAGTTCAATGACACCAATTATTCAAGCAGATTTATCTCTGGAAATAACTTCCTGCTTTCTTGCTGTGTTTTTTTAGACAAAAAAATGCTTGAAGGAGAAAAAGGAACACTGTGAAATAGATCAGATGAAGAAGATTGTTGAAAATATTTCATAGTTTCACACTGTTCATCCTTGGAGCTAAATAAGAACAAGAGCTGCAGACAGTTTTAAAGATTCCCTGCACATGTGCTATGGTGTGAGCTTTGTGTATTTATCTTCAAGCCACAAAACTTCCGAGTAATGCAAAACAATGTTGAGATATTTTTAACAGATATACGAGTAAAAGGGATGAAGGCATTATTGGATTCTGAGAATTGTATTTTTTTTTTTATAAAAATATACTTTAAATACTGAATAACTCACGTAGGAGATCAACAAGAGTAATAGAAAAGTTGCTCTTGTGGATACTGCTTGGGTGGAATAAACAACTTCAGTTTTTATTTTCAGGTATCTTAGGCCTAACTTAGATCTAACAAATGAAGAAAGAAGCCCACTCGTTGATCCCTGTTATGTGTTGGCACTCTATGCCCATACTTTCTCAGGGGTTGAATTCTGGGGCCATAAGGGTCATGTGGTGTGATAGATTGTTTCATCATTGTCACTGATTGAAGGGTGCATGTCTGAAGCTTGAATCTGTTGAAACTGGCAATACTGTTTGAGCTGTGACAAAAATTAAAGAAGGTCATTTGATAGGTTGGATAGGTATCATAGGCCTAAATCCTTTTGTTTGTGTTGGGGAGTTTGTTGTTCCCTACTAAGTGCTTATTCGTCTTAGTCATACACTATCATGTGGTTAGTAATGCAGCTGCATTAGCCTGATTCACTGTCTGTAATCAGGCAGATCCAAGAGGTTGGAGCTTTGAGCAAGGTAGCAGCAGGAAGTGACTGCGTGTACAGAGATTAGCTAAGATGCCGACAGCTTTAGTTGCAGTTTTATTGGATCATGAATGAAATTCTTTATACAATGAAAAACAAACAACACTGAAATCAGGAGGGATATTTTCGCCCCACTTCAAGTGGTGACAGTTTGTTTGATGGAAAGTCTTAAGTTTTATTGACACATCTGCATTAGTGTCCACCCACTACATTGTTTAAATGGCCCATAGTGAATGTGATTGAAGTTTATGCTTTGGAAAGGTTCTGCCCATCCCAAAAAACTTTTGTTGGATTGTTGCTCAAATGGACAAGTGAAATATGGTGAATAGTCCATCTGGTCTGTAAGCTTAATCATGTGGTCTAAGTCAAGTAAAAGTACAAATATACTCATGCAGTCATCCCAAACTAAGCCTGGTGTCGCCTATGTAGCAGAAGGGTGGTGTTTGGGTTGATCATTTTCAACTTTCATTAATGCAAATTGGTATAGTATATCATATCCATGTTTCAAGAACAGAAGGTTTGCCATTGTTTTGCGTTAGCTGTGTGTATGTTTTGGCCAAAATAGAAAGTAAAATGAAAACTAGAAAGTCACATTTTCCTTGTTTCAGCAGGTTTGTTTTGAATAATAATAAAATAAAATATGTCCCAGTCGAGACAAAAACAGTCCTGACCACTTCTTGTCTGTGCCTTTCTTGTTCTTTAAGTTTATCTGGACCAGTAACGTAACTAATTAGATCAGTTGTAGGGGCGATATATTGTTTTTTTTCCCTAAAATTTTATTTTGGAGCTCTTTTTTGATGTGAAACTGATGGAAACCTGCGTGAGCCTGGTAAGCAAGCTGTTGTGCAGCCCTCCAGTCTGAAACCATCATCAGTGGTCCATCTGGTGTGTGAGTTGAATCATGCGGCCCAAGTCAAGTAAAAGTAAAGATGGATTCATTTAGCCATCTCAAACTAAGCCTGGTGTCGTCTATGTAACAGAAGGGTGGTATGATCTAAAGGACAAATAATCAGACTGATGGGGGATGCTGTCTTGGAATCACAGAGCCAATAGTTTTGTGTCACAAGGAGGTATGAAGAGAGAACTTCACTCACAATGACAGCACAGCCTAAAAAAGTGATGACACATCTGTGACTGTAGCTTTCTACTTTTTGTTTCTAAGTCTCCAATCTGTTTAGTGGATTGTATTTCTGAGTGTGTGTGTTACACAGACTGCATCTGCAGCTGAGCTAATACAGTGTGAGCTCTTTGATGTGTCCAGACAAATGTTTCCCTGATGCTCTCACTGTCTGTCTGTCAAAACACCTGAAACAACAGATGACCACACCGGCAGCTGTTCCGGGGCTAACCCCCTCTGCTATTCGTGCTCCAACGTGTGCGCACATTTACAGACACCTGCCAATTGTGTCATAGCTATAAAACTAGAAATAGACCTCACAGGCACATTTACTGGCAGATCTGAGGGGCCGGCTTGATTTCATGTCTGTGTGAGGAGACAGAAAACAGCAACTGATCCAGAGGAAGAGACAAATGGTGAAGAGTGGGTTCAGGGTTAAAGGGTCATTCAAAGGCCCAGTACACAGGTTTTAAAAGAAGGTTGAGTTTCTGTTACTGTTTGTTGTGAGCAAAAACTTATCTTTAGAAATGAAGGAAATGATCATCACAGCACCAGGAAAAAAGTATAAGGTTTCAGTGGCTTTTGAGAATAACTGAGATAACAATATCAGAAATGCCTTTGCAGAGCTTTGTGATGTAAGAGCATTTATAGTTTTTGAATATGCAAATTAAACACACAATGAGTAATTGTCATATTAGGTTTATTTGAATTACAAATATAACCAAATATACTCCTTCAAAAAGTTTGGAAATGTATTTTTTATTATTACTAAATTTCTCTAATACAAATTGGTACTGGTACATCTAATTCATGTCTCAAGAACAGGAGGCATGACACCTTTTTGTGTTAACTGAGTGCATTATTGCCCAAAACAGATGGTTAAATGAAAACTAGAGAGCCATATTTTCCTTGTTTAGCAGGTTTTGTTATGTCCTAGTTGAGACAAAAACAGTACAGTACCACTTCCTGTCTGTGCCTTTCTTGGTCTTTATTCTGAAGTTTACTTGAGCCTGAAATGTAATGAATTTGATCACTTGTGGGCAAATTATTGTCTATTATCTATCTTTTGTAGCTCTTTTTGAGGTGAAACTGATGGAAACCTGGGCTACTGCAGTTAGGAGAAGACACCAAAACAAAGCCTACACTGATCCCGGTAAGAAAGCCGTACCACAGCGAAGCCAAAGCTGGCATGTTCACAGCAATCAAGTGTGAAACCGCTGTAATACACAAGTGTGGCAACATTTTAAACTCCTGAGCTTTTTTCTAAAAAAGGTGTGTGTCCCAAGTTAGCCTACGGTCTATAGGTCAGAAAAAAAAAAAACTTGCGCTGCATTGAAAAATTAGAGGTGCATTTCTGACATTGTCAGGCGCGTTATGCAAAAAATGTGGAAAACTGCCTAATATCACATTGTTTAGAAATCTTGTTAAAGATTTTGAATCAGGACTTGGATTACCACCAATGGCTTATTGCTACGTCCTTGTGCCTTGTGTGGCACAACATTCTCTGAAAATGCAATGAAAATCTGTAGAGAACTAGGTATCAGTAAAAATGTGGAAACTGGCCTATCTTGCAATCATTTCAAACCAATACTGGATCTGCCTCCAGTTTTAATCACCATCAATATTTAATCAATTCTTTCTTGTTCGATGATCAACATTTCCTGAACATTGCACCAAAATCTGTAAAAAAAAATTGTTGAGTTATTGTGTTCACAAACTAACAAACAAACAAAGAAACAGAAAAGCAGGCAAAAACCTCATGGGCCAAGGAGGCAAAGAAAGCTCCAATCAGCCTTCTGAAATACAGCCAACATTAATTTAATCATGAATCAATTCTCTGCCTTGGCAAATAGCCAATCACAGTTTAGAGTTATTAGATTAGCACCATGAGGCGGCCAATCAAAGAGGTGGGAGCTTCAAGCAAAACAACAACAGGAAGTGACTGCTTGTACAGAGATTAGCATAGATGCTACTCACTCCTTGCAGTTTTGTTAGATATGGATGGCACCTCTTAATTAAATGCAAAACAACATTAATACTAAAAGTACGTCTGTGTAGAAAGGATATTTTCACTTCACTCTCAACGTGTTTTGGTGAGAGTTTGTTCTATAAAGTGGCTTACATTTTTTATTGTACACAACGGCAGAAGCCTTGTCTACAACATTATTTGATTGACCCATAAAGGACATGATTGATGGGATGATTAACTAATCACCTGCTGGATATGCTTCAATATGCTAATTCCCAAACACTTTTGGGTCTATTGCTCAGATGGACTAGTAAAATACTGTATATGGAATGGTCCATCTAGTGTGTCAGGTTAATACTGTACCCCCCTAAAACACTTTGGTAAGGATAGATAATTTTTATGGGCGAATACTGTAAGAGAGACAATATCTATCCGTCTTCTTTATTATTTACTCGTCTAATTTCCAGAATAAAGGCATTTTCTGTACTTGGGGGCATGACTGAGGGCTGCAAGCTAGCGGTGTGTTGCTGTTTTCAGGAGCTGTTTTCGGCCTCCTGATTGTTTGTTAACAGGCTGATGTGAAGTCTGTCAATGTTTTCAACAAAGCAGAAGCTGCCTACATGACTCAGAAGTCCCCTTTAGTGATCTTACAGGGGACATCACTCAGACTTTGTCCAGTATTTTCTTCAGGCTATGATCTCTTGACCTCATCCTGTTGTTATGACATGATAGAGACCCCTCTGGCAATGGCATTTACACACTGTGTGTTAAAGAATCATTGCAGATGAAATCTTTGCCTTTCTTGGGCATTGTGTGAGTTTGTTTAGTCTAAATCATCAACCCATTGCTGTAGCATTATGGGTTCAAATAAGGTAACAAGACAGCTCTGTTTATGATAGCATTGCGTGAATAAATCAAACACCATTATCTGTCCACCAGCTGTAGTAGTGTAGTAGTGTTTGTTTAGTGTTTGAGTATCCTGGTTGCAGCTGGAGAGGCTTGGCGTCACATTCGCCCTGATTGGCTGCTTCATGCCTGCGCACACACCCAAACACACACACATATTAAAACTCCCACAGTTACCCGAGCTGGCTCTGCCTCTCTATATTTAGACTTGCCCTATGAGGCTGCCGGAGCAAGTTAAAAATAGACCTGCTCCATACTTCACGCTCAGTAAGAGGGGTAAGAGGACAGAGGGAGGGATAGATAGATAGATAGATAGATAGATAGATAGATAGATAGATAGATAGATAGATAGATAGATAGATAGATAGATAGATAGATAGATAGAAAAAAGAGAAGGGGGATATAAGGTTCTTGGATATGGTGCAGGGTGTCAGTGGAGTACATAAAGGTTAAAGCCTGCGTCATGCGTCTTATGGCAGTGGATTCAATGAAGCGCACCTGCTGGGAATGACATAAATGCCCATGAAGCACAACCAGTGCTGTATGAGGTCACCAACACGATCCTGTAAAGGGCTGACGAAGTAAAGAGAGTGAGAACTGCCCGTAAGTGGCCCAGTCTTCATTTTCAAAATAGATTATGGTTACTGTAAGTGGCAACATGATCCACAAGACTCTAATATTCAACATGTCACCGCCAACATTACATATGTGCTGATTAAACTATAGTCTAAAAAATTACAGCACCCTATATGTCTATTTTCAGTTTAGTTAAAAATCTGAAATCTGACCTCAATGTAAGTAAAAAAAAGCGACAACAGAACGCTGAGACAAAAAAGAAAAGAAGAGAAGGTAAACCAAGATTCTATATAGCAGTCCATGGTGTCACTAAAAGCCTCATAATTTCCCCACTTTTAGAGTATAGCTATACAAAAATCTATGTTTGCTCAATTAGATGCCACAGTAGGTTTCTGTGCAGCATTTCACACTTTAATCATTTTTATCAGCTGTGACCAAAAATGAGTGATTTCGACTCGAGTGATGTTGTTGGTAGTTGTAGGTACGAGAGATTTTTATTTTAATCAGGAGAGACAAAATTTAAATGAACAATTATTTATTTTACAAATATGTATGATTGAAAATGTGTAGTGACTTTTGTGATTAGCATCTATTTGATGCTCAGACTCAATCACAGTGGTTTGGTGTACTTCAAGGGTTCTGTGGGCGAATATGAGATAGGATACCCCCCTTTAGTTGGAGTCTAGATACTTGGGGTGGTGGGGTGGACAGAGTATGATGAGGAGTGGACTTCTGAGCAGCTTATTGGGACCCTGTTGTGATGGATGGGGGTGCTGATGAGGCCTGCAATATGAGATGAGGGACCAGACTTGTAAGCAGTTGGACCTGGACACTGATGGGATGACTGGAGATGCCTGGGGTGGAGGAGCAGTGCTGAGATCACACAGCACACCACGAGAAGTAAAGATAGGATTTAAGGATATGCGAGCAGCAGTATGATTGGTCTGACCAGTGTTGCAGAATCTGGTTAGTTATTACTTTAGTGAGTATACGCCCCAATTAGATGATTTG
Source organism: Scarus forsteni (assembly GCA_036419115.1). NCBI lineage: Eukaryota > Metazoa > Chordata > Actinopteri > Labriformes > Labridae > Scarus > Scarus forsteni. The sequence continues at coordinate 13,555,693 of JAZDUH010000145.1, forward strand.
AATCATCTATGCAAGATGGCAGGGTGAGGACATGAAAGAGAGAGGATGGAAATGAGCAGATGGGTGACTGAAGGAATATTAGGTTAGATAGAGGGATAGAAAAACTGTAGTGGAAACTTAGCCCATGCCCACAAGACCCATTGCTGTCACAAGTGGGAAAGAAAGAATCTTATTGAGGCCTCCAGTCAAAGCAGTGGTTATTTTTCTTGTGTAATATTAACCCATGAGCTGGTTTATTATGAGGCTTTTGGTGGCCCCATTGACTATGTCATTTCGTGTCACTAGCTGACTATCTCCACCCAGGGCAAAGCTGGCTGGGTGCTTTGCTGCAATCACCTTCACGAGTGCCATAGGCCTTGATCAACCCCACTTAATATTACTGAAGCTATCCCTTTCAGCATGTATTGAACACTTGGATGTCTGACAGTCACTCATTCAAGCTGTTCTCTTGTCTGGAACATCTTGGTAACAGTATCTGACTTCTTCTTTTGTTAAGTGATACCATGTCTTCTGCTGTGGCCTTGTCAATGTCACCATCAATAATGAAAAAGGTAAAACCTGAAATCTCAGAACCTGATGCTCTTTGAAGATCCTCAGACAGAGACTCTTATGAAGTGAGAAAGTGTCTTGTATGAAATGAAGAGTGCAGGATCAAAGGCAGCGCTACAAAATTACTTACATGTCTGTTGTGCAATGTTATTTTGCCCTGCATACCTGTCTGAGTGAAATTAAGGTGGGAAATAGAGGCCACTGGGTGTTTTCAACCCATGACGCACAAACTCAAGTCAAAAGGCTTACATTGTTTCCATGCCTCAGTGTTGAGCTTAACAGTGGAGCTTGCAGCCTTCTGAACTGGTTTGGTAATATTTACATATTTGTGGTTAGCTAATATGTTGTAATTGAGATTACACAAGACTTCACAGCAAGGCTTTAGAATTAAAAGGGTGAGAACATAAAAGCCACCGAACATAAATTAAAATGTTCAAGAGGAATTAAATACAAACAGAGGACTCCAGAGAATTAGTGGCACTGCTCTGTCTCTTTTGGGTATATTTGCCAAACTGAAGACACATCAAAAGGTTTTTATCTTCATTTTAATATGTTTTGGTGAAAAGCAGGAATTCTTAAGCAGCTTTGTTCATATTTATCCAGATCAGCAAGGCTTTGGTAACATGAATGACGCAGTTTTCTGGTAAAACCTGGCTGCTGTCACTGGTCCAAACTAAGATCTGTCCTAAATCCTTCCTGAAAATCAACTAAGGGGGTCAATTAGTTTCTGGATGGACAACATGTCTAAAAACAACCACAGCTTGTGAGGAAACGGTGCCCAGAGCTTTCACCATCATCAGGGGCAATGTTAGAGTGAGGGTTCAATTAAACTGAACTACTAATTACACTTTTATTTAAAACAATCAGATTTAATTTATTGTTTTTTTTTCATTGTCATTGGTTTACCATAACATTTTTCTTCTTCTATTGACTTTGAAGATACATTTTTTTAATATACATATGCAGTCTTTGTGAACTCGTCAAGATTCTTACTTGTTTGATTAACCCATCTGCTTTTGTGAAACTTCTCTCTGTTGCATTCCTTTCCTCTGCCCTTTAACTGTTCAGAAAGTGCCTGCTCTTAAAAATGACCTTCAGAATGGAGTCTGCATACTTATTTACTGAATTTTATACATTTTAATATGATCATTGTTAGGGATGGGATGATACACTTAAACTCACGATACACTGCACCTCGATATGCTGGGTCACGATACGATACGTCACGATACAATATCAAAAAAGTAAAAAGTAAAAAATATTTCTGTGTAATTACAACTTATTTGTTTTTGTTTGAGTTGCACACAGGAAAACACAAGGCCTAACAGGCCAAATACAAACAATAACACTCTCTCTAACCCTAGAGAGGTTACAGAGAGTGTATGCTAACGAGCGGTAGGCTCGTTTTTGCCGTCTTTGTCTTTTTTAATGAGAAAGACAAAATACTGCCAGACAGATGATTTGTATCCAGGTGGAGCGTCCTCAATTTTAACCTCATTGGACTCCATCATTCAGCTTTTTGGAGGCAAGGTAGTTGGTGCTAATGTTTGTTGTCATCACTTCTGGTCACATTCGTTATTACCGGACATGACGTCTTTATTTCGCGATCCATTTTTTTTAAACTTGATGCGTTTCGTCACGTACTGTATCGCGATATATTGCCAAACGATATTTCATCCCATCCCTAATCATTGTGGTATAATACTGAAATTAAAACATTTATCTGTCATAGAGGTAACTATTAACAAACCTATTTCAGTTTGGTTCAATATGTTAACATACTGATCAGTCCTTATTTTGAAAGCTAGGATATCCAGCATGTCTGAGGCATCCTCCTCTTCAGGATATATTGCTGTTTTGGGCTAACTGCTCATGTAATAGAGATCAGAGTCCAACAATACACAGAAGACTTGATCAGGGACAAATCATTAATAATTAAGACATAGTAAAATCCCAGATTTAAGATTTTTTGATAATGATTTAAAAACATTAAGGGTAACTAAGCTTTGCAGTTTAGAATCAGCTTGCAGATTGTTTCAGGTCAAAGGTGCAAAAAACCCAAGCACTTTCATTCCCAACTCAGTGTGGACCTTGAGAAGTGTGTTTGTCAAATTTCAAGTCAAAAATGTCCAAAGCATCAATTAATTATTACTCATTAGGTCCAGATTAATGTCTTACTACAAGGGATAAAAGCCAACAAATTAGGTTTTGAATTGCTGTTAATGATCTGAATACATTTGCAAGTGAAACAAGCAACATTTTACTTACAGTCGTATTTTTAGCGCTGTTATCTGCAAATAAGATGTCAATGCCTACATGTCAGGGAATTTTACCTTAGCTTTTACCCTTTTTTTTTGCTTAAAATTGGACAAATAGTCTCCCCTAGATCTGAGTTTTTGCAGTGTGCATAACATCCAGTGTCTGAAGGTTGTGTGTTCCATCTTTGTGTACCAAAAGGAAAAGTAGTTTGCAATATTTCCCAGAATGGCTTTATAAATAAAAATATACCAATGTGCAAGATGGTGAATACTTTAAAAAGTCAACACCTTTAAAGAAGAAGATGGAAGAAGGCTCAAAGAACCAGACCACATGAAGGTTTTGCAGAGACACAGTCGAGTTAGAGATATTTTTCCTGGTCACAACTTTGTCTCTTCCTCATCCTTGAAGTGTGTTTCCACAGAGTTACTGGAAATTGTTGTAAACCACTAATGATGCTATTTGTTGTAATGTTATAATGGTTTTAAAATAAAACATACAACACCAAGCAGAGATTAAACCAAGGGGTTAAAAAGCATGCCAATATCCAGTATCTGAACTGATACGAAAAATATCTGAAAAAAAATTCTTGGGACATCTGAGGCATTTGTGATCATGTTAATAAGGAGTAAAATATGGGAAACAAACTATTACTAACACTTTTAAAACTGAGTAAATCTGCAAAGTTGTAACCTGGGTAAACTGACTTTTCAGCCCCTTGTGCTGTTCTTTGTTAAACTTGGAGGGGATGTTGTGCAGCCTGCAGGACTTTTTGTTTGTGGCTAAATCCATCCTGTACCCGTGTTAGAAAAACATGTTGTGGAAGTGGAGCTGCAGTGTTCTTATGTATGTGGCTCAGAGGTTAATGGCTACTCATGCTGACATTGTCTTTGTGTGTCCACAGTACAACGGTTAATCGCTGTCACATCCTGAGAGGAAGCCGGAGGGGGAAATTTGACAGTGTTATTCTCTTCCAACAACACCAAAGCCACCGGTAACTTGTTGACCCAATGGGAAGGAAGACAAGTGATATTTGTTTTTTTTTTTCTGATTCTGAACTTCCTTGTGTCTGTGTAGGTGCACCTGTTCTTCTGTAGTGATTTATTTGTTTCGTTTTATGCTTTTTTTTTCTGTGCAAGTTTGTTGACAATTTCAAACGTTCAAATCAGGAAGAACTCCACGGGGAACTCTTGGCTGCGAACTGGAAAAAACACATCCTGTTTCCTCATTTTTTTTCCACTTAGTGTGTAAGAGTGTATCCATTACATAAGGTAGTGAGAAGGGACAAACACTGCTGAACAAACAGCTCACTTGTTCCAAAGAATGAAGAAACTGAACAATCTTCCTTGTTCCCCACAGGAGGGGTTTACAGGACTACAAGGTTAAGCTCAGAGCTAAGACGAAAACAAAACACCACAGATATGCAGTCACAAGTGCATTAATACCAGACAAACAGATACAAACACATGCTGCACATTCACTCAAAACACATGATTCACATTTCAAAACATATTTTTGTGCAAAAGAATTCATTGTTTCTTTCTTCTTTTTTTAAAAAAAGAAACTTTTATCGTGTTATGCAAAGAGATTATCACATTCTTGTTTATTCTGTAAACATCTACATAGAATTGATCGGAAACTACATCCATTGAGGGTGGCACAGTGGGTAAGCAAGTGGTGCACGTGCCTTACAGCAAGAAGGTCCCTGGTTTGATCACCAGGTCAGTCAGGGCCTTTCTGTGTGGAGCTTCTTCTCAGAGACCAAAACGCTGGTCATTAGGTAATCAGTGACTCCAAATCTCCCTTATAAGTTTGGTTTCTACAGCTTTCACATTGTTTATAGAATGAAGTAGAACAATATACTCATCCAGAAGGCTTTCCTGATCCAAACAGTGCTTCAGAAGATATTTAGATCCAGAAACGAGCGGCGGACATCCGTACAATGGTAGCACAAGGGGCATGTATAGCACCGCTCCTAAAACTGCAATAATCGTCCAAAAACTCATTAGTTTCACCAATATTTCATCATGGTCGGCTCTGGCTACTCCTCCACTACAGTCTGTGTCGATGTCTTTGTGGCTGTGCTGACCTCTGAACTGAAGAAGAAGGTTTGCCTTCGTGCATGCGCAGTACGGCTCATTGTTTCAGGGGAAGACCGCAGGCTACATAACGACTTTCTTCTTCCAGTTTTGTGCAAAATGGATGAATATCTATCAGATGAAGATGTTGTGGAAGAGAAATTTGAATATGATGGGTGTCCTTACAGTTTCGAGCCAGAGTTTACAGATGAGGAGCTCATCAAAAGGAGGACGCGGAGGCAAAGAGAAGAACAGCTCTCCAGAGAGTACTGTGCATGCGCAGAGACAAACTTTCTTCTTCTTCAGTTCAGAGGTCAGCGCAGTCACAAAGACATGTAGAAAGACTGTGCAATTTTTGGCCCTTTTTGAAACAAGTTTTCACCCATGAAACTATTATGGGGATTGGGCCGAGTTTTGGCTCAATCGTGCGTCTCACATCCTGTAGTATACACAAGGTAACAAGAAGCAATTAACGCCTCACGACTACCTCCCGATCGATAGGATGAATATAAAAACCTGTTTGAAATCCTGGTCGCCCCTCGTGAGGCTATGTCACACTACACGTGCGCAAACGTAGATACGGAAGAGAAAACAAATGCACAAGACGGAGCAGCATGGCATCACAGCAGACCTGGACCCAAGCAATGGAGGGTCAATTTGTTGAGCTGTGGCAGGCACAGCTCAGCCTATTTGGTGAATGAGTTTTTGTTTATTAGTCATTCGCATCTGTGAGCATCCGACCACTTCATACTTCTTCTTCTTCTACTACTACTTTAACGTTGCAATTCATGCATTCCATGTCGTTATGGATGCATTATAAGACATTATTATATTATAAGTTCTTATAATACATCCATGCTTGTCATACATGGACGAACAGTGTGAGCAGTCAGATCGTATCCGAGCATGGGGTCGTACAGTGTGAGAAGAAGAATCTTGAGCTGTGAACCGTTAATCCCTGTGATTCACTCGTACAGTATGAGCAGCAGCTGCGATCGAAAAAGTCGTACAGTGGATGCACGGCTTTAGGTATGAGTGTGAGCATGAATGGTTGTCTGTCTCTAAGTACAGCGTCTAATCGAGCCAATGTTGTTTTTGTGTAGTTTTACTCGAAAAGTGGGTAAACTAAGTGGCTTTCAGTGGCACCATTGACTGATAGTTATTGCCTAGCTTCTGTACCTGGCCATCTCCCCGAAGGTACAATGCTGGCAAGTTGCTTTGGTGGCGATCATATTTACAAGTGCATAGACTTTGAGCAACTCCACCTCATAAACCTCAAAAAACAAGGCATTTTCCATTTCCCATCAAAAGCCAGACCCCTAGATCATCTGCCTGTACCAACAGCAGATAACAAAACACCAATGAAACTTGCAACAGTTTAGATTAAAATGTCAGAAGAGTCAGAAGAATTTAAAATTCCTTCCAAAGTCAAAATGAAGTCTTCATGTTTAGTTCTGCATAAAAATCCTCCTCTAAAATAAAGCAATCCACAGTCCTCTTGCAATCTTGCTCCTGTGGAATACAAATAAACCACAACTCTGTCAAAAATATGTTATGGTCTTCACCTTTTGCTGCCTTGAGATTCTTACATTTTCCCTTAAAAACAAGATAACAATGTTTTCTTTTTAATCAACACTTGCTCTGTGCTGGATGTTTACTACAGCTGCATACTACAGTGCTCTTGTGTCAAGCGCTGCCTCAGGGCAGGAAGCTATTGGATTTTACGGCTAAACATCAGGATATATGTGGGCAGAGAGGCCCTGCGTGGGGCAGATGGATGTGAATATTCATCCAGAATGAAACAATAGTCTCAAATAATTACACAGAACAGAAGTCATTACTGTGGAGATATGGGAAACCAAGCAAACAGACAAAGAATCTATAAATGTGGTAACACTTTACAATAAGACAGAAAATACACACAATTAGAGGATAATAATTCTGTGAAAAACTGCTAGTTTGCTATTAGTAAACATACCGGTAGTGTGGTAACCTCTTATTAAAATTAAGGGGGGCATTATTATAGCTTTCTAGAAATTTACTGTTAGATGTTCCTTAAAAATTTGGTGCTGTTTGTAGAGATCAAATAAGGATCTGTAATAATAAAACACCTTTCATGACACTCAAGGTCACATTACAAATAAAATGTATAAAAGTGCATTTAAGCAAGCATAAAAATAAACAGATAATTTCCAGCGTTCTCTCACTCTCTCCCCATTAGAAGTAATATATTAAGTTATAAACTCTGAAAATATCTTGATAAGAAATAACTTATTGCTTACCTTTGTATTACTTTGTCTTTGTACAATGGTTAATATTTCGCGTTGTAGAGTTAATTAGTTGTCTCATTCATTCATTTTATTAATTTTTTAAAAAAAATTATTTTGTTTATCCATATAGACAGAAGGTCTCCTTTTAAAATGAGATGCCACATCTTAAGGGTTTGGATTCAACAGAGACAAAATATGTTTCTAAAGATTAATTCATTAATTGGTTGATTGATCAATTGATTGATTGAAAATGTAATCAACAGACAACAATTTGATGAGGACGGATCTATATCTGTGTGTCCATGGGTTTGTCACTAGTATATTATCTATCTATCTATCTATCTATCTATCTATCTATCTATCTATCTATCTATCTATCTATCTATCTATCTATCTATCTATCTATCTATCTATCTATCTATCTATCTATCTCCCCCAGTCAATCAGAAAATGTGTGAAAGCATTTCAATCTATCGATAATCGTAGTATCCCTCATATTGTGACATCATTAATATCATCAATCACATGTGGCGTATCATCTTGTACTGTAAGCTACTCTGTCACACCTAGCCCTAGTTACAGTAATTTATCTATCTATCTGTCTATCTATCTATCTATCTATCTCACTATCTATCTATCTATCTATCTATCTATCTATCTATCTATCTATCTATCTATCTATCTATCTATCTATCTATCTATCTATCTATCTATCTATCTATCTATCTATCTATCTATCTATCTCCTTTTACTTTACAGTCCAAAAATGTATTTATATAAATGTATAGAAATTAAAGATATTAAGGAAAATATATATAAGTACACCTTGGGAGTCATAGTTCTGTATTACTAAATAAATATATAGATATCCATTATTCATTACTTCCTGCAGAAATTATTGATAATTATTTACTTATTAGCTGTGCCAGTTTGGTGCACTTTATAGCAAAGTGTTTCTAATGTTTAAACATATTCTTATCAAAAGTTTCTTGGTTTTTTTCTGCTGCAGCTTCTCTGATAATGAAAAATTGAGTTGTGGTATAGTGGGTTATGAAAGAAAAAGGCATGAAAAAGAAAAGCTGTAGATCTGTGTGTGAGATGTAAGCCAGAGGGTAGGACTGTACTCCAACCATCTCTCTGGCAGCTCTGCATTCACACACGTACACATGCGCTCCCTGCTCACCCTTAATGCAGCTTAAATGGTGGACAAGGGAAAGCTTTTTGAAAGCATATCTATAAGGATAGGAAATAGTTTATGAATAATTTGTCGCCTCAAGGGACTTATACAGGGGGGAAGAGGGAGGTGATTAGGGCAGCCTCTTGTCAGAATATTGGATATGGAAAAGAGCAAAAGCATCTGAGATCCAATTCACAGAAAATGAGAGAAATTCACATTCAAGGAGAAGGTGGAAGAAAATGCTCCATGGGAAGTAAAAAGTATTCTCTATATATACAGTAGAATACATTATAGGACCTACAGGGAGAACATGAAGAGTTTTGAGTGTGCATTCATATTTTGAGCCTTTTTTTTTTTTTTAAAGAAAAGCAAACAATATTGTCTAAAAGAAGTACATTTCACTATCCAGGTGACGCACAGTGAGGCTCACACCAGTAGCACAAATAGAGGAAAAGAGCAGAAATTACAAATCACTGAAAATTGAAATAAAACAAAATGTTCTAAGGCATATCCATTTTAGTTGCAGTTTCTCATGGAGGCCTGGCACACACACACAAAGGCTTTTTAAATGTGAAAGAGCTCACACATAAAGACAGATAATAGTCAGATTTTTATGTTTTGTTGCTGTAGTGTGTGCTATGCCACAAAGAAATATAGGACACCAAAATCCAATCAATTTATTTATCAAGAAGGCAGCACCTCTGTTCTTACAGCTTGTGATCTTCCGTGATCACACCCAAGTTCAGTGTAAACAAACATGGCTGACAATATCAGGAGGCTATATGGAGCTTGCGGTTAACTTTCTACAACATTCTTGGTGGCAGTGGTGGTCCTCGGGACTATCAGATTGTAGGTACATGCAATTCCATGCCTGACCATTGGTGGCAGTAGTAAGCCAAATAGGCAAGTCCACAACAATCATCCATGTCAGCAACACCACAGTCGGCCTTGAGACAACATGGAGAACTGCTCGATGGCAGTCAAAATTCATAAAGATTGTTGGTAAATTACAAATCCCAATGGTTGTCATTAATGTTTGAAATTACTGTCACTCAGCTCAAGGCTGACAAACTTTAAATCTGCTGCTGTGGAGTCATGAAGCCTCAAAACTACAGCTATAAACATGACACACATAGTTGGCCATTTTATTAGGAACACTCCATTCTCATTATCATTATAGCTGTTCATGTAGTTATTAGCATGATCTCCATATCCATGATCGTTACACCTACAGTATCTATTTCTTATTACCACATAGTCATGAAGTCCCTCTTGAAAATGGGATGTCACATCTCAAGAGGCCTTTAACACATTTATACTTAACGGAGACAAATATGGTTGGGATGCACTTGTGGTCTGGGCACCCATGAGTTCGTCACTACCATAAGTTCTTATTTTCAGTTTGAATATCTAAGATTATACTTCTAGAAAATGATCACCACAACCATTCAGACATGAGGACCCTCCAGAAATGAGATGTAGCATCTCAAGAGGCTAACCTCTAAGGAATCAGACGACAGGCCGATGAAACATGGACCTGTCCCTAACTTTAGTTCTTACTTCGGCCCACTTGTCTCCTCTTACTTCCCTTCCTTTGCCCTCACACCCATCACAGCATCGTGTGGATTTGCTGTTCATCATGAGACTGGGATCCACATTCAAGATTTCCTGCTGCTTAACAGAAGGTTTTTTCTTGCCGCCATGATGGAGGGATCCATGATTGGCTATATGGATTCATGTTGGGTGTTGGATGTATATATTTGTATATATATGTATATGTGTATTCTATATGTATATATGTATCTATGCATATATGTGTATCCATAAAATGAAGAGCTTTATGCTCTATTGTAAAGTGTCTTGAGATAACACTTGTTATGAATTGGCGCTATACAAATAAAGATTGATTGATTGATTGATTGATTAAATCAAATAGCCGCAGTAAGCTTTTAGTTAGCATTACCTTTCGCTAATGTGATTCTAATAAATACTTGGCCCCTCTGAGAGAACTGTTGGCTGTTGATGGCACCTATCTTAGGAAGAGAACTAGACAGGAATCACGACCGCCAAGTAGTGGCAGATCTGGGATTTTTTTATCAGATTGTTGTATATAATCTACAAGTTACACTGTGTAGGCACTCGTACTTTTGTACCAAATCAACGACCTTGACGTCCATTTTGGTGTCCATCCAATTTAAGCTTCTTTATTTTTGTTGCCATAGCTTTTGCTTCCTGCTTCACCCAGCCTGCTTCCTAATTAGCTTGACTCTGGTCTATGGAACAAAGCCCAGAGGACATGTTCGACTGTCCACAATGCACTCACACACATCAGGACTCCTGACTGTAAACAACATGTTTAATATTTGTGATTTCATCCATCTACTTTGTATATATAACATTTTCAGTAATCCCAACATGGTAAAGAGTGATTTTGGATATTTTCTTCAGATCTTGCTTTTTTTTTCTTGTTATCCTAGAATAAGAAAAACACTTTGTTCAGGTCAAATATTAAGGCCTGCTGTGTTTGAGATTTAGAGATACGTAGACAGAGAGGAAGCAGGAGGTAGATATATAAGAAGAGGACACACACACAAACACACATTTTGTAGTCCTTCAGATAGACAGACAAGCAGGAAGGGGGTCAATTATGGCAGTAATGATCCTGCTATGAATAAACCAGTTGGAGGAAGTCAAGCTCCCATTAGGCTTCCCTCCTCAGGCTATTAATAACCAGAGAACTAATGCCTCCTCCACAATCAATACACACACCCACCAGGACACAGTTAAAGACACACTCTGGTGTTTGATCTGCGAGTGTGCTCAGTGGGGTTGAAGGGAAAGAGGGGATTGAGTTTATTACAGCCATCTGTAGTCGCCTGATGCATCAAAAATAGAAACATAATTCATCTTTATCTCCTTTTCAAAATACAAGAGGGGGATAAAAGATGACATTTGAACCAAGATATTTTTGCAATCTCAGGACTACCATCCGAGCAAGAAATGAAGGATATGCACATCACTACAAAGAGTTGATTATGCTTTTTTATATTGGATATAGCTGCAGAGACAGAGAGAAGATAAGAGGGCATTAAAAACCACCAAACCAGAGAAAATGTGTTGTTGCCCTCATGTGATTGAACCTTTAGTTTTTATTGCACCAAATGAGCAATAAAGCAAAATCAATTAGGCTTTGCCTGCTGTTTTGGAGGATTTTATGTTCATTTGGCTCTAAAATAACAAAAATGTCCTTTTTATGTCGGAATGAAATTGAATTTTTTGTTCATCATGTTTGCTCGAGTGGCAGAAAATAATCATAGACTTTTCTAAGCACTGTCATCATGTTTATAAATTACTTTTTTTATTGTGCATGTGTTTACATGTGTATATGAATATATGAATGTATGTTTGTGCATGCGTACATATTTATGCATAGGTGTGGGTAGGCATTTGTGTATGTATATGAATGTATATTTTTGTGTATGTACTTATGCATGATCAATTTGATAGAACAAGTCTTTTTACACTAAATGATCAAGTCTGTCTTTCCCCAGAGAATAAATTAGACTAAAATAACTGTCTGGATTTATAAAGGCTGTTAAATAATTGGTTGTGAATTGATGTTGAGGGGTGGGATTAAATAAGTTTGACTTCTTCTCACTCCTTTTCAGACATGTAACATGTATCCAAGTGCTTATCTTCTTTGTTGTTTTCCATCTGTATGTATATTTTGCCTTTTGTTATATGTCTGAAGGAAACTTATTTATTTATTTCCAATGTATAGCAAGTTTAACATAGTACCCAACAAAATAACTACAAACTACCACTACTGTTTGATCAGGATTAGCTAAGACACGCAGGGTATTATTAATCTATATCCCAATATAGAGGCCATAATATAATATACATCACAATACACGTAAACAGGTGATTTTGATTTTTACTGGAAATGTTCCCATGATTTTTGTCCATACTGACATGAGAGCATCACACAGTTGCTTTAGATTGGTCCACTGCATATTCATGATATGAATTTCCTTTTCTACATCATCCCAAAAGGCCTTTTTGGATTGGGATCTGGATAATATAGAGGCCATTGGAGTACAATTAACTTTTCTTGTTCAAGAAATCAGCTTGAGATGATTTGAGCTTTGTAACAAGACTTGTTTTCCTGCTGGAAGTTGCCATCAGAAGACGGGTGCCCTGTGTTAAATTATAGTTATACATGGTCTGCAAGTGTCCAAAAAAATGTCCCTCATACATCACGCCAGCCCGAACCTTTGATACAAGACAGCACAGATCCATGGCTTTACATTCCCTGACTGTACCATCTGAGGCCCCATCCACACAAAGACAAACCGACGTCTAAACGCATACGTTTTTTGCCGAATCATCCATATGAAGACGGCGTTTTGGGGGTCTGTAAACGATCATTTTTGAAACTAGGTTCCAGAGTGGAAAGATTTCGAAATGCTGTATACGCAGCAAGTTTTCAGATACACTTATGTCATAGTTTCATATCTTCATTGACACGCATGCGCAACACGCGGCAATGACAATGGCGGCGTACGTGAAGCATATGTGCTGATGAAGCTAGTGACCCTACTATCCCTGTTGCAGCAAAATCTCCTTCTTCTCAATCACCACCGAGTTGAACAAACAATTATCGAGGACACATAACTGCATTTTATGATCACTTTATCACAATCTCTGTTTACAACTTTTGCCACAAGTGCACATGCCCACTGTTTTTTCATCTGTTTCCGCTTGTTTCCGTCATATCGTTATAGCGGCCCTAGAGGTCTGGCATGTGTTTTACAGCATTTTGATGCGTATCGAGTGCATTCATATAGACGCACACATTTTCTAAGACGCCTTCATCTTTATGACGATCGTTTTGTGAACTGTTAAGCATTTTGTCTTCGTGTGGATGGGGTCTGAATGTTTCAGTAGAAATCAAGACTCATCAGACCAGCCAATACTTTTCAGATCATCTGTTGTCCAATTTTGGGGAGCCTGTGAGAGTCCATCTGCTTCAAGAGTCAACATGTTGTGCATCTAAAACTGTCTTTTGTTTACCTTTGACATGACAAGCAGTTATTTGAGTTGCTTTTGCTTTTCTATCATTCAAACAACTCTGCCCATTCCCCTCTGACCTCTGGCATAAACAAGGCATTTTGGTCCAGAGAGCAGCCACTCACTGGATATATTCTGTTTTAGAGAAGATTATCTGTAATCCTTGGAGATGGTTGTGTGTGAATCCTAAGAGATCAGCAGCTTCTATCATACTTACACCAGCTTGTGTGGCCACCAGTGTTGGGGAAGTTACTTTTAAAAAGTAGTATTTGCTCGTTACTCGTTACTTCTGAAAAAAGTAACTCTTTACTTTACTTAGTTACCCTCTATGAAAAGTAACTTTTCACGTTACTCGTTCCTTTACTTTTACATTTCTTGATCATGGACAGAACCCCATTTCTGTTCCTAAATGTGAAGGCCTACAAAAAGTTCTACTACAGACAACACAACAGTTTATTTTGTGCTCTTTATTTGAAAAAATGTCACATACCCTGTGGAATGAGAGCTCCTGTCCAGTGTTTCCACATTTTGCTTCTGAAATAAGCAACCAGGTCAATAAAAACAAGCCCAAAATAAGCAACCTCCAGCTATTTCCTTTCATAATGTGATATATTACTTTTTAAAAAGAGAAGTCTACATAAGGTGTGTTAATTTTCATCTACATTACATTTCAATATCACAGCGCTAAGAATCTATTCAAGAAAAGACCGTCACTTATAACAAGCAGACCTGGCAACTTTGACTCTGGAGCATGCGCCATGTGCGTGAGTGTGTTTGGGGGCGTGCATAAAACCAGGAAACGAGGAAGTGGACAAACTGCCCACCACAGTCGTGTTTTCCTTTATGTTAGGAGCTGGAAGATAATCAGGGGGATTCACACGGACTTAAGAGCCCCAAGAAGCAACTTGACGTATAGAAATAAGCCCAAAAACCCACAACCCACGGCCGTGACTCACAAGATTTTCGGCCTTTTGATGCTTATAACGAGCGGACTTGGCAACGCTGCTCGTGTCTGTGCGAGCAGCTGAGAAGGCAGCTTCAGTGTCAGATCTGTCCGAGGGAAATGTAACGTCGTGCTGCATTAAAAAAGGAACTACGTTTCATTACCCAATTTTCAATAGTAGCGCGTTACTTTACTTTTTACCCGAAAAAGTAGTCTCCTTACAATAGACAATGAACAAGACACTGGTGGCCACTATGGTACTTTGCAAGACAATTGAACCACCTTGTTCTGTCATTCTGATGCTCTGCAGCAGGACGTCTTGACCATGTCTTTATGAATACTGAATACTGTGTGCATGTGAAGAACAATGTATCTATTTATTTATTTATTTGATTATTATTTTAATAGTATTAGTTTTTGATAGTTTTAGTTTTTTTTTTAATAGATTTCATTAATGTCTCACTGGAATTTCTTATGTTCTTATGTGATGTAATTTCTTGTTTTATGTAATGTAGAAAGGCCCAACCAGGGACAGGAGAGAATTAGCCTTGGCTATAAACTCCACTTGCATGGCATCAGCTGCAAATATTTTTTGTGACTACGAATAATTGCAATGTCCCTGCCAAATAAAGGAATAAATAAAAAATAGAATGCCTTTCTGCACTGAGTTCCTGTTGTGTATTTGGCTGATAAGCTATTTGCAGTTGAACAGGTCCACGAAATGGATTGGCCAATGAGGTAAAGACATCTTATGGTCAATGCAGCAGAAGAAATTTGATTTGTCTGTAGCAGCAATAATGTGATGTCACAATATTAGCTGTACAACAGTTGTAATAAAGTGACATTTTCTCTGTTATCAGGGTTTTTTTCTTCATTGAACCACCGAAATGTATCCATAGCTTCTCTAAATAATAGATTGTTATTTTATTGCCCCCACGAGCTTTACTTTAAGGTTGACAGAATATTTCCTGGTAGTGAAAAGAAAGCTGACTGCACATGGATGGTCAAATCCATCAAACTGATCAGCAGAGGTTTGGTCTACAGCTTGTCTCAGTAAGCTGAAATCAAAAATCCTCCTGAGGGCTGAGCTGGCTTATCAGACAGAAAGGAGGCTGACAAATGTATGGATCAATACCAAGATGCCAAATTGAATTTTTTTTCAAACAATGGAAATGACAGAGTGCTGCTTGAAGTCCCTGAGTCCTGTATGATGCACCTCCAACCATAAAAAAATGTGGTTTGTTATCTAGTTACTTCAGCATGAAGAAGGCTCATCTTTTGGACTGTTGCCTTCTTCAGGCTTTAAATGCCATGTGGTCGTATATGGGCTTGACTTTGTGTGAATGAGTGGACCCTTAAGCCTACTGAAGTGGGATTGGTTTCCAGAGATAGAAGGACAGAAATGGGTGAGCGACAGGATAGACCCTCCGGCATCATTCATCCATCCATTCAGGCCTAATCCTTTACCGCCCGGCACACGCATGTCACATGATCCCACAGCTCTTCATACGCAAAAACAACAAAGGACTCAGAAAGACAGAATAAAAGAGGAGCAGGAACCTTTCTTTGAACACTTTCATAATGGGTAACCTGAGATGCACGGTCAATATTAACTTTTAGAGCCACAACCCAAGCAATTAGGGTCTTTATTAGCCTCTTTATGGCTCTGAGTGCATGCAGAGATTTTCTCCAAAATCAGATCATCAAAATGTTTGCTGTATCATTGTGAGTTGTCGGTGTGTTTGGACACAACAAGTTGATCTACATTGGCTTCAGTGTTAACTTTTACTTTGTCCTTTCAGTTGAATTTCATAATTGGTTTCATGGGTTTGCTCAGAACTGGACCAAGCTGGACCTGGAATTTATTTTAACATACCATTCATCTGAAAAACTAGGTCGCATTGGACAATCTTGAAGCTGTCACAATCTCAGCTTCAGCCTCAGCCTCATCCGCAGCCTGTCACTCACCTGCTCCACTCCAATCAGTCCAGATTCACCCCACCTGTGTCGCCACTCACACCTGCGCCTCGTCTCTGGCAATCAAGCCAGCTACTAAAGCCCCAGCTCCGCACTCAGTCATTGTCAGACTGTCGCCGCCTCATGCTGAAAGGTCCAGACTCGCTTTCCGGATTGATCACCCGTTGCCAACTTGTTTCGTCCCCAGACTCTGCCTCATACGCCTGACCCTCGCCTGACTCCAAGGTATCGACTAGCTTCTGTCCTGCATTCACCCGCCTGTCTGAATCCTCGGTTTCGATCCTGCTGCAGTCCCCTGTTGCGAGTCCTGTCTGATCTACGCCAGACCCACGTCCGGTATCTGATCCTGCTTCCGCCTCCTGTTGCCAACCCTGTCTGATCTACGCCAGACCCACGCCTGGTATCTGATCCTGCTTCCGCCTCCTGTTGCCGAGCCTGTCTCTTCTACGTTGTGCCGTTCGCCTGGTGTCTGACTCCCGCCTGTCCTCGACTCACGAGAGCTCGCCTGAACCACATCACCGAGTGTTCCTGAACGCCCAATCGCCAGCAAGTGAGTCAAGCCTGCATTAAAGCTTTGAGTGAGCTTCTGCCTGTGCATCTCCTGAGTGGCCTAGTCGGTAAGGCGTCTGCCACGGATAAAGTGGTCACATGGAGTTCGCCTCCCGCTCAAGCCACAGTCTGTTACGGTCCTGTCTGTGTGGCTCTCTGTTTTGGGAATCCCTTTGTTTGCTGTCGCGGGTTGAAGCCCCGCTCAAGAAGCAGCTTTTCTCCGTTAGAAGACTGTGTGAGTTGTCACTCCTTTGTTTGCTGTCGCGGGTTGAAGCCCCGCTCAAGAAGCAGCTTTTCTCCGTTAGAAGACTGTGTGAGTTGTCACCCCTTTGTTTGCTATCGCGGGTTGAAGCCCCGCTCAAGACTCAGCTACACCCCTCTGAAAGACTGTGTGCCCTGTTACCTGAGAAGATCTGGGTTAGCTCAGTTGGGAGAGCACCCGGCCGCAGATCAACTGGCCGCGGGTTCGCCGGCCGACCAGAACTGTTCCTGGTTGTGCTGTTAAATAAAGTCTGTCTATTCCTAACGTCACCCACTTGCTTCTGGGTCCTCACTCACAACATTACAGTACAGTCTGACCAGAAGATGGACCCAGCGAGTAGTTCACCATCTGCAATGGACAGACTAGAGAGAGTGGAAGGAGTGTTGGCTCATCATGAGGGACTGATCGCTACAGCCACCACTCGCCTACAGGGGGTCCGAGATACACTCACTCGGACTGTCACGAATTGGCCTCCAGGTTCCAAGCCCCACCAGCTCCAGCCCCAGCTCCTGATCCTGAACCTGTTACTCTGCATCCTGCCCTGCCCGACACTCCAGAGCCACGAGTGGGCTCCCCTGAACGCTACGATGGAGATCCAGAGGTTTGTGCAGCCTTCATAACCAACTGCACCCTGCTCTTCGCTTCTCCAACCTCAGACCTTCTCCTCAGAAGCCGCCAAAGTAGCCTATACCATCAACCATCTGACGGGCGGTAAGACTCTGGGGAACGGCTGAGTGGGACCGCTAATCTCCTGCATGTTCCAGCTTCTCACCTTCTCTGCTGAGCTTCGAAGGTGTTCGGTCAAAGTCCTGACAGAGCTGGGGTAGCGGCAGGTCTCCTGAGACTCCAACAAGGTCGACGGTCGGTAGCAGATTACTCCATCGACTTCCGCACCCAGGCCAGTCGCAGTGGGTGGAACTCTTCGGCTCAGATCGATGCCTTTGTTCACGGGTTGGCTGATTTCATCAAGGATGCTCTGGTCCCGCATGAACTCCTTCGCCCCTGGATGGCATCATCGCCCTGGCCACAAGGATCGATCTGATCAGGGCCAGGAGAGGAGCCAAGAATCTGGCATCAATTCAGCAGCCCATTCTCAATCCCCAAGCCAAGGCTCCACCTCGACCGCCCTCCTCAACTACGGCAGAGGACTCAACCGATCCAGTTGGGTCGCACTTCTCTAACCCCAGCTGAAAGAAGACGTCGGCTCTCCTCCCAGCTCTGCCTCTACTGTGGAGGACAAGGACACTTCGTCAACCGGTGTCCAGTAAAAGAGCGAGCTCACACGTAAGAGAGGAGATACGGGTGAGCTCTTCCCTCCAGCCTCCTCAAGTTCATCGCCTTCCCTGCCTGCTCGCCTGCTCCTGCCTGGTGGACCTCAGACCCTGGCTACCCTCATTGACTCCGCCCGACTCCAGTCTCATTAGCAGAGGGTTGGCGAAACAACTTGACTGAGTCTGCTTCCTGAATCATCCCATCCCCGCCAAAGCACTGGAGCCACAAGATGGGGGTCATAACCCACCAAACCATCCCAGTCACCATGCTCATCTCAGGCAACCACAAAGAAACCATCCAGTTTCACGCTCTTGATCACCCTGAGGTACCTCTGGTGCTTGGTTTCTGGCTCCGCTTGTCACAACCCCATCATCGACTGGTCCACCAGCTCCATCCGTGGTTGGGGAACCACGTGTCACCTCACCTGTCTGAAGGACGCCGCCCCGCAGCTTCCTGTCAGCCCCGAGGTCCAACCTGAACTCTCCCGGTACCCCCGAATATCACGACTTCGAGTCAGATTCAGCAAGGCTAACGCCACCTCTCTGCCACCACATCGACCCTACGACTGTGCCATAGACCTTCTCCCGGCACTACCCGCCTAAAGGAAGGCTGTATTCCTCTCAGCACCAAAAGAAAGTCCATGGAGGAATACATCGGCAATTCTCTGGCTGCTGGCATCATCCGTCCTTCTTCGCCCTGCTGGTGCAGGCTTTTCTTCGTGGAGAAAAAGGATCACTCCTTAAGACCCTGTATCGACTATCGGGTCTCAACGACATCACGGTAAAGAATCGCTACCCCCTGCCGCCATCTCTCGCCTTTGAGTTACTCCAAGGAGCCACAATCTTCACTAAACTCGACCTCCATAGCGCCTACCATCTCGTCCGCATCAGGAAGGGGACGAGTGGAAGACGGCCTTCAACACTCCCATTGGTCACTACGAGTATCTGGTGATGCCATTCGACTGACAAATGCTCCAGCAGTTTTTCAGGCCCTGGTCAACGACATCCTCCGAGACATGCTAAACAAGTTTGTCTTCGCTACCTGGACGACATCCTCATCTTCTCCAAGACCCTCAGTGACCACGCTGCATCATGTCCAGTCCGGCCCTTCAAAGACTCCTGCAGAACTCACTCTTCGTGAAGGCGGAGAAGTGTGAGTTTCACGCTTCCACTGTGTCGCTCCTGGGCTTCATCGCCTCAAGGGCAACATTCAAATGGATCCAGCTAAAGTCTCTGCAGTCACCACCTGGCCTGTCCCTGAATCCCGTAAGCAGCTTCAACGCTTCCTGGGCTTCGCCAACTTTTATAGAAGATTCATCAGGAACTACAGCACTGTCGCTGCTCCCTCACCGCCTCACCAGCAGCAAGAAGACTTACCTCTGGTCCCCTGAAGCCAATACTGCCTTCCACACGCTTGAAGGACAAGTTCACCACTGCTCCTATCCTGCAAATGCCCGACCCAGACCTCCAGTTTCTGGTGGAGGTGGACGCCCGATGTAGGGGTAGGAGGAGTCCTATCCCAGCGCCACCTACAGACCACAAGCTCCATCCCTGTGCCTTCTTCTCTCGCCGACTGAGTCCTCATGGAGAGAAACTACGACATTGGCAACCGTGAGCTTCTAGCCAAACTAGCCCTGGAGGAATGGAGACACTGGCTCGAGGGAACCAAGGATCCTTTCCTGGTGTGGACCGACCACAAGAACCTGGAATACATCAAGACGGCTAAAAGGCTCAACGCCCGCCAAGCACGATGGTCCTCTTCTTCTCCAGGTTCCACTTCACCTTGTCTTACCGCCTGGTTCCCGCAACACTAAGCCTGACGCTCTTTCACGCCAGTACCTACGAGATGACGAAAGCCCAGAGAAACCTGCTCCTATCTTGGCTCCTCCTTGCATCGCCGCTACCCCTCGCCTGGGAGATAGAGGAGAGAGTCAAAGCCGCCAACCAAGATCAATCTGGTCCCAGTGCCTGCCCTCCTCATTGTCTCTTCGGCCTGAAGCCCTTCGGTCGGAAGTCCTGCAGTGGGCCCACACATCCAACTTGACCTGTCACCCTGGATCACTTCGACCCGAGAGGTTCTCCTGCAACGCTTTCTGGTGGCCCACGCCGAGGGGACACCCGGGATTTCGTGAAAGGCCTGCCAAACCTGCAAGCAACGCAAGTCTGCTGATCAGGCTCCTGCCGGCCTCCTCCAGCCTGTGCCCATCCCTGATGGCCCCTGGTCACACATCTCCCTGGATTTCGTTACTGGGTTGCCACCCTCTGACGGACACACCACCATCCTCACCGTGGTCGACAGGTTTTCCAAAATGGCCCACTTCATTCCCTGCCTAAACTCCCGTCCGCCAAGGAAACTGCACAACTGGTCCTCCACCACGCCTTCCGATCCATGGCCTGCCAGTAGATGTGGTGTCTGATCGGGGCCCCAATTTGCATCCGCTCTTCTGGAGGGAGTTCTGCCTCCTTGGAGCCACTGCCAGCCTGTCGTCAGGCTTCCATCCTCAATCTAATGGACAGACTGAGCGGATGAATCAGGAGATGGAGACGGCTCTGCGTTGCACAGCATCCCAGAACCCATCTACCTGGTCCCAGCAGCTGTTATGGGTCGAGTACGCCCATAACTCCCTGGTCACATCTCCCACTGGCATGTCCCCGTTCCAGTGTGTGTCGAGCTACCAGCCCCCGTGGTCCCCGGCTCTGGACAATGATGCCTCCTGTCCCTCCGCCCTGGCCTTCGCCCGCCGATGTCGGAGAACCTGGGCCCGAGCCAGAGCTGCACTCCAGAGGGCTGTCCACCGTTACTCCTCTTCAGCCAACCGCCGTCGGACTCCTGCTCCAACCTATCAGGTAGGTCAAAAAGTCTGGTTATCTACCAAAGACCTACCTGTTA
Source organism: Scarus forsteni (assembly GCA_036419115.1). NCBI lineage: Eukaryota > Metazoa > Chordata > Actinopteri > Labriformes > Labridae > Scarus > Scarus forsteni. The sequence continues at coordinate 13,576,988 of JAZDUH010000145.1, forward strand.
GAGTTGAGAGCAGGAAGCTTGCACCTAAGTTTGTGGGTCCTTTTTCCATACAGCGCATCATCAATCCGACGGCGGTGAGGTTGACGCTTCCCCGGTCCATGAGGGTCCATCCCACGTTCCATGTCTCAAGGATCAAACCTGTCCATGAGAGTCCCCTGTCCCCAGATGTTGCTCCTCCTCCTCCTCCACGGATGATCGACGGGGGTCCTGCCTTCACCATCCGACGTCTGCTCCGCTTCGCCGGGCGCAGGGAGAGGCCTGCAGTACTCGTGGATTGGGAAGGTTACGGTCCAGAAGAGAGGTCCTGGGTACCCTCTCGTGATGTGCTGGACAGAGACCTCCAGGCAATTCCACGAGGATCACCGGAGCAGCCGCCCCTGAGGAGGCAGGGACGCCCGTCTCGGCAGCCCTCGCTCGTCCACAACCCTGTCGACTCCACCGACCGCTGAGGACTCTGAAGAGGAGGAGGAGGAGGAGCTCCCGATCCACATGACGTCGTGATGACTCCGCCTCAGAAGAGTACTAGGCACTCTCCCGTGCCCCCCACCCCTGTTGATGTTGTGGACGCGGGGAGCCGACGCTTGAGGGGGGGGTTCTGTCACAATCTCAGCTTCAGCCTCAGCCTCATCCGCAGCCTGTCACTCACCTGCTCCACTCCAATCAGTCCAGATTCACCCCACCTGTGTCGCCACTCACACCTGCGCCTCGTCTCTGGCAATCAAGCCAGCTACTAAAGCCCCAGCTCCAAGACTCAGTCATTGTCAGACTGTCGCCGCCTCATGCTGAAAGGTCCAGACTCGCTTTCCCGGATTGATCACCCGTTGCCAACTTGTTTCGGCCCCAGACTCTGCCTCATACGCCTGACCTCGGCCTGACTCCAAGGTATCGACTAGCTTCTGTCCTGCATTCACCCGCCTGTCTGAATCCCGGTTTTCGATCCTGCTGCAGTCCCCTGTTGCGAGTCCTGTCTGATCTACGCCAGACCCACGTCCGGTATCTGATCCTGCTTCCGCCTCCTGTTGCGAACCCTGTCTGATCTACGCCAGACCCACGCCTGGTATCTGATCCTGCTTCCGTCTCCTGTTGCCGAGCCTGTCTCTTCTACGTTGTGCCGTTCGCCTGGTGTCTGACTCCCGCCTGTCCTCGACTCACGAGAGCTCGCCTGAACCACATCACCGAGTGTTCCTGAACGCCTCCAATCGTCAGCAAGTGAGTCAAGCCTGCATTAAAGCTTTGAGTGAGCTTCTACCTGTGCATCTCCTGAGTAGCCTAGTCGGTAAGGCGTCCGGCTACGGATCAAGTGGTCACAGGTTCGCCTCCCGCTCAAGCCATAGTCTGTTACGGTCCTGTCTGTGTGGCTCTCTGTTTTGGGAATCCCTTTGTTTGCTGTCGCGGGTTGAAGCCCCGCTCAAGAAGCAGCTTTTCTCCGTTAGAAGACTGTGTGAGTTGTCACCCCTTTGTTTGCTATCGCGGGTTGAAGCCCCGCTCAAGACTCAGCTACACCCCTCTGAAAGACTGTGTGCCCTGTTACCTGAGAAGATCTGGGTTAGCTCAGTTGGGAGAGCGCCCGGCCGCAGATCAACCGGCCGCGGGTTCGCATCCCGCTCAGAACTGTTCCTGGTTGTGCTGTTAAATAAAGTCTGTCTATTCCTAACGTCACCCACTTGCTTCTGGGTCCTCACTCACAACATTACAGAAGCTGTGTTACTGTAACTTCTAGATTACAGATAGCACCTAATTGCTTTTCAATAAATTCTAATTTTTCGTATGTGTTATACTATTATGTTTGTACCAGTACAAGCAAAATACTACTACTGTACTACTATTTTTACTATATTTTTATCTCGTCATCATCGCAATTGCAACACATCTAATACAAAACAAAACACAAACACAAAATGGCTGTGCCGTGATTTGTCAAAGACATTGGCATGTTAACAGCTTCTCTCTTATTTGCAAGTACACTTTGACTGAGCGTAATTTGCCCATTCATGAAGCAAAAAGTGTTTCTGTGTCTGTTTGAGAGAAAATAATGTATTTGTAGTGGAAAAAGTACTGTGTAATGTACTGGAATTTCATTGGTTAGATCTTTGAATTTACGTAATTTTTGAGTTGTCTCAGAGAGTAAGGTGTGGGCAAAATTTGGGCTTGTGTTATATTCCAGTTCAGTGTTTTTCCTGGCAAAAATCCAGAAATTACTGTAACTAGGGCTAGGTGTGACAGAGTAGCTTGCAGTACAAGATGATATGCCACATGTGATTCATGATATTAATGATGTCACAATATGAGGGATACTACGATTATTGATAGATTGCAATGTTTTCACACATTTTCTGATTGACTGGGGGAGATAGAGATACTGTAGATAGATAGATAGATAGATAGATAGATAGATAGAATAGGAAGGAGCTGTAGCCAACCAGTAGCCATATTTTTATTTCTTTTTCCATTTCAATCTGTCATTATTTGTATATTTGATATTTAATGCTGCTGTAAAAGCATTTTTATGCCTTTATTGACAAGAGAGAGCAGGGGAAGACACCCTTGCAAACCGGCCACAGGCGGGACTGGCAGAAGCAATCACATGGGGCACCTGGTTACCAACCACTCAGCGAAACCAGCACCCCTGATCTAATCTAATCTAAATGGGAAACTGGCTACTAAAAGGTGAACTGTGAATGTTATTTTTTAGAAATTTTGGGCATAATGTTTACATAATCCAAAGAAAGACTTTAAAAACACCACAACTAGGTGTTGTAGGTGTAGGTGTTTAGACATTTGAGGGCCTAAGGGTGCAAACCCTATGCCTTGAGGCTATGGAGAAAGGGACGCCAAGCCCATTATAACTGGCCATAGTGCCCCAGTGTGTCAGTTTTCATCTCCCCAGTCACCTAACCAACTTCCAAGCATGCTCCAGCTCAAGCCCCTACAGCCAGAGCTACAGTGCTGGCTATTAACATGCAATAAAAACCATGATCAACATATCATCTTCCTTAAGCCTCACTATGGCAAAAAATACAGAAACAACATTTTCATTACTGTTTCCATCACAGTTTTAGAGTTAAAGGGTTAAGAACAATTCACTTTGCAGAAATTCAAGAACCTATCCCTTACACATTTGTCAGTTTGGATTGGACAACTTTCTTTTGGATCATGTTTCATATTATAGGAGGCAAACTTTAAATCTGCTTTGAGAAGCCAAAGTGTCTGAGCTTAACTGCATCTCAAGAAATTCGATCACAATCAAATTCCAAACTATCTCCAAATGTGTCTTAAATTTGATTTAGGGCCAATTTAATTCCTTTTACTTTCTTCCTTAGCTGGACTCTCAATTAACAATCCAGATCTGCCAAAAACAAAACCTAAAAAAAACGATTAAGGCAGGCAGTACTGGAAGAGCATAGCCCTATGATGTCGACTTGTTTTGGAGCTGTTCAAGGATTCAGAAACAACTGCCACTCTCCATGCACTCCTCTGAGTGTGTGTGTTTGTGTGTCTGGGGAGCACCTCCATTATCAGTCCACAGCTGAAGCCCATTAAAGGGACGAGGAGAAGATGATAAGACTCCCAGAGTTAAAGAACAACTGTCAGCTGTTGAGGAAACACACATGCTCAGCTACACACTTAAAGAAGCAAAGACTGTGTTTTCAGCACTGGAGTTGATTTTATTGAACATTAACTCCTGCAGAGTGAATGTCAGACCTGTTATGTTCAGCCTGTCCATCACGCTGTCCCCCTTCTCCTCTTGTGCTTTAGGCAAATTCAGCAAATGCTCCCCTGTTAAAGTGGAACATAAAGGCAGGGGGAATGCAGCGATAAAATTGATTTTTAATAGGTCTCAGCTCATTACCTTTCTATACATGTGTGTCTTTGTGTACAGGTTGGGGGTGGGGACAATAGTGATGGCTGAGTGGTGGTGCTTAATAAAACAGCCGTCACACCTGACGATAGCTGTAGCCAGTGGCTAAAGTAGAGAGGACTGCTTTCTGACTGCTTTTAATGTAATGTCACACTCGCGAACATACACATACACACTCCACTGATGTTTCCCATTTGGAGACTGACCTATGGACACAGACAGATGATGAACTCTAACAGTTCTTGGAATTACCTCTTTGAATGATTGACCGCATGGGAATGAAGTAAATTAAATTGCACTTGTCACACCCAGTCCCAAACCAGCAGAGAAGAAGATTGAAGAAGTGCAAACCACCAAGGGGCCCGATTCATACCAGTCTATCCCAGTGGTCAGACAGTTATAGTTACTGGGAGAGTCCACCTCTTAATAGAAAAACTGATTAAAGAGAAAAAAATCAGGAGATTGAACCTACAAGGAGAAATGGACTCCCACCTCATTTTATACTTTTCATTCATCACATTTCTGTTCTCAGCCGTATCCCTTCCCACTTAATCTGTAATAATTAAATTTTATTCAACAAATAAACATGAAAGACCTCAATATGAGATTGCATGGCTAAGCTAGAAGAGATTTAAGGGCCCAAACCTGCAAAGTATTTCCAACATTTTTAAACTGTTTAGATGGGGAAAGTCCCCCCCAGTGGCTATAAAACATACCGCCAACGGTTTGAGCTTCAACTGTTTTGGGTGTTGCGATACAGAGCAGCTTTTATTTGCTATTGTTCAGCTTGTGACAACATAGTGAACAATAAACAAAAAAATTGTTTGTTGAAAGTGGACTTTGCTACCTCGTGCTACCTTTAACAGTGACAGCACAAAGCTGAACTGGACATTTTACATCTGTGTTTTATTGTAGCTAATGTTACAAGCTAGCTCATGCAGTATTACAAAGAAAAAAAGACACTAAACACCTCACCGGTAAAAAAAAAAAACCATTCAGACAGGTGGATTAATTTTATCTATGATAGTAATGTTTATTCCTCCCTGAGCATAACCACTTTACACCGGCATGATTTTCCAGTGTGGGACAGTATCCAGGCCAAAAAAGCCTCCAGTCTGCGTTTGAAGAGAGGGGCTATTCCAATCATTGGGCACGTAACTACACAGGGGAGGTGAGTTGACACTCTTGGTCAAAGTGAAGAAAACTTTACCTCTCAGTGACATCTTACTGTAAACACCGTGTTTGTCCTCCACCTCAGAATCGTCAGTCTCCTGTCACATTCGTACAGGAACGACTTCTGTGAGCCGCAGCGCGGTCAGGTTCGTCTGTAGATGCATCAGCCATGATGGACTGTTGTTGTCTCAGTTTTGGTCAGAACCCCCTTCCCATCACTGTCCTAGATTCAGACCATAATGAAATGATTATTTACATGTGCCATGACCAACATTCCCCCTAAATAGTCATCCAAGTCTTTTCATCCCTTTTCGAGTTAATCTGTTCATAAACTAATAAACATACTAATGAACCTGGAACTACAACCACTGGGCTTGTTCTTCAAGTTCAAAAACTATTTGTGGTTTGAATGTTTGTCTCCTATGTCAAAATCTTAGGAGTTCTTCTTTCCTGGTATCATTTATCAACACTGGGGTTTCCACTACAATGAAATGAGCTCTTCCTTCTTTGAAAGTACCTCGCCAACAGGTCTAACAGGAATGACCAACAAGGGCCGGAAGAGATTACCTCCCTCAATTTCCTGTCAGTGCTGTTTGCATTCTCATAAAATCTGGAGTTATGAAATGTATTCTACGTCAGTTGTTTTTCCTTCCTGGAGCTGCTAAGATTAGTTTACATTACCAGAAGGCAAAGCATAAAAAAAATAAGATAAGATGCTCTAAGAATTAGGTCAAGCACCTGACACCTTCCACGAGGAGAGTCTGAATGCATGAAAGCATAAGTTTGTCATGTAAGGGATGCCTGCCTTGACTCACAATATGAAATTAAGTGACATCCTATTCCTAATCCATAGGGTTCAATACCACGTCGGTCCACTCTTTCCAGCTATAACAGCTTTAACTCTTCTGGGAAGGCTGTTCACAAGGTTTAGGAGTGTTTATGGAAATTTTTGACCATTCTTCCAGAAGCACATTTGTGAGGTCACACACTGATGTTGGATGAGAAGGCCTGGCTCTCAGTCTCTAATTCATCCCAAAGGTGCTCTGTGGGGTTGAGGTTAGGCCTCTGTGCAGGCCAGTCAAGTTCATCCACACCAGACTCTGTCATCCATGTCTTTATGGACCTTTCTTTGTGCACTGGTGCACAGTCATGTTGGAAAAGGAAGGGGCCAGCTCCAAACTGTTCCCACACAGTTGGGATGATGGAATTGTCCAACATGTCCTGGTATGCTGACGCATTCAGAGTTTCTTTCACTGGAACTAAGGGGCCAAGCCCTGCTCCTGAAAAACACCCCCACTACCACCACCAAACTTTACTCTTGGCACAATGCAGTCCGACAAGCTCAGCTCCCTGGTCCGTCAGTTTACGTGGCCTACCATTACGTGACTGTGTTGCTGTCGTTTCCAAACACTTCCACGTTCTTATAATATAGCTGACAGTTGACTGTGGAATATTTCGGAGTGAGGACATTTTACGACTGGTTTTGTTGCATAGGTGGCATCCTATCACAGTCCCATTCTGGAATTCACTGAGCTCCTGAGAGCGACCCGTTCTTTCACAAATGTTTGTAAAAGCAGTCTGCTGCCTAGGTGCTTGATTTTATACACATGTGGCCATGAAAGTGACTGGAACACCTGACTCTAATTATTTGGATGGATGAGTGAATGCTTTTGGCAATATAGTGTATACTGTATATATATTTCAGTTTTTAATATCACTTCTGTTTGGCCAGGGAAAATGTATGTAAATTTCTTAACTAGGGGGCTCTCAAAGCTTAGGAAACAATTTGGTTAACAAGATGCATGTCAGCTGCTGGGGAATCAGGACATCCTAATAAAATATGGGCCCTGGAATAAGAGGTTCAGCAGCAAGGACAGAGATCACGGAATCACTGAAATGCTATGGTATATGTAGCCCAAGTGATACGGGATCAAATGCATATAATAGAGGGAACTATGGTTGCTTTGATACCAAACATCCAGAACAAGGTCCAACAATGAACTTATTTAAAAAAGAACTGCTAACTGCTAACAATGAGTGTGTAGCACCACAAATGAACCAGCCACTATTGGATGATACCTGGAATAGTTAACTGAAGGCACTACAGTCCTGATCCTGAAGAGTTGACAGGGGGGGACCCATCTAACAACTGGCCTGCAACCTTCTTCGGCACAACACAACAGCTCCAATCAGACATCCTTGCAACTAGGATAGGTGCACACGTGGGTCAATATATGAGCAAGATTTCAAAAGGTAGCAGTTACATCAGGGGGGAAAACGTCAGCTACTGGTTGACAGAGTCGAGTCACCCAAGCCTGGAAGACCAGACAGACCAACCTCTGCATCGCCTGGATTGACTGAAAGACAGTTTATGAATCATTCAACAGAACTGGAGTATTCGGAACTTAATTATTTTAAACAGGACACTATCCATGAATCTCACCTCTGCTATCTTTAGACTCCTCTCCTATCTCTTCCATCAGAATTTGAAGTTGTTCCCAACACATGCTGAGGATCATCCCAAAGGTCTTATTTTCACATTCAGGAGATTATGCGATGGAGCAAAAGTGTTTGAACCATTAAACATTCACAGGAGATCTGTTGTTGGTTCTCCGAGATGTCTGGAGCAACCTTCAGAGCTACAAATGCAACCTAGAAGAACTGATGCTGGTTTGAAGTCAATGGTGATTGAAAGAAATATTTGTTTGGATTCAGATTCTGCTTCTTTATTTCTCTTTTCATTTGAAAACTAAAATACAATAGGTTGTTTATACTATTATTTGTGAAAGTATTCATACTTAACACCATTTTTTCAGACCTGCCAAAAGATTTAATATTTCACAACATGACACATGGAGGGAAAAATTCATTGTATGCAATAATTTACTTATAAAGCCTATAAAGGTAAGGGGAAGTAGAATAAATGGAATTCATACAAAATTGTAGAGGATCTTTACTGCTGCCTATAGGGCTCTTTTTAATGACCATGCTGTCTATGTGAGAATCAATAATTAGTGCAGAAAACATGCTACATTTCCCTCCTACAAAGTCCACTGTGGATTAATCAAAACTGAAGCAAGCAGTTTTGGGAATGCTGTTTGGACACAACTCAAGATATTACCCATTTATTCACACTCTTTGTAATTCCATTGTGAATTAATTAACTCCTCTATACCTCTCAAGAATACCATTGTTCCATGAATTCTGCACATTTCCCATACAGTCCTTGATATTTTATTTGTAGATCTAAATATCAAAATACTTGTGTGTTTTCAGCAGTGTGAACAGCCAAGGCCCTCAGTGACCACAGAGCCTTGCCTTGGGCAGTCATCCCTCTCATCCCATTTATCTGTTTCATCTCTTCTTCAGATACTTCCTTCTATGCATCAGATCCTTTCTTTAAAGCAACATCGAGTGGTCCCCAGTGGGTCCATGTTACACTCAGAAACATCCTCTTTTCTCCCTCTGTGCACTTTATGCGCTGTGAATGTGTGCATCTGTGGACGTGTTGACCTTCAGCTGTGGCAAAGCTGATGTCCCAAATGGATATGTACTTCCTGCTCCATACCCACTCAGCATCAAACTGTCCAGGCAGTCAAGTCAAGTCTAGTGTTCAAGTCTAAAAGTCTCAAAAAAAAACTTTCTGAGTACTTTTCTATTTACTGTCCTTAACCTTGATTTAAAAAGTCCCAAGGTTGCTCTGGAACACTCCACCACAAAACTGTTAAATCAGTCATTATTTTTCCTCATGTGTGGAGTAACACCAGAAATGATTTTGAAAGTCTATCTTTGAGTTCACGAGCTTTACAAACCTTCCTGCCCATTAAGGATCTTTCATATGTATATATATATATATATATATATAATATATATATACATACACACACACACACATTTTCTAGCAAGTACAAATCTATTCCCTCATCGTTCCACACCCTCTTGAATCCCAACCCACCACACTTTTACCAATCTCCTCTTTTCACTCCCACCCTGCAGCTCTCCTCCTGCTCTGATGGATGTACCACGGAGCCACTGCCTTCTCCCTTAATCCTTTTCTTCTTCATCCTCTATTACTCCATCCCCTTTGACCCAGCTGCTCTTATCATGCTCCCTTACACCCTCACTGCTCCTGCCTGCTCTCTTTAACCTCCTCACCCCCCGCTTCCTTTGCCTTCAAACCTCTGCTCTTTTCGTGCATTCAGGGTTTTTTCATCACTATAAACCTTTTCCAATTAACTGACATGGAAGCACATCCTGAATTCATATGCACACATTTCTTTTTTTATACACTGGAAGTAGGTCCATGGCAGCAGGAGGTCCGATGCAACAATTCTCATGAGCCTGTGAGAGGAGGAAACACAAACTCTGCTTGAAGGAAAGTGTGTTACTTTGGTACATTTATGTTTGGGAATCTGTTTAACGCCATCATTACTTACATGCTCTGTGTCACATTTTTTTCTCTTGATAGATTGAAAGATTCTTCTTCATTTTCCAAAATCCTTGAGAAACGTACTCACAGAAAGTCATTTAATTAGCTTAGACCACTTAAGTTTAAGGCATGCAGACACGGAGTTGTAATTCTTGACACCTAGTGTGGCTGTACCTCTACATGAGCTGAAATCAGTTTGATATTCACTAGCTCAGACTGCCAATAGGTGGTCTGTCTTAATTGGTTTAGTAGGATCCTGTCAAGTGACATAATTCAACGTGGTCCTCCATGGAAAAAGTGAGATTGACTTGCAGTCATGGGGATTGTGGGTTTTCAGAGATCCAGATTATTTGACTATATTTAATAACTACACTGTAGAAACTCAAATATAACATTATTTGTCCAATTTTAGGTCAAAAAAGTCAAACTAGTCTTATTGGAAGTCACAATTGCCTGACATGTTCAGCAAAACATCTTACTTAAATATACAGTACATAAACAAAAAACTCAGAATTGCTTTTGATATGTACGATGTGCCAATGAGACAAGATCAGTTTTACTTGTATATCATAGACAATGTTGTGAGGGAAGCAATAAGTCATGATAGCGTGAGTAGCAGCATTGTGTGTAACGCATTAGAAAGTAACGTGTTACAGTAACGAGACTACTTTTTCGGGTAAAAAGTGAAGTAACGCGCTACTGTTAAAAATTTGGTAACGAAACGTAGTTCCTTTTTTAATGCAGCGCGACGTTACATTCGGACAGATCTGACACTGAAGCTGCCTTCTCAACTGCACGCACAGACACGAGCAGCGTTGCCAAGTCCGCTCGTTATAAGCGTCTAAAGGCTGAAAATCTCGTGAGTCACAGCCGCAGGTCGTGGTTTTTTGAGCTTGTTTCCAGACGTGAAGTTTCTTCTTGGGGCTCTTCTGTCTGTGTGTATCCCCCTGATTATCTTCCAGCTCCTAACATAAAGGAAAATACGACTGCGGTAGGCAGTTTGCCCACTTCCTCGTTTCCTGGTTATATGCACGCCCCCAAACACACTCACGCACATGGCGCATGCTCCAGAGCCAAAGTTGCGAGGTCTGCTTGTTATAAGCGACGGTCTTTTCTTCAATAGATACTTAGCACTGTGATATTGAAATGTAATGTAGATGAAAATTAACACACTTTGTGTAGATTTCTCTTTTTAAAAAGTAGTATATCACATTAGGAAAGGAAATAGCTGGAGGTTGCTTATTTTGGGCTTATTTTTATTGACCAGGTTGCTTATTTCAGAAGCAAAATGTGGAAACACTGGGCAGGAGCTCTCATTCCACAGGGTATGTGACATTTTGTAAAATAAAGAGCACAAAAAACTGTTATGTTGTCTGTAGTAGAACTTTTTGTAGGCCTTCACATTTAGGAATAGATATGGGGTTATGTCCATGATCAAGAAATGGAAAAGTAAAGGAAAAGTAACTTGAGAAGTTACTCTTCATAGGGGGTAACTAAGTAAAGAGTTACTTTTTTCAAATGGTAAATGGACTTGAGCTTATATAGCGCTTTTCTAGTCTTTTGACTACTCAAAGCTGCTTTACACCGCAGGTCACACCTACCCATTCATACCCATTCACACCCATTTGCGCTCACATTCACTCACTGATGGTTCAGAGTTTCTATGTTAGTTATCCATCAGTATCTCTAACACATTCACGCCCTTTCATGCCCATTTACACACCACTGACGCAGCAGTGGGAGCAACTTGGGGTTAAGTGTCTTGCCCAAGGACACATCGCCATGTGTCGCCCGGAGCTGGGCTTGAACCTGCAACCTCCCGATCACTGACCAAGCGCACTATCCAACTGCGCCACCGACGCCTCGTTTCAGATGTAACGAGTAACGAGCAAACACTACTTTTTAAAAGTAACTTCCCCAACACTGGTGAGTAGTTGATATACCAGAATTTATGACCTTCAAGGAGTAAAAATGTTTTTTATTTGCAGATAATTTCTGATTGATACAATTAATGCATTTTCTTTGTTTTTATTTCCTAACATTCGACATCCAATAGGGGTGGGCGTACTCAGCAATATTCAGCATACCAAGCTGAGTATTGGTATCGGATTGATACTAGCGTGATGAGATCAATACTGCAGTTTCTCTTACGTCGTCTTTACTTTACTTTCCTCCGCTCTGACCACCGCTTCTTAACGGCGCACCTCTCTCCCTCTGGGTCAACATGTTACTGTTCCTGAACAAAAACCTATAAATCTGTTGTCAATATGGAAACAGAGCCAAAAGGGCAACCCAAGAGAGGGCTTTATGAGCAGAAAGCCAAAGGTTAAGGTTAACTGTAGTTTACACTTTATTTGTGCAATGAAAGGTATTTTTTGTTGTGATGTTGACAATGTTATATTTATGTTTTTTTACATTGCTGCTTTTTTTGTTTTTTTGCACTTGTGATTTTTTTTCTTCAACATTGAATAATTTATTACTTATACAGTTAATATTTTATTCTATTGTTGTGGTTCATTAATAAAAAGCATTGTATTGCCTACAATCTTTGTGCTGTGTTTTACCACAATCATAATCAACCAACTCAAGGCAAAATTACAAAATTATTCAATGATCATTACATTTCATGTAAAAAGTTTCAGTATCGGCGATACTAGCCCTGTATTTACTTGGTATCAGATCGATACCAAAATTCCCAGTATCGCCCACCCCTCACATCCAATGACTTGTCAAATAAATATGAAATTAGAGTATTTGTGACTTGAAATTAGGTGAATACACTTGCTAAGATTTGTGTTTTTGCAGTGTGAAACCACCACATTTCAAACTCTATTGAGTGAGTTCATAAAAATGTGTAAAAATCTTGCACTGTTAAAAAATAATTGAAAAATTCCTAGATTCACATCACTGTTTAAATCACTAACAAAATGTAACATACTCTTTTGTGATGTGACCATCAGTCCCTGAAATTTCATCAAAATCAGATAATTCATTGACCATTCATCAAAAATTTTAAAAAATGCAATATTTTAACCTATTCAGATGACAACCCCATTATCTTCAATCCTCCCTCGTGATATGACCGATATTCTCTGACTGAAAATATCTTTAAAAGTAGTTGAGGACTCATTGAGCAATAAGCAAACGTGTGGAAACTCGCCGATCTTACACATACAGTAAATTGTTAAAAAAAAAAACTTTTAATGTTATAAGAAACTATTCTAATTACACTGTAATGTCATGTTTTATTTCAGGTACTAACAGAATCTTTTGACCTCTCTATCAAACCTTTCTCAAGATTGGGTTGAAAACTTTTTCATACTCAGCTTATTCTCTCCACATGGCCACAAGGCAGCAGATATCCCGAAGTATGAGCCTTCAAAGATAAAAGCATCTCCAAAAGAAACCGTATGTGACCGTGTGTTTGAAGAGGAAATACATCAAATCGATTTTGATATTATTTCTCCCATCAGTATGCAAGTCATTCAGATTTCCAATTCACATCTGTTTTTTATCCATCGTTCATTATTTATTCAACAGGCCAGAAGGACG